>CM076686.1:55280693-55595693 GCA_038501925.1 Xenopus petersii | reverse complement strand
CTCTGTAATCTGCTGTAGATGCAAGAAATGAATAGAGTTTGTCCCCTATTGTATTTGCCTCAACTATACGGACCTATGAATATTTTTTGACTGAATAAAATGCAAGTTTCTGCTAGTTTTCTCAGTTCCTTAAAGGGGTTGTTCACCTTTGTAACAAATTGACAAATCTAACAGTTCACATGAATAGAACAAACTTTTCCATAGAAATAGAAATAGAAACAGAAAAAGTACAGTTCAAGAGATATTCACCTCAGAAGTGTCCCTGTACTAATCCTTCAGTTCCACACAGACCCTGTGCTGGGAGGGGGTCACTGACCCCCAAAAACACTACAGTGTTCACTTCCTCTTCCTTATATGACATCACACATTGTACTGGCAGCTAACTTAACTCCTATTGGCTATGTCTGCTGTCAATCTGCCACTGCTTCCTGTCCTGGGCTGTGCTGGGGAATTTGAGCAGCATTCAGGTACTGAAGAGAAACTGTTACAAGTTTGTGAGAGGGAGGGGGAGTGTGGGCTGTGTGCTGCAGAGACTTCAACTGTGCAGATGGGGGGATCGAGGTGCTTGGGACCTGGAGTTTTATGGATAATGGGTCTTTCCATAATTTGGATCTTCATACCTTAAGTCTACTAGAAAATCATGTAATCATTAAATAAACCCAATAGACTGTTTTTGCTTCCATTAAGGATTAATTATATCTCAGTTGGGATCAAGTACAAGCGACTGTTTTATTATTACAGAGAAAAGGGAAATCATTTTTATAAATTTGAATTATTGGATTATAATGGATACTATGGGAGATGACACTTGTACTTTCCAGAAATATATTATTTTGGGGGGGGGGGTCCATGTATTATTTTGTGTATTTACCTCATAAAAAAATCATTATTCAGCAGCTGACGTGACTTCCAGGACTATTTGTATGAGATTGAGGCTTTCCAAATGAGTTGAATTTTTGTGCATGAAGTGAAATATTTTTCTGGTATAGATCCCTATATCATGAATTTTTTGGTATTTAGAGCTCTAAATCTTGTTCCAGAAGTGGAACACTTAAAAAAGGTATCGTTTTCCTAGGTAAATTACGCCCCCCCTGGGAGAGCGCACAAAATGTTCAAAAAACCTACCTGCCCTCAACACTGCTCTGCCTGTCACTTAGGGCTGCCACCTCACCCTTTTTAAAACCAAACACATATGAAATCCACAGCCTGCATGGCTAATTGGCAATTAATTTAGATGCATGATACATGGCTGCACAGAAATCAGTTCAGTCTGCAGCATCTAAATGAGTTGATAATTAGCCATGCAGGCTGTGGATTTCATATGTGTTTGGTTTTAAAAGGGTGAGGTGGCAGCCCTACTGTCCCTGCTAGACGTGTAAGTTACATACGTTTCTAAGCAAGTCAGTGGTGGTTTTGTTGCAATTTTGTAAATAACTGACATTATGCTTAATGCCAAAGGTATTAAAAGATAAAAATATAGAAACGCCAGTATTTATTCCCAGAAAAGTTTGCACCCCTTTGGCACTACATTCAGTTTTAGTCTAGGCAGAAGGAGAGTGCGAGAATTGGGAGAACAATGTTGCTCCTTCCTTTTCTGCAGTATTTGTCTGCATGGCTGTGTGATTGTTTGTTACAAAGCAGGTTTGTTTATATGCTGCGTCTGTTAACCTCTGCCATTACAATTGAGTAATCAACCAATGATCATTCAAATTATGTGACTGGTTACAGTTCACAAGCACCCAATAAATTACTAGGAGGAGGGCAGTATCAACATCCAATAGGAAACAAGTAAGGGCAAAGCCTGGGCATGATGATGTCATCATATAGGAAGTTCTTGGTGTGTCAGGTTCAAAATAGGCCACTCCCATCACTTCAGAAAACTGGTCAGAGAGACAGGAGAAGGGCTGAGTTAATAGGTATAAAAAATAGCTTTTACAATGGCATTTTTTCTTTTTGTTATGGAAAATGGTTTTTCTAACACATTGAGAACATTGTTAGTGGTTTCATAAGATTTGTACATTGAAGGTGAACAACCCCTTTAAAGAGGAGGTGATCAAGGCATACTTTGTTAGATATAAAATATATAAAATATGTTTTAAGAAGTGACTGATTAAGAAAGAAATGTTTTTTTTATTGTGGTTTGTTCAATGGTATAAATCTTCTCAGTCTTTTTTAAAAAAGAAATCAACAGTAGTTTCTCCTAAATTTATTTAAAAGCAGCAGTGCAGTGAAACAGAAAATCCCTCAACCAGGCTATGAAACTGTCCTGGGGATATCTTAAGAAATTTGGATGAATATAGAATGTTCTGTTATGAAATGTTTAAATCCTAGAACTGCTTATTAAACTTCATACACAAGGGTTTTAAGCTAGGTAACAGCTAAATGTTATAGGACAAACACATTGATATGCTTAGGAAGTTAGTATTTCTAGCATCAGCCTACATGATTGATGTTAGTCCCTGTACTCATTAAATTATGTGATCATACTGAAGCAGCTGTTGATTCATTTGGCAATTCTGCGGCAGAATATGAAAATTCATCTCAAACATTTGTATTTAACAATTTGTCATTTCACATTTGTTCAGTGCACTAGACTGTTTCTATGGATGCAATGCTAGAATTTATACTTTTATTTCTATTTAGGCTAACTGCTAATGTGCTGAATCTTTTGTCAGGTACTGTACCTTTTTCTCTTATTAGATTTGACATATTTACATTCAAATAACGAGCACATAAATTAGAAAGATCAACACATTTCTATACTTGTAATGTAAAATATTGCAAAAAGAATTTAGGCTACTACTAAATTGCTGCATTTCAAACGACAACTACGCAAGTGTGCCATATTTCACTTGTTCATGGGCGACAGTTCAAATGTTTTATTGCTGCTGACTTTCCAAAGAAACTCACATAAACTCAAAATTGCATACTGTAATCATATGATGACCAAAAAGTCCAAATAAAACCGAAAAAGCAGACCTTGTGTGGCACTTTCCCACTTTCGACTTAATGAACATATTTAACATAAACCCTCTTGATCCCTGCTTATGATCCCAGCATGCCCTAGCACTCATGCATGGAAATGAGTGATAATGAGATGATTAAAAGGAGGAACATGCCAAGACATGGTAAGCCATCTGAGCCCAATGTGTTGAAAAGGTTTGCTGTATTAGTCTTGTCTAACATAAAACCAAATTAAATTTGAACAAAAAAGCTTATCTCTGAATACAGTCCCAGAATTCCTTATAGAGTTCAAATGAGCTTTCATGTGGAATACTTAAAGAAAAAGCTATCATAAAATGTTTGGAAAGCATAGAATATAAAAAAGATTTGAAAAAAATAAGTTTACATTGGTAGTTGTTTTGGTAACCTCATACACCTATTATTATGATACCAAATGAGAGAAGTTAAGCTTCCACAAATTGAACTCCATTGTAATGCACCATCTATATAGTTGCATCTGTATAAACATCCCATCTTATTAGAAACTATTAGGCAGTCAGTGATAACGCATATCCTAGTTTAATTTCATTCCTACTTGTTATAGCTAACATTGAGTGTTGATCTCAAAATCCTTTATACAAGTGACAAAGCCTGCAGGAAGCAATTAAGAAAGGGCACAGTTTGATTACTATAAAATACACCAGTGCACTAACATTTCAAGGGATGGGGGTCCCCAAATTTTGATGCACTGGATGTCACAATAAATGAGGTAAGTTGCCCACCTGTATTTTACTGTATTTATTAAAGGTAACATTTTAGTGGTAATACAGATTTTTGAAAGCATGATTAAATTATTTTCTCTAAAACCACAAATGCCATGAAAGTTATTAAAAGATCCAAAAATAAAAAGTACAACTTGAAAAAATTCTGCACGATGTGTTAAAAGATATGAAAACCTTTAAAAATTCAAGTCTACCTAAAAAATCTGAAAACCTGAACAGCTAAAAAAAGGTCCAATAGGATCAGCATAGCTCCAACTGACTTCTATAAGACTGCTTTTACTTGGTGAGATTTTGTTTATAGTCTTTTGTGGTTTTTACAATTCATAAATCTCAAATGCTTAGTGTTTTAGAAAAACAAACAAAACTATACATTTTGAGGGAAAAGATATGATTCTTGAAAGAAAGGAAATTCCAATGTAAGTAAATGGGCCATATGGAGTGTGTGTGGCTCCTTTAATATTTCATATGTTGCAAAAAATGTTTTTACAAGTACAAGATCTGTTATCCGGAAACCTGTTATCCAGAAAGCTACAAATTACCGGAAAGCCATCTCCCATAAACTCCATTCTAATCATAGAAATCAAATTTTAAAAAAAGGATTTGTTTTTCTTCTGCAATAACAAAACAATACTTTTATTTGATCCCAACTACGATATAAGTGATCTTTATTGGAGGCAAATCAATCCTATTTGGTTTAATTAATGTTTAGACAATTGTTTACTAGATTGTTTACTAGATGGTATTGTGATCCAGATTATGGAAATATCACTTATCCGGAAAACCCCAGGTGCCAAGTATTCTGGATAACAGGTCCTACACCTGTATACATGTAATTATTTATAAATCAGTTAACATGATAACATTACAGGACTCGGCACTCTAGCACTCAACTAGAATTAGCTAACTGTATTTGCTCAAGTTTGAACAACTTAATCACTTCCTATTGAATCTTGGGTCAAAGTGAATTTGAGGGAATTTTCAAAGTAAAAAAATTAGAAATTCAAAGTAATTTTTTGGATACTTCGACCATCGAATAGGATACTTCGACTTCAAATTTACTTCGAATTCGATTCAAAGTAAAAATAGTTTGAATATTCGACCATTCGATAATCAAAGTATTGTCTCTTTAAAAAAACTTTGACTTCAATACTTCGCCAAATTAAACCTGCCGAAGTGCTATGTTAGCCTTCTACAACCATTTTCTAAGTCTTTACACATCGAAGTAAAATCGTTCGATCGTACGCTAAAATTGTTTGAAACGTTTGATTCGAGCGATTTAATCGTTTGATCGAACAATTTTAATTTGATCGTTCAATGGCCAAATTCGGTGAAAAATACTTCGACTTCGATATTCGAATTCGAAGTATTTTAATTTGATGGTCGAATTTCGAAGTATTTCTTACTTCGAAATTTGACCCTTGATAAATCTGCCCCTTACTGTTACGTTTAGGAACTATCGGTTGCTGATTTGGTAATCTCTAAAGACAAATGTTCCCTTTGGCATATAGACAGCAATAACACCCATGTCCATGACAGTAATAAACTTGAATTATTGAGGGAAAAAGATGTATATAATATTTTCTACTGACTTTTCAGTATAAAACATTTCATGCATAAAACATTCAAAACCTTTAAACTATTCTAGTATTTTGAATATATTGTGATACATAAAAAGAAGATGTAAACCATAAATATACAGTATGAAAAATGTTAGTCTACAATACCATACTCATTTATCACACATATTTGTTTAAGCAGAGAAACTTGTTGAAAGGTCATGCAATTTTAATGCAAAAGTAAATTACAAAGGATAAGGCTGTAATAAGTCCTATCAACATTTTCTTTCATTTTCCTAGGAGCCTTGGTGAATTTGAAAGTATTTTAAAATCAATATGAGCAAGAGCAATTGGAAACTTGTTCAACCATTATGAATTCCAGAGTTAGAGAACTTCAAATTACCATGATTAAAGAACTTCTGTATTGATCCACTTTACTTTGTGAGAACTCTCTAGCATTTACAAACCAGTTACACGAATTCCCATATTTCTTTTAGAAACATACCACTCATTTGTAAAACAATGTGCAAAGTGAAATCTAATGTATTATCTTTGTGGAATACTTGATTTAAATAACCAAACAGTATTGATTTTGTTAAGTAAGATATTGAAGAAAGTATTTCTAAATAAAAAAAGAAGTTTAAAAAATTGCAGTGAACCCTTAGATATAATTTTATCCCAATGAATCAATTACTTTCATACAACTTATATTTCAGTGTTACGACATACAAACAAATGCACAGAAAAAATAATGTTAAAAACAAACAAAGAAGGTGTAATTACATCAGAATTTAGTCTCTGAATAAGATATTCCGGTCAATATTGCTCTGGAGCAGGGGTCCCCAACCTTTTTTTACCCGTGAGCAACATCCAGATGTAAAAAGAGTTGGGGAGCAACGCAAGCATGAAAAATGTTCCTAGGTGGTGCCATATAAGGGATGTGATTGCCTATTGGTAGCTCCTATGTGGACTGACAGCCTACAGGAGGTTCTGTTTGGCAGTACATCTGGTTTTTATGCAACCAAATCTTGCCTCCAAGCAAGGAATTGAAAAATAAGCACTTGCTTTCAGGCCACTGAGAGCAACATCCAAGGGGTTGGGGAGCAACATGTTGCTTACGAGCTACTGGTTGGGGATCACTGCTCTGGAGAATAAACCACAGCAACCAATGAATGATTAGTTTATGTTCCAATTCGTAATAAAGGAACCCTGGGCAGTGCCAGAGGAATCTCTCTCTTTGTGAGACAGGAGACCCCTGCCATTGCCACTCTTCATCAGTCCTTTTAGGGACCCAAAACTTACTGCTGTAACAAGAAAACTGTGAACACTATGGAGATAGATCCTGAAGCCATTTCCAGCAAGAGGTTAGGAAGAATCATGGTCAAAATCAGTGCAGACAGCAAGAAAAAAAAAAAAGTACAGATTAAAAAAACAAAAATACATGCCGACATCATGACACCTGGAGCAAAAAAGGGAAAGTTGTGCTCATCGCTAATTTTTAAACCATTAGGCAAGGGTGCAATGAGGTCCTCTGCACTCTTTACACTTTTAAAGAAGTCAATATATTAAGGACACCGAGACATTTTGTACATTAAGCTACTAGAAAATACCCTTCTACCACCTTTAAACAAAACAGGGATTGTTTGTCCATATATTGCAATATATTTAAGCTGGTCAACTACATCAAAGTCATCCCTGGTCTGGACACTCATTTTGATCTGATTCATTAAGAATTCTATTGTTTTTATACATTTTACACAGGGACTATGTTTTACCTGCAATTTGCTTGCTTTCCAGGTCAAAACTCCAAATTGGTTGCCTGGCCACCAGGGTATAATTCACCTTTATCAATAGACATATTAATATATAGAGGCCAATTTATCAAAATGAGTAAAATAATTCATGCTGACAAAAATAAATGATAACGTTATCACGGTGTGTTTTACACCACCAGAGCATCGGATTTGATGCCATTATTTTACACCACTTCAGATTCCATAATCCATGAAAGTCAATGAAAAAATAATCAAATGGCAAGAAAGATTTGGCAAAATCACTCTATAAATAACATTGAAAAATATATGACAATACACACACTTTAAAAGTAAAAATTAACCATACCAACCAAAAGTCCTGATTATAGCCGAAACATATGGCTTAAAATGAATGGAAATCCAGTCAGTGCATGACTGGTTGGAACATGGTTAGACTTTGTGGGTTGGTGGTGTAACTTAAAATGTCTAGACTTCTGACTTTCAAATGCCAGGGGATGGATTTTATGGTGTAATGGCAGATGACATTTGTGTCATCGCATTGTCGCACATCAGATATTTAAAAAAGATTATAAATAGACAGCACTTTTAGTACACAGACAGATGAATCACACTGTATTTATTTATGAAGTGATCTGAAAGGTTAATCAAATAACCTGCATAGTAAAATAACAGTACATTATCAAAGAAATGTTTATGGTCCTATTATCCAATGATATTTCGTTGTCATTATTAGAAAAAATAAGAACGTCTGGGGAGCATTTAGAAAACTCATTGCAAATTGTTTGCGAGATATAAAAAACTGAAAATTCTCAGTCTAATTTTTCTCAAGTAAATAAGTGTTGCTTTTTATACAGCGCACTTAAATACTTTTATTAGTAAAAGCAAATAGTCATTACTGTTAGGTTTCATGCATTTTTCAAATGTCAGCTCAACTACTATAACACATGCTGAAGTGGAGGAGGAAAATTCACCCATGCAGAGCATGTTTTGTTCTCAAAATCTTATCTTCCAGTCTCAGTAGGCCCAAGTCATGTGATTTGTTTATAGTGAAATTCTGCATGCATGCATCAATGACGAACAAAATCTTGCTTTAGACTTAATTCAATTATTAGTCGTAATTTTAACAATACATGATTACTAATATTGTTTACTTTTCATGTATTGCAGATAAAAGCATTAAGCATGTAAATTTTAAAAAAGGAACTTTCTCATGAAATACAGTAGTTTAGTCACTATATGCAAAGATCATTATGCTAACATGTTGGTGCGATATGACTAACATGGTGCGATATGAATAATGTGTAATATTATTAACACAGATAGATATTAATAACACAGTGTAAATGTTGCATGGTACAAGTGACTCAAACATTTCTTACCAATGTACAATCTAAAATTGGAGGGAGATTAAAGAGGGTACCAATGGAAGACAATAAACAAGGCCACTGCTGAATAGTAGCTAGTATTGGTCATTTTACCATACCTTTTTACTTTTACCATCATGATTGTGATAATGATACAATTTTCAAAATGGCCCACTAAAAGTATCCTATTAAAAGCAATTTTCAAAATAGTCCTATTGATTAGATGGCAAGCAGAGAAATTGAAATCGAAAATTTACTGACAGAAAAAGGATTTAAGAAACAATGGGTCAAGTAAAAAGCAATGAGCCAAGTAAAAATATTTTAGAAAACCGATAAGGCCGATACACTGTTAGCTCACCGCCTAAATAGATTTTGGCAATCCCCATTTACCCAAATTAGAACCACAGGTGATTCTTTAACTGCACATACAGTATCAATATACCTGTAGTTCAAGAGTTTCCTCGTCCTATAAAACTGTATATCTCCTGTATGCAGAAAACTATACTGTCTAACCCTGTACAATTTCAGGAGATTCAGCAGGAGATAAGGCAGCTTAAACTCAATCCCCAGATCCAAATGGTTTGATTGGAAAATTTTAGAAAACATCAGGAGGACAAAAAACACCCCTGTCATGTGTTCCAGCCTATCGAAGATCCGAAGATAGAAAGTCTGTGTCCTTTGTCCCATTAATAAAAATAAAATTCTCTTTGTCTGTCCTGATTTACTTCCAGAAGGCTGAGTGAGGCAAATGGAAACAAAGTTACATTACTAATGAGAAAAGAGACAAAACCAGGTATATATGCCTACTGCATACTGCAATGTGTGGTACAGTATGTATACCTTTATTTATATAGCACTACAAGGGTATACAGTGCTGTAAAATCCTACAGTGTACAAAACTACACACAGGGAGTACCAGCATTATTATAAAGAAAATAAATAAGTATAAAAATACAGAACTTATATGGTAAAAGACACAGTAGGAAGGCAGCTATTTGTCTATAATGTCCTCTAATGTACTGTTCTAAAGTGTAATCATGTCCCCTCGCAAGCGCCTTTTTTTCAGAGAAAACAACCCCAACCTTGACAGTCTACAATCATAATATAAATCTTCCATTGCTCCAACCAGTTTGGTTGCACTTCTCCACACTCTCTCCAGCTCATTTACATCCCTCTTAAGGACTGGAGTCCAAAACTGCACTGCATACTCCAGATGAGGCCTCACCAGGGACCTATAAAGAGGCATAATTATGTTTTTAATCTATGAGTTTTGACCTTTTTTTACCCCTTTAAGGTTTCTCGATAAGGCTTTCAGGATGCATTTGGGAGTTCCGTGACGTGGGTTTTATAATTACTTTGAAAATTAAACACCAGTGACCAACAAATATTGTAACTTCAACAGAATAATTTTCTTAAGCTTAAACAGTCACATTAGTAGATGCAGAGAAATTTGCATCCACAAATCCATGTCCTATTCCTTAATACTCTGGGATATGACTATGAAGATTTTCATTCATCCAGGTAATGATATTTCTAATATAAGTAATTATTAAAATAATACATCTGTACCCCGGCGGTTTCAGAACACTTCACACATACGTTCATGCAACTCTCATAATTAACACCTGTTTCTAGAAGTTGCATGATACATCGGTAATTCTAGCACAGTAACTACTCTGAATCAACACCTGTAAATTTCAGATGTCACCTCTCTGAAGAGTTCCAATGTGCCATTGTGATTGGATTAGTGGAAGAGTCTAAATGGTAAGAATTTCCCACACCAGTCAGTTGAACTGAAGAAGGTGCTTTAATAATTACTCCGCAAGTCCAGTTATTTTATAATTTATTATATTAGATATACTCTGGGATATTTTTAGTGAATTTGTTTCTACCCTTTCACATCAAGTCAAATGTGGCAATGCTGGACCATTCTCCTGTTCCTATAAGAAAATGCACCCTTGATATGACGGAACTCAATACGAGGAAGAGCTACGTATATGTATAAACAATTGGATTTACCAAAACAGCTACTACTGCTGCATCCATTTTAGTTAGTCTACCTTACTGATTACATTTTGTCTTCAGTCTCATTTTTCAAATGACTGGTCCATACCAAACTTTGGATCCCTCAGAATACCCCCAACAGATTTTAAATATTGAGAAGTAGTTTGCTCACTTCTTTTAAACAATGTTCCAACCCCCCAGGTAGAATGTAAAGTAAAAAGCTAAATTCTTTTCTAATAAGGTTTGAGAACCACAAAACCACAAATCAGTTGATTGCGTAACTATTGTGCACACTCTGCATTGGTGCTATTTAGTAGTGCATTATTAATAGTCTCTATGCATTGCAATGCCCATAAAATGATTCCCCTGAAACTTAGTGTTTTAATTATTATCTAAGGTGGGGGTATTTTATTTGGGCAACAGTTTGTTTGAAATCTCCAAATAAGTTTCCATTAAATGTTTTTCTGTACTCCGTAAAGCATTTTTAGCCTTGTTTCCTACTTGGTTATTTCATCCATGTTTAAACAAAATGCAGCAGCAATAGTCTTTGCAGAATGGCATTGTAAATTGACAACTGTGAATTGAATATTTATTTTAATCCCCGATTAGACAGTGAAGAATTATTCTAGCTTCAGTTTGTATCTAAAGTGAATGATCCATATTGGATTGAATCAAATCTACAGCACATGCAGAACATATTGTTTTTCCTGTTTCTAGGAAAATGTTCAATCTATTCCTCTCCACAGTAGCAGTGCAATACAATCCATCAGCCTCTCAAATGGAGTGTCAGACACAGCTAAAGTTGGGGAATAGAATAACAACAAAAATTATTAAACCCCATTATATTTATTATTAAAAAAAAGCACAATGTAATTTAGATAAAACAATCTTTCACTGGTCTAATTTTAAAAAGATAATGTACCTCAAAAGAGAAAGTAGCGAGGTACAGAGCTCATTCACCAGACTAGATATCTTCTTTAAAAACTCACTTTATTCAGTATAACATATGGAATTACATCACAAAAGCAGTACAAAAATGTCTGCCATGCTTAATAGCAGCTTGCCATAATATCTATCCAAACTTTCTCTGTTCATCTGTTTTGTAATATACAGAACTACTTACTACTCTTTGACAAAAGGATTCCTCAATTGACCATTCGTTTTCAGCCATCCAATGAACCCCATTGTTACATGCTTTAATGAAACACCGGGAGCCAAAAATTGAGTAAAATGGTCACAACATTTATTCACATTTTATCAGATATATAGGACCTTGCCATCCTCACTCCAAGGCAATATTCAAATCCAGATTTCCATAAGAGATTGCTTCTATGCTCTGCCATTCCTCATTTAAGACTTGAGATCATCATTATGTCATTATATCCACCACTGAGAATAAGGCTGCCACTATCTACAAAAGAAAGAAAACCTTTTTTCTTCCTCTTCTAAAATTTCCTGTGCAGTACTCTGGCAAGGTCCTACCACTGCTGTGACAAATAAAACTTAAAACACATAAAAATATTTCCAGATCCAGAGGAAGGCAAAAAACCCAACCTTAAGCCAGTGCCAATTATTCATCAAGAGGGAAAAATTCTTCCTGACCACAATGGCGATCGGAAACATTCAATGGATCAAGCATTTTACATTTCAATGGATGATTCATTTAACATGAATGCAGACTCTCATGTTCAGACATGTTTATAAGGGAACTGAAATCGCAATACCGCAGTGCATGTAGGAAAACATCCACATTCAATTATTAATAGATAATATGTGAACATACAAGTATAGAGGAGAAACTCCTGACATTTCACAAAATATGGATGGGTTTTTCTACCTGCTCAGAAGATAAGGAAGTGAACTGCTTCTTCCCTTGACATCACATTCCTCTCTTCCTCTGCCCCCAGCCAGGCTTTCCCTCACCTTGGCTCATTTCTTCTCCCCAATCATAACTACATGTGATTCTGCCAATCTTTAAACATAAACCAGTGTAATCTGGCTGATGGTCAATCGAATACCTTGTCAAGCAGCCCCTGTGCCCCCACGACTTTACTTCCCAAACTAGTCAACTCATTGTAATACATACTTACATACAGCAACTTTCCATTATGAATTAAATTGCCTTTATATGTGCAAACAGGGAAACATACATACATTTCAGGTGTTATTTATTGAAACTCAAATTAATCACATTTTTTTATTAACACAAAGTCGATCAAACTCCCTTCCACAAATTGAACTCTTTTATCAATAATAATAATAATAATTTATCAAGTGGAAAAATGTAGCAACAAAATTAAGCATCAATTCGTATCTTGCTATTGACGCTCTAAAAAACGCCACAAAAGAATTATCGCTGCGAAAACTCAACTTTAACAGACAAAACCCCCAACTTTATCAGATTATCCAGCACAGATCACAATGTCAAGAAACAACTTCAGGGACATCTGTCATTCACTTCTACGTGACCCAGACAATTTTGAGATGGATTACGGGTAAAATAAATCTATTAAAAAAAATTCCTATAAAACTTGACCAGATACGTTTGAGGTTTAATAGATGGGTCTCTTCAAGTCTGTCTCAGCTCGTATCACACAAAGAGCCAAGGTAGACTCATAGGGGCAGATTTATCAATGGTCAAATTTTGAAGTAATGAGTTTTTTTTTTGAACTCCCATAACTTTGAAATTCGAATTTATCATTGGTTTTCTACATTATTTATGCATTTAATATTTAAGAGATGCATTTGCAGCTTGTATCCAACTTTCCATTGTGAGATCCATACTCAAATCATGTTCCCATTTAAGAATGTGGTTAGGTTTATCTGTTTGATTGTCAGAAATAATCATATACATTTCTGAAAGGTCTTTCTTTGGACCCACTGCTTTAAAGCATGGGATTTCATAAGCCGTTTGCTTTTGTGGAAAGTTTTTAATGTATGGAAGTAAAATATGCTGGATTTGGAGATATTTATACAGATCATGCTTGGGTAGTTGATATTCTTTTTGTATTCCTTCAAATGATTTCAGAGTTTTTTGGTCCATTAGATGTGCTATGTTTCTCAGACCTTTAGACTCCCAGGTTTTCAGGTTGAGGCCAGGAATCTTTATTTCAAGAACATTGATAGGAATGTCTAAAGTTGGGAAAACATGAATGTGTTTTCATGTTTTTGCAATGTTAAAGGAGCTATCGCTTGCTGTTCTATGTATAGCCATTGTTTATGACTTACTGGAAAGTTCCACATTGTAATCTGCTCCATAATTGCAGCCTTATAGTACTTTTCGATGTTCGGGACACCAAACTGACCTTTTCTCATGCTTTGCATTAAATATTTACTTTGGATCCTGGGCTTTTTGCCACCCCAGATGAAGTTGTTAAATGTCTTTTGAGCTTGATGTATAAATGATTTGGGAATGGTAATAGGAAGTGTTCTAAATAGTTAAAGATGTTTCGGCAGGGCCATCATTTTAACTGTAGCCATTCTTCCTAACCATGAGATATGAAGATGGCTCCATTTTTGAAATTGGGATTGTATTTCAGCTAGGCTTTTTGGATAATTTTGCTTATAGGTTTCCAAATGAGATTTACAAAGTTCCATGTCCAAATATGGGATTGAATGTTTCCATTGGAATTGGTAGGATTGCTGTAGATTAAAAAGTTGAGTCCTTGAAAATTCTAATGGTAGTGCTTGAGTTTTAACTATATTTAATTTATAATAAGAAATTTGACTAATTTCTGACAAAATATGTAAGATTTTAGAAAGTGATGATTCTGGGTTAGTTATAGAAAGTAAAATATCTGCAAAAAGCACTAGCTTAAATTCTGAATGACCTATTTTGATGCCTGATATTACATGGGAGTCTCTAATAGTTTGAAATTAAATATCACTCGAGAAAGTGGGCAGCCTTGTCTTGTGCCATTTGTAATGTTGAATGAATTTGACAGAAACCCCATATTGGTCACCTGAGCTGAAGGTTTTGTATTTAGTGCCATTATGGCATGATAGATATTTCCTTGGAAACCATATTCTTGAAGCACTTCTGACATGTATTGCCAATGAACTCTATTGAATGCTTTTACTGCATCAAGAGCTAAAAAGACTGTTGGATTCTTTTGTTTTATGGATTTTTCTATCAATGTCCATGCCTTGTCTACCTTTAATAAAACCTACTTGATCTTGATGTATAATGTTCGGTAAAATTTCCTTCAGTCTGTTAGAAATTACTTTGGCATTAGTTGCAGCTGAGAAATGAAATAGGTCAATAGGTTTGGCATTGATTTGGTGGTTTTCCTAGTTTGGGTATGGTAGTAATTGTAGCTTTGAGCATTTCTTTGGGAAATTTGGGGAACATGATTGAATAATAACGTTAATTGATGAACTAATATTGATTGAACTGCTTGTAGTATTGAATTTGTTCTAGGTCCTGTAATTAGCGAGTTAAGTTATTAATTGTTTGCTGTTTATGTTTTTTTAAGCGTAGATGAGTGTTTAATTAAATGACCTCAAATTACAGACTTATGCGCGCATCATAAAGTTGTGGCTGAGACCTCCCCATTCGAATTCATTTTAAAACAGTCTGAAAGTGCTTGTGCACATTGATGCACTGTTGTTTTGTTCCGCAATAGTGATTCATTTATCCTCCAGTTTGTAACAGTAGAATGAGAAAAGAGAGATTTACATTTGTTTGTAATAGGGACATGGTCTGACCAGGTTCTAAGACCTATGTTGGACTGGGTCAGCTGCTGAAGTAAATTCTTATCTATAAAAATATAATCTGTCCTAGAGTATCTCATATGTGGATGAGAGAAGTATGAGAAGTCTCTTGTAGTAGGATTTAATTTTCTCCATGAATCATAAAAGCTAGAACATTTTAGATGTTTCTTTAAATTGGAGGCATGTGTAGAGGGGTCTCGTGACGGGTAGATTGAGTTGTTTGCGCCTGCGTATCTAATTGATAATTGAGCGGGATGTTAAAATCTCCACCCATGATAATCCTGCCTTGTCATAAATTGTCCATAATTTTAAATAGTTTATGGTAGAATGTTGACTGCTTTGTATTTGGTGCATATACTGAGGAAATAGTGAGGGTTTGTCAAGTAGTTGTACTGCTATAATAAGATATTGTCCGTGTGGATCCGAAAATTGTTTTATGACGTTGGGACAATTATACATCAATACTAAACAAAATATTGCACTCAATGGCTTATAGAGACATTGCTGGAGAAGATGTTGTCCTTTTAAAAAGCTATGTCCATATTTCTGCCATAGTCTCATATTATGGGGGATTTAGGGCTTGTAGTGGGCTTTCCTCATGAAGTATTTCTTCTTGTATCGATAGAACAAAAAAAAAACAAAATAAAAACTGAAAAAACTAGAAAAAAATACTAAAAGAAGTAAATAGAAAAAGGCCTGGAGACACAGGGGTCTCATTTGGTTGGCTAACCTTACAATTTAAAAAAAAAAAATTGGAGGTACTTCCTTTTCCTACCTGGAGCCAGTACAGCAATAACAGTTGAACGGTCCAGAGCAGCAGTTGGAACGCAGCGATCGCTGGAACTCGTGCAGGAGCCATACATGGAGGGCAATAGTGCATCGATGGAGTCGATGCCCTGCTCAAGCAACTGCGGGCTGAAGCGTCAGTGCGGGGCAGTGACTGGCTGCAGCGCCAAATACAGCAGTCCATCCCGCATGCTGCCTCCCCTTCCAGTCCAAAACGACTGCGAAGAACCCGCCCGCCTTCCAGGTTGAGTCCGCCTGCTCTGCCTGCACGGAGGGCCAGTGCGAGCACTGACAAGAGGAGAGATGCTGCAGTCCGCAGCACCGCTGATGACAGCCACACCAGAGCAGGATCCGGTCAGTCTCAGAACCGGCACAGGAGCAGCGCAGGGAGATCGGTGGGTGGAGCTACCCGCGTCGGTGCAGTTCTGGCCCCCAGACAAGAGGTATGGACTGCATGAGGGGTGCAACAGGCCAGTCGGGTCGTGTTGGTGGTTCCTCAGCTGGCCCTCAGCAGGGGGGTCATGGGACACCCCCACTATTTTGCCCAGCAGGCATGGGCAGGCAGTGTCAAGGAATAGAGCCCCTGCAGCTGCTGTTTCCCCACCTGGTACCCCAGAGCGTAGCCAGTTCTCGGATGTGGAAGATGAAGAGGCCCTATCTATAGCAGCCAGTGGTGGGAGTTTTTCCATCGTCACCTACTGCAGATGGTCCTCTTCACAACGTGCCTAGGATGGACGGGACTAGAGAGGATTCAAGGGACCCATTGACCTCGGCTGTCCAGGATCCCCCGCTGGAGCGGCACGGTGGTGAGTGTGGGGGTGTTTCAGCTCAACTCAATGTTAATATGAATGTGGGGTCTGTTTGGAAGGGAGGTCAGGCCCCCTTTTCTGGGGGGAAATGAATAGATTATCCCAGTTGTTTGCGGGTTTGAAGGATTTGTGGGATCAGTTTCAGGCGACGGGCGGGGCTCAAACAGGGGGCTCTGGCGGGTCACCTGCGTCCGCGTGGGTACATACCACAGGGGGGTCGGGGCAGGCCGGGGCTACAAACTCGGATAGTGTATCCCAGTCAGTTGACACGCCTGCAATACCGGCCCCTTTACAGGGGGAGGTTGTGAGGGCTGGTGCTAGTGCTGAGGGTGGTAGCGGAGAAAAAGAGAAGGTGGCAGTGCAGGAAGTTTCAGATTTCGCAAAATGTTAAAACTGAGGTGAAGGAAAAAGTGTGGAAAGGAGAGTATGTGGAGATATTCTCCTTGTTTCCTTTGGAAAGGTTCAATCTGGATAGATGGGATAAGAATGAGGAGAAGAAGAAGGAGGAGGAGGAGAAACGGTGATACCGCCTGATCCCCCGCACTTTCAGCAACTGGTTGCAGGCTTTTGTAATTTTTGCTAGCGTGGTGGGGGAAAAGTCCCCGCAGAGTTGCCCCGGCTTATTTTGTTATCTGGACAGTATTTTTGAGGCCCATTGGGTTTTTGGGGGGAACGCTTGGTTACGATATGACAAACAGTTTAGGCAAAAGAAAGCGGTTCGCCTTGCGATACAGTGGGATAATAGAGATGTTGGACTTTGGTTCAAACTCATGTGCCCCAATAGGCCCAACAGCAATCCCTGTCCGGGGGGGCTGGGGGAACGGGTACCTCTCCCCCGTCAGCAGGAACAAGGAAGGGGTCTTGCTTCCAATTTAATGAAGGTTTTTGCAAGTGGGCAGCAAACTGTAGGTTCCGGCATGAATGTACAGGTTGTGGGGGACAGCACTCGCTCACTAAGTGTTTTAAAAAGGGCAGAAGTGGCAAGAGGTCATCTGACGTTGCGGGAAAAGGGGACATCGCCGGTGAGCGTGGCCATGATGGGACCTTTTCTAAGACTGTATAGAGACAGGAGAGCAGCTGAACTTCTGGAGCGAGGTTTTTCGGAGGGGTTCCGGATACCTGCGGAAGGTACAATCCCATCTTGTACTAAAAAGAATCTAAAATCGGCATACACTTATCCCCAGGTTGTGACGGAAAAGCTCGCTAAGGAAGTTCAGTTGCGGCGGATGGCGGGCCCTTTCCAGGACCCACCACTCGCAAATCTCATAATTTCCCCTTTGGGGGTGGTCGATAAAAAAGAGGAAGGGAAGTTTCGCATGATTCACCATCTCTCACATCCAAAAGGTGGCTCGGTGAACGATGAAATTGATAAAGACCTTTGCTCGGTCACTTACACTTCTTTTGATAAAGCGACTGAATTTGTAAGAGATACGGGTCAGGGAGCACTCTTGGCTAAGACTGATATAGCGTCTGCTTTTCGCTTATTGCCAGTTCATCCTGAATCGTTCCACCTTTTGGGTTGTTTTTGGATGGCCATGTGTTTGTGGACAAATGCCTGCCTATGGGCTGTTACTGTACATCTCATGCGCCTATTTTGAGGAGTTTAGCACGTTTCTGGAATGGGTCGTGAAGGAAGAGACTACTCTCAGGCGGTCATTCATTACTTGGATGATTTCCTGTTTGTTGGCCCACGGAAATCCCCTCAGTGTGCCTTTTTGTTGAGCACGATGGTGAGTGTAGCCAGGCGATTTGGGGTTCCTTTAGCTCCAGATAAGACAGAGAGCCCGAGATCCACCATTAAGTTCCTTGGCATTGAGATCGACACAGTGGAGATGGTATGTCGCTTGCCTCAGGATAAGTTGATGGACCTGCGGCAGGAGGTGGATAGAACGAGGGCCTGTAAAAAGTTGCAGCTCCGTCAAGTGCAATCTCTATTAGGAAAATTGAACTTTGCATGCCGAATTATGCCCATGGGGAGAATTTTTTCCAGGCGCCTAGCATTGGCCACGACCGGAGTAAAACTTCTGCACCATTTTGTTAGATTGAATAAAGCCGTAAAAGAGGATTTGGAAGTTTGGGATGTCTTTCTCAGGGAGTACAATGGCCAATCTTACTGGCCTAAGGCTGCAGCGGCCAATGGTCAGCTGGAGCTTTATACGAATGCGGCAAGTTCTATCGGTTATGGAGCGTTCTTTGGGGGATGCTGGAGTGTGGGGTCTTGGACGGATGATTGGAAAACGGTCGGCTTGACTAAGAATTTAGCCTTTCTGGAGCTTTTCCCCATCGTAGTAGCAGTGGTTCTCTGGGGGTCAGTACTTATGAACAGGCAGGTAATTTTTTGGTCTGACAACATGGCAGTGGTCCAGGTGATAAATAACCTTACGGCTTCTTCTGAGCCGGTTTTGCGTTTGCTTCGTTTTTTGGTGTTAACCTGTTTAAAACAAAATATGTGGGTTAGGGCAAGGCATGTGCCGAGTGTCGAAAATGACATAGCGGACGCTCTTTCTTGTTTACAGTGGGAGCGGGCCAAGAATCTGGCACCGGAGGCCGGTCCGGCCGGGGAAGCTTGTCCGGCTCGCTTGTGGGATCTGAGTTCGGGAACATGATGAGGTTGGTAAAACGATCCCTGGCCCCTGGTACGTGGTCCAAATATAGCGCTGCATGGTCCGAATGGTCGGTTTTTCAGGATTCCTACAGTTCAGGTGATGGGGGCGCTGGGATACAGCAGGTAATGATTGCATGGTTAGAGAGTCTCTGCTTGCGAGGTTGTTCAGCTGCTGCGATCGCAGGCAAACTGGCTGGAGTTTTCTTTGGTATGAGGATGCGTGGGGACAGGGATTGGACAGAATTAGGAGGTTTCAGAGGTTGGAGGATATCTGTGACAAGTTAGGAGCAGTGTGTACTGGGGAATACGAGTTACGTTTATTCAGAGTTGCTTTTGTTTTAGCTTTCTTTGGGGCTTTCAGGGTTGGTGAGCTGGTTTCACAGAACAAGACGGTGCCCGGGGGCATAATTTGGGAAGATTGCAGACTTGTCGGGAATCACTTGTGGTTGACGATAAGGCGATCAAAAACTGACCCGCAGGGAAAAGGGCAGGTATTGAAGCTAGGTGAGGCACCGGGCACAAGATATTGCCCATTGGCTATGTCCGGCCACCACTATCGGGTCCCTTCTAGATACATCAGGACGGCTGTTATTTAACGAGATTCCAATTTCAGGCAATCCTTAAACAATGTGTGCAGGGCCTAGGTTGGGACAGTAATGTTTTTCACTCCCATTCTTTTAGAATAGGGGTGGCAACAGAGCCTGCCACATTGGGGTTGCCAGAAAAAACCATCATGGGCATCGGGCGGTGGAGGTCTGGAAGATATAAACTGTTTGTTCGCCCTCATTGTTAAGCATTGTTGTTGTTTTTCAGCCCCTTGTTCAGGTCCGGTGTCGATTTGGATCGCAGGCCACTCTTATGTTTACTGGGCAGTGCAGCAAGCCGCTACTCGTATGTACAAGAAGCAGTTGGGAATTGATCGACGCAAAGCGTCAGTGAGCTGGCTGGGTTTCTGTGGCTTGAGTTGGGGTAGGTTATTACCGTTATTGTCTCATTATGCTGACAGAGATGGGGTCCCCCTAATTTTGGTGTTACATGCAGGAGGGAACGACCTCAGCGCTATTCCCATGAAATTGCTTATTCGAGATATAAAATGTGATTGGTTGCGCCTAATGCGGCATTTCCCGGGGACTTTGTTGGTGTGGTCAAATATAGTGGACAGACTCATTTGGAGGGGCGCAAAGTCCAACGAAGCCGTTAGCAGGGCTAGAATAAAGGTCAATAGAGAAGGTGGAAAACTTTTAGTTCGGACTGGGGGTTTGGCCTTGATGCATCTGGAATTGGAATCGAGAGATGCAGCTTTGTATAGAAGGGATGGGGTACATCTGAATGACATCGGTGTGGATATTTTCAATATGTCCCTGCAGGATGGGTTGGAACGGGCCCTGGTTGTTTGGGGGAAGCATAGGCTACTAAGGCGATAGTACCCCTTTGCAGTGGCGGTGGTCCTGGGAAAAAACAGGGAGTTTAAAAAAGGAGGAACCATAATGGGTTACGGTGAGAACAATGTATAAAATGGCCAACTCGGGCATGGGGTCCCCTGGTGGAAGAATTGGAACATACCATTGAGTCGGTGTACTGCGGCTGATGGTTAAATAAAAGTCATGAATGCTGCAGCTGGATGGAGATACCCTGCACAGGATGGTAATCCCAGGACCATTTGCCCAGGGGAATTAGGACAGTTAAAAAATAAGTTTGGATTAAAACATTAACGGAATGTTATGTATGTTATAATACAATTGTGGTGTATAAAACAGTTAATAACGGATTGTTGACAGTTAAAATGTTTTGAGCATAAATGATTAATAAAGAAGCTGCGGCCATTATTATCCAATAAGAAAGTCTGGCGTGGTTTCTTGTCATAAGGGAGATGCAGAACATGGTAAAGGGGTGTTAGGCAGCAGGTTAGTTGGTAAGTGTTTGGTAAGTATACGTTACACATTATTCCCTCCAATCCAGGCCTTTCACAGTCATGTTGCAGACGCCCATTAAAGTCTATGGGCGTCAAAAAAATTTTGTCGCTCGACGAAATTGTTTTGACAGGCTTTTTTTTTTTGATGCACGCCGCCATACAAGTCTATGGGCATAATTTTTTGGCGAAACGAGGCGAAAAAATTCACCCATCCCTACTCTCTGCATCAACATCATCCCCAGTCAGTTTGTAAGTACAGATGTCCTTCCACTTTTCTCCAGTCTTTCTAATACTGCCAGGCCATTTGTGGCTTTGCCCTATTCAGCACCAGTGTGACACGGAGCGTTAGGTCAATGTGGCCTTCTTGCTCTCCTGGAGTCTTTCTTATTTTTTTTAATTCGAATTTTCACTTTGACCTTTGATAAATCTGCCCCATAATATTCGTATTTCCTTGTTTGTACAAATAAAGGCATTTTAATTTTTAATGGAGTGCTGCCCTACATATTTAATACGATTACATTTGGAAGAATATTGGGGCATATGAACCAATAAATTAAATAGGCAAAGAACGGACTGTTACAATTTTAGAAATATAACTTATTCACAGATTTGTTTCTCCACTATATTTATTCCTTGTGCAGGTAGAATAAAAAGCGGAAATATAAATAATTGCTCAAGATGGCTAAAACAAACCCTTGGAGGAAACACAATGTTAGCTATGCAAACTATACTAGGCAGTTAAGGCACACAAGCTAAATGAGAAGGAAATGACTGACTGAATTGAAAAATAAACAAGAACATGTAAAAGGTCTCACAGTTATAGAACTAAATAAAAAGGACACGATTAGATGGTACTGTAATTCCGATTAGATGGTAATTCCTATACATAAGGCTCACTAGCAAGTACACCAGGGGGCAAATCTACTAAAGAGCAAAGCACTGTAGTTAGCAAAAATGACAGTAAGCAGGGACATTGCCAGTTTACTAAAAGACAAATAAGACAATAAGCTAGTGAATAAGCTCAGGGCTAGAGAAGTTTTGCGTCGTTTTGCCAGGCAAATTAATGATTGCCAAGAGAACAATCATTAATTTGTGAATTTTTAAAGTGTGAACTTTTAAACAGGTTACCCTTTTCACCAAAGTCAGTTTCACCAAGATGAAGCTACAGCACATCCTCAACATTATTATGCCAGTGACATCAAATCCTGTACTCCAAAAAAGTCATAAAAAGACAAAATGCTGGTGTTTATTCATACATTAATGTGGGATTATGTTTACAAGTTAAAACTAACTAAAGTAACTGTTAAATATATGTTATGTAAACATTTTTCACCATTGAAGCTCATGCCACATTTGTTTTAGGGTGGGCTCAGATCTAGGACATTTTTTTTGCTTCTTTCGACATTTTTAATAATAAGTGACAATTTTATCAACTATTTACTGATAAATGACATAAATACAATTGACATACAGTGTATATATAACCTTTATATTTAAACTGTCTTAAGTGTAAGTATGCTAGGCCTAAATTTCACATTTTGATAAAAATGCATAATTATCATGATTTAACATCTGACGTGTTCCACAAACTTTGGCAGAGTTTTCCAAAGCAAAAAATGTGCACGTTCGTAAATATGCCCCCATATATGAAGGCATAGATGAGTGGATGCAAACATAAGTTGTCTTGTAGACTTTACAGACTTTAGGAACCATGATAGCTAACCTTATTATAAAATCATAAAATGTGGGCATCATTCTTTGTATGCCTGTCTTTATTTTGGTTCTGCTATGATAGTCTGAACAATCTTTATCATGTTCATCACTGTCTTTATCTTCAGCAATAACAAGCATATGCATTAATAAGTGATGACAAACATCAGCATCAAAGCTTGAAATGCAAAGCAAATGTGAATGCTGTGAATACAAATGAAAAAGCAAGCTCCACATAATCTAATGTCACATTTGAGTGTATATACTGTATTTAAACATAAATGATCAGTTCTTAACTATGACTTTATTAATCTTAAATTACAAGAACAAAGATTCAATTTACATATCAAATCTTTGGCATGTTTGGGTCAGTTTCTGAAGTCCGGTTTGAAGTTGTCCTTGAATTTTTTTTCTTGAAATACAGCAAGAGCTTAAAAGGAAAAATATTTTTTATAGAAAGAAAATTGTGAAAGCATGATGTCCATCATAAAGTAATTCATTAAATTTAATGTTTGATCTTACCTTCATGGGTCATACAGTGTTCAAGTACATTAATTTATGGAAAGAGTTGCATTGCCCTGAAACACTTTTTTTTACTTACATTTCTCAGTTCTCATAGTACAATGCTAAAACATTTAAAATAATGCTTCTTTCCTCTTTATAAAATACTGGTTAGCCCAGATAATAACAATTTTGACATATTGACCCATCCTCACAAGAATGGTAGCTTCTTTACATTCAGAAACTGGAAACATTCTACTAACTGTGCTCCGCAGAGCATTGTGAAATAAAGTTACTTCCCTTTCACAAGCAGCATATTCCCAATTTACTTGAGTGCTATGCAGTCACCAATAATTATGATTATGTTGATTTTTCACTACTATGTCACACCACTTAGCTACTTCATTCTAACACACTAGTATTATATGCAGTTCTGACTAATGACTAATAAAACAACAGTACATTCTTTAATTAAATACTGATTGTTATCTGTGTTTTGGAAAGTTCATCTTGATTGACCTTTCTTGAGGTCATTGGATCTATCACCAAAGTCTCTAAAGCTAGTCTTTTCATTGTAATGGTCACTTAAAAGAAAGCATTAACAAATAGAATTTAATAATGTTCTATTGGCCTAGTCACTGCCTGCCAAGTTTTTAATTCTGTATCAATAAAGGCAGGGAGGAATCCCATCTCCTCACCAGAACTGTGTTTGCTTTACATGAATAGCAAATTCTCTTGGATATACAAATACTAAGGTCTTTCCATACTATAGAGAAATAAATGACAGCACGATTAGCTTCTCTGACTGGTTTCTTATTCTTTCTGTCTGTGCTCACAACTCATAAACTTGTTTGAATATCTGTCCTAAGAATTGACAGAGATGCCTTCTTTTAAAAGAAAAAAATTTAGTTAACTAAAGACAAATAGCCTCCACATTTGAAATCTTTTCAGCTTCATTTCTTTAATAACACTGCGTAATATATTAAGTCTAAATTAAAAGTTTTCCTTGATTTTTTAAAAATTAAATATATTTTATGATATGTACAACTGCAATCACAGCTATATAAATTCTGAAATAATCTTGATACCTCTCAGTGGGGAAACAAAGAACAATAAATGAATGCCATTGTAACTGCTATTATAATTTTGAGAATGCTCTATGTGTTCTTTGTGTTAGTGTGTGTATATGTAGGGCGATATACCTGTAGCTCAACTTAACCATCTATGTTTGCAAGATGTGATTTGGGTTAGATCAGCATATCTAACAGGAGTTTTTAGATATTAGGTCTCTCTTTTGGGATAATTTTGACTTATACTTCTAGAATTCTCACTATGGTACAGGTTTCACTTAACCCGTAATAGGTGTACCTACTGTAAATGCTCATTACATTTCTCTTTAATTTTCTAATTCCATGGGTACAGATTATTTGATCTACTTTTAATATTTACTGAGCACTGTTTTGTTTGGTGATTGTTTTATTCATTTCTATTTTGTCACGTGTTTCCTAATTGATACCATTTACCTGTCCGCTATTGTTTTTCTACTCTAAACTGCTGTATATTTGTTAAAAAGTCATGCATTTTTTTTGTAAAACTCAATTAAACATTTGAAGAATTTGAAGAATTGGGAAATATTTTAAAGAGTGAAGTGTTATAGCTGTATTACTAAAATTCATGCCCCAGAGGAAGTATTAGGTATCAAAAACTTTAGAAATCACTCTAAGTTTTGTAAGGTGACAGTACATTTTAATGTTAAACTTAAATACATAAGGGCGAACAGTCTTAAAATTACATCACTTCCAGCATGGCATTAATAACAGTATTACAGATCAATCTATAACCCACTAGTAGAAATCCTGGAACTTCAACCTAAACAAAGCCAGTGGTATTTCCATTGCATCAATACATGTGATTGTGTGCAATTCATCAGAAAAGAAAGGGTGGGCACTATTGCAATATTGTTATGGAAACAAGTACCACCGTCACACTTTCAGGTTGAGTAGGTAATAGGTACAATAACCTCAACCAGCACTCACAAATCTCATGAAGAGGCATATGCAGGAAGGGCAAACCTATAGATTATTGTATAAATATGTGTATATTCTCATTATTATTATTATTATTATTGTTATTGTTAAAGCTAGGTTAGCTAGCAATTAAGGGAGGCATTTACGTCTGGTAGTGCAGGGGTAAATGTGAAAAAAACAGATGCCAGCTGCCATCCCTGACCCTAATTTGGTACCTAACTTTAAGTTTATATGATTATTGCATCCTTTACAGTTAACCCATTAAGAAAAAGAAAAAGGAAAAAGAAGAAAAGAGAAACGGAATGAAAAAAGGGAGAGAAAAAACCCTTTTCATATTTATTTCAATTGATTTACTGTATTCTGACCACTGTCAGACCTCTGCTGTAACTATCTGAATTATTTATAGTAGGTGGTAATTTAGGGGATCCACCTTTCCTTGTTCTCATATAATTGAGTGTAATTAATTTGCTAAAAAAGATTTTTCTAAAAATGTTGTGACCAATGATTAGGATAAATGATGTAACCACAATTCTCAAATCCATTAAGTAGTTGAGAGAAATTGGAAAATGTAGAGTTTGAAGCCTATTAATTTACTAAGACTGGGGCACCACAAAATTGAAGGCAGGACAGGCTAACCAGGGCTGTGGCCTCATATTTTAACGTGCCCTGATCTCTGAGAAAGGCTGAACTATTAGTGATGGGCGAATTTATTCGCCAGGCGCGAATTCGCGGCGAATTTGCGCGATTCGCCGCCAGCGAATAAATTCGCGAAACTCCCGCAAAAATTCGCGTCAAAAAAATTCGCCGGCGTCAAAAAATTTTTTTCGAAAAATGGGCGCCGGCGTCAAAAACGGGCGCCGGCGTCGAAAACGGGCGCCGGCGTCGAAAAAACGGGCGCCGGCGTCAAAAACGAGACGCCGGCGCCGTTTCGCGAATTTTTCGCCGTTTCGCGAATTTCGCCCGAAATTCGCGAATTTTTCGGCGAAGCGAAACGGCACAAATTCGCCCATCACTATGAACTATACCTTAAAAACCACACATCCACGACCCCTTAAAAATGAAGGAAGATGATGATTGCTTGAATTATTTGATTTTAAACCTAAATAAATTTTTAATTATTAGCTTGGTCTGGGTATTTTGCAGGTGTGGGTTGAAGTGACCATTGCTCTAATCTCCAACTCTTCCTTCATTTCCTGAAGAACCTGACGTAATCCAAAGACAAAAATTACAAATGTGGGGTTACTTACTATTTTCTTATACTTTGGTACTACCCCTAGAGGACCCTATAAGTTTCTCTGATTTAGTATTATACTGTATGTGATGTGTGAAGTTGATAAGCTTCACTTAAGATAGCTAAGTGAACACTTTTGTACAAACAACCCTGTTGACTTGCTTTGCAACTCCTGCTTAACTTTACATCCTCTGACTTTGACCATACCCATAATCTCATGTTATTCTTTAAGAGTGGGTCATGAAATTCAAAGTACAGCTTATTATCTAAAAAATGATACAGACTGTATTTGTTGCTTGTTAAAATATGTTGAACAAATCTGATCTTGCAACTTTACATTTAATACTGAAGAAAGGTGATTTGACAAATGTCACTGTTCACAGAGTATGGGGAAAAGGATAAATTAATCTACCCTGGATGTTAGGGCTGTCAGTCATAGTTGAGCACAATTCAGGCAGCAATCATAGTAGAAAGGAAATCTTTTTTTGGATGTAAAAAGATCCTTTAGTCAAAAGTTGTAGCATTCAGCTTATCCAAGCATATGTAAGGTTTATAACTAGTGTCATGATTGGCACCCTAAATCCAGAACCGATGCTAGGCTCCCTGGTCTCGGCTCTTGCTTCTGCCTTTAACAGCCGCCTTTCACCTCGGGAGGAGCCCTCAGCTAATTGGATGCCTCCAGGTCTTACTAAGAGAGGAGCAAAGCAAAAGCTTCTGGACAAGCAAAGGGGCACGATCGTTTCACCACGGATACTGGAATTGAAGACAACACAGCATGGAAGCAGGCAGGCCGGGCCAGCACAAGAAGAGTACAAGAATAGTCAGACAGGCCAGGACGATGCAGGCAGAATACAAGGAATGGTCAGACAGGCCAGGTGCAGGATTGGAGAGCGTAGAATAGTCAGCAGGCAGGCAAGGGTCAGATTAGAGAGTTCAGAATATCAGTAAACAGGCAATAGTCAGGATACAGAGTTCAGAATAGTCAGGCAGACAGACATGGGTCAAAAAAGGGTCACAAAAATATACACCTAGGAACTAACTAAACAGACCTAATAATGGGCAATGTCTATAACACTGAAATCCCCTTAAATACTATTTGAATTTCGTGCCATTGCACAATGACGTCATCACACCAGCGCATAAACCAAGAAGCCCGCACCATAGGAGAACTGGCTCTCAGAGGAACAAGACACATGTGGTGGACATCCCTGCCACCCACGGGGTAAGCCACCAGACCATTAGGGAAATGTATTGTTACAGAATAAAACAGTACAATTCATTACATTTTACTAGCTTAAAGGACATGTAAACCCCCACAAAAAGTTGACCCTCTAAATTCTTGTTTGAATTCTTTAAACACCTGCCACTCTGGTTGTTCAAAGGTTAGTAGTAAGGTTGCAGCATACACTTCAGGCCCATTTATTAAACCTCAATTTTTTCTGGTCAAAGTTTTTAGGGGGAAAACTCAAATTGTTCAATCATATCATATGGTTGATGATCCATTTTGTTGTGAGCTTTTATCGTTACGATTTTTCAAGAAAAATTATTAAAAAATTAGTTAAATTTATGGAAGGGTGTTTGGTTGACTTTGTTTTCAGGATAAAATGAGATAGATTCGAGTTTTAGTAAATCGGCCCCTTAATCACTAAGGATTCCTTCCTCATCTCTAACCTACTTGGCCCCCTCCCTCTATAATTTCCTTTGACTGTTGGCTACTGTGCATGCTCCAGTCCAAGCTTAGTCACTGAACATTCTCAGCTCAGATTACAAAACAATGTACCATATATACTCGAGTATAAGCCGACCCGAGTATAAGCCGAGGTACCTAATTTTACCTAGGAAAACTGGGAAAACTTATTGACTCTAGTATAAGCCTAGACACAACTACATCCCTGTCTCCCAGCAGCGCACATTCTGCCAAAGCGACCCCCCAGCGATCAACCGGACTTCTTCAAAGTTGATGGTGACAGAGAATTGCCAAATGGATTACTGTGTGCATTGTCCCACTGTCCCACTACCATGTGCAGAGGGTGCTGTTTGATATTGCAATCACAGTTAATCTTTCGTATAACCAACAGAGGGCGCTGTGTGATATTGCAGTCACTGTTATTCTTCCATATAACCAACAGATGGCGCTGTGTGATATTGCAGTCACTGTTATTCTTTCATATAACCAACAGAGGGTGCTGTGTGATATTGCAGTCACTGTTATTTTTTCGTATAACCAACAGAGGGCACACTGCTATTCTTTCATATAACCAACAGAGGGTGCTGTGTGATATTGCAGTCACTGTTAATCTTTAATATAACCAACAGAGGGTGCTGTGTGATATTGCAGTCACTGTTAATCTTTCATATAACCAACAGAGGGCGCACTGTTATTCTTTCATACAACCAACAGATGGCGCTGTGTGATATTGCAGTCACTGTTATTCTTTCATATAACCAACAGATGGCACTGTGTGATATTGCAGTCACTGTTATTCTTTCATATAACCAACAGAGGGCACACTGTTATTCTTTCATATAACCAACAGAGGGCATTGTGGGATATTGCAGTCTCTCCCCAAGTGTACTGTTGGTATAGGAATGATTAAAAGTGACTGCAATCTCAGCTACTCGGATCGACCCGAGTATAAGCTGAGGTAGACTTTTTCAGCACATTTTGGATGCTGAAAAACTCGGCGGGTATATACGGTAATGAAGAGATGGCATTGCTGGTTCCCATAGAAACTGTTCTAGCTTTCTGCCTCATGTTTTTTCATCTAACCTCCTCTCTTGAGGTCAAGTCAACCACTACAATCCAAGCAGGATTTTATATCAAAGTAAGTTCTGCCTGTGTCAGCCTGCAATCTTGATTGCATGAAATTTCCATCACACATGTGCTGTTTGCAGATGGAAACATCAGAGGGAAAATGGCTCCCGGGTGAAAGCTTCTATTTCTTTTAGGAAAATATGACAGTGTTGGGGATATTTGCATTGCAAAATATGACATTTGGGAGATGTGCCCAACTTTATTGACTTTTAAATTTATTTTAAAAGCATAGGAGAAGAAATACATTGACCAAATGACCATTATGCTGCTATTACAATATATAGAACAGTCTTTGAAACCAAAAAAAATTGCTTGTTAAACAAATGTAGCACCGTAGCTCAGCAAATAGTCTGTGGTAAGGGAACTGACCTTGTTTACTGTGAATTGCATAAAATTTGCTTCACTTCTATAATATAATGTAAGAATTCTTGAGGGATGAGTGTCTTCAGTGGTTGGAGAATACATCTTAAGGTCTTGTTAGCAAAGAAGGAAATCAAAATAACAAAATATGTTTTACACTATACGAATAAAACAGACTTTGAATGGCGTACTTGCATTAGACATTTATTGTGCCTTTATTTTATTTTCACTGTCTGCATTACCTAAGTAGATCAACTTTACTGTTATCCCAGGATCAAATGCAAATGTTTCTAGCAGAAAGCACATGTAATGCTTATAAATGAATTCCAAATGAAATATTAAACTCCTTGCAGATTTTTGCAGTCATTGCAGTAATTCTAAATGTACATTTATGAATAATTATTTGGTTTAAAAAAATAATACTTTGTAACAGATTGCATTAAAGCAATGTACATAGCATTGTTGTTAATTTATGTATGGTTAATCTTTCCTAATGTTGGGGTACTGTTTGTTACTGTTGTGTATGTGCTAACATATGACTCTTTACATATTTTACAGCAAGGTAGACAGCACTGTAAAAGAACAACACCTTTAATACTACAATGTAGAAGTCAGATTTAGTGTCATTTTCCTGCTGTTGCAACTTGCAATCCTTTCATTCCTTTTTCATTTAAAACCGAGTGGTTGCCTTGAAGCCCTTCAATGTCAATGGCACATAGGCATTTTTGATTGCACGACAATCAAACAATTCTTTCTCGCCAGCAGTCATTTCCCTTTCTGCTGAATGGGAGACAAGTTCCCTAGGGCATACTACCTTTGTATTAAGTTGTTTAGGACCATGGAAATCAATTTAGCTTAGTTTTTACTAGCTTCAGTACTCCTCTATGGAGCCAAACAACAAAAACACTTGTGTAATCACTTTTTTTGACTTCTAAAATGTATTTTAAAGATCTTCAAATGGAAAGAACAGACATGTTGAATATGTAAATAACTGCATATGGCCAGAAAGTGACTGTCCCGGATATTGTTTGGATCACTGCAGTTATCAAAATGGCTTGGACTACATTTTACAGATTTTACCATTAATACAGTACCTTGTAGATGAAAATCATCTTTGAGAGAGTCTAAATTTGGTCTTTCATTTTATGATATTTATGAACAATAACATTGGTGATAATAACATTTCTGTTCTCAACAAGCTCAGGTAGCACTTTGATCTTATAGAACCAATAAGTAAAATCATTCCAAAGCTCTAGTTAGCTCTATGGTTGTCCTGTCTGACTGTACCATGGAACTAGATAAATATCCATTAATACCCTTACTGAAAGGAAGAAACTTGAAATCAATCAGGTGCAATTTACACCAGATTTAATTTATTTAGTATAAAATTAGGTTACAATTGGCAAATTATGCATGCTTACCCTTATTTTAAGATGTATGTTTATTTAATGGCATTTCATAGTTTCCTACCATGCAGATGATAAAAAACAACCCCACAGCAAAATAATCCAGAATTAAGTGTGTATACTTTATTATGCATTGCAATATATACAGTATGGGGCCGATTCACTAACTTCGAGTGAAGGATTCGAAGTAAAAAAACTTTGAATTTCGAAGTTTTTTTTGGGCGAAGACCATCGAATGGGCTACTTCGACCTTCGACTACGACTATCGAAGGATTCGAAGTAAAAATTGTTTGACTATTCGACCATTCGATAGTCGAAGTACTGTCTCTTTAAATAAACTTTGACACCCTAGTTCGGCATCTAAAAGCTATCGAAGTCAATGTTAGCCTATGGGGAAGGTCCCCATAGGCTTGGCTAACTTTTTTTGATCGAAGGATATTCCTTCGATCGTTGGATTTAAATCCTTTGAATCGTTCGATCCTAGGATTTAATCATTCAATCAAAGGAATAATGCAGATCCAGTGGTGGCAGAAGATGCATGGGGCTCTTATTAAATTTATAGCTAAAGCACCATGGTTCTTATTCAAGATTTACAGCTATTCACTGTAATAGGTCAATGATACTAGACTAATAGATATACTATAAAGTTCAAGCAGTTCCATAAAGGGAACATGCATCTCCTAATTCAGTTCCAATTTTTTTCCCATAAACTTTAATATAGTTTGTGTGTGAATTTAATTGCACCTCAAATTGAATCGTTCATGAGATTTCACGTGAAAGATATTTCTCACTGAATTAAATCTGGCCCAAAAAGTTTTCTCTAGTTTTATCAAGTAAAAAGTCATGGTTGAGATTCAATTTGAGGAGGAAAATCTTTCTCCAAATGCGTTTCCAGTTTTTTCCCATAGACTTCTATAGTTTTCACATAATAAACTGTGAGATAAGTTTTTCTGAATTGAATTGCATCTCAAATTAAATCTCGTCCATAACTTTTCATGTGATAAACCTTTATCTTATTGAATTGAATCTAGCCCATTGGGTCAGATTCAATTCAATGAGAAAAAGTTATCTTGTAATTTATCATGTAAAAACTCATGGACAAGATTCAATTAGAGGAGAAAAAACTTTTCTCCAAATTTCGTTCCAAATTTTCCCCATAGACTTCACTAGAGTTTTGACATGATGACACTTATACAGCACTTGTACTTCAGATGTGAAGATGTGCCATTTTTTTCTATAGTGAATTCTGAATAACATTTTAATTCTTACAAATAAAAAAAGCATCCGGAAACTTGCGTTTAAGTCATTTTTGGTTGCTGTGCAATTAAGAGAGAAAGGGTATTCCCAAAGCATCCATCTAACATACAATGTTACTTGCTTGGTCTCAGATAAAAAAAGAATATTAATTATATCAGCTTGCTTTATGTTGTCTGACATACTGAAGGGATGTCTTACTTTGAGACTCCACTTATTGTTGATTGATGATGAAACTCCTGTACTTAATAATGAGTCACCTGACACATAAACCCCTAGAAATTGTATTTATTATTTTCCTCTATGTCCATTTAACTATTATATCCTATGTATCCTCAAGATCTGATTCATCAGCCTTCCAGCTTCTGTGTACTACTATATAACTCAAATGAGTTATTGACATGAGTCTAAAATTCTCAGATTAAAAAAAACTATATTCCGTTTGACAGGTGTGAAACTACAGCTCCTAGAATGCCTTGAGTATAACATTTCTTCCCAGTGTAACATTCCAGGGAAAGCCATTCATCTGAAATGCTGCAGTGATAACTCTGTATGTGTATCGTATATAAAATCCTCGTCTAGTTCAGGATAATATTTTTAGTAGAAAGAGAAACATCCTGAAATTTGACATTTTCAAATAAAGGTATTCCCAGAAAACACTTCCAACTGAATCTGATAAGCAGTCAATCTCTGTCTGGCAGCTTAGTACAAGAAACAAAAAACAGGCTCATAGCAGCAAAATTGAATATATTGTATCTGGCTTCTTGAAATACAAAATGTGGTAAAATGTGCTGTATCTCATATAGCTATCATTAGAGAATAATATGCTTCTAGCTTTTCTCTTTTTGCTTCTGTTAAAGAAGTAATAAGTAACCTTTCACTCGATGGCCACTTGGTCTGACTTTTGAATCTAAACATTCAGCATCTTAAAACATTGATTTTATTCCATCATTTATCTCTGTTCTGCAAAGTTCACAGCAATCCAATTCCAGAAAAACCCTGAGAAGTAAATTGGGGTCCCGAGGACCATGTCTGCAATATGATACAGCTTATTGAGTTGGATTCTACAGGTTTTTGAGTGGTTGCTTGCTATTTTGCTGCAGTCAAACACATAAATAAGAACTGCTATTCTGAGCCAAGTCTTGGAGACACTGTAAAGTAGATCATAAAAAAAACAGGCTGATTTGACATCATGTCCATATTAACACTATATGAGACAGAGATGAGAAGTTCCATTTTTTGGCACAATAAAATATTGTTCAGAAATAATATAAAAATGTCAAAATGTAACATTCTTAATTGTTAGTACATAAAGAAATATAACAGAATATGGTCTAAGACATTCAAGTATATTATACCCAGCTTCAGGGTTGGACTGACCTGGACTGACCAGGTTTTTCCCCCAGACTTCATTGGACCCAGACTTTATAGGCCCTATTTACCCAGTTCCACTCCCAATGGCACTGTGGATGCTCCCTCACTGTGATGTTGCAAGAGGTGTCTTGAGGTTGCGGACCCAATGGGACATGGACACCCAGTCGGATACTGCCCAGCTTCTGGCCTCAAGTCAACAGAATGATCCACTTCTTCTGTGGCATTCAATTAATCAGGTGAAGTTCAGTATCACAATAATATTATAATGCAGTCAGTAATGCATTCTTAGTCAGGTAGTTGGGTGATTAGAGCAGTGGTGCCCTGCAGAATATAGCAAAAGTGAACCTCAAGTACATAACAATGCTTCTTCAAAATCTGTACAACACACCCTCCAACTCTCCAGTCCAATGTTCTATTCAACACTGTCTTAATGTAGCTTGCAGAATAGACAACTCTCTTCCACTGTAAACTGGTCTCTAGATTCCTTAAAGGAATTGTTCATGATAAAAACTGGGTACTGGCTGTGCAAAATAAAAAATATGTCTAATATAGTTAGTTAATATAGTTAGTTAGCCAAAAATGTAATCTACAAAGGCTGAAGTTAGTGGATGTCTGACATAATAGCCAGAACACTACTTCCTGCTTTGCTGAACAGAACAGAACACTGAACTGTTCCTTTAAGCTGCCCATGTGACACATTGTTCATTATGAATAATCGGGGGTGGAGTCTTCTGTTTTGGAGCATTAGGAGAGCGAATATACTGTATCTCAGTTTTTATAAAGTTAAAAAAAAAAAGAAGCTTCATATCCCATAGGTCTTAATAGGGAACATGCATGTATTTGTTTTATAGTTTAGGTCATTGTAGAAGTCAATGGCAGATGTCCCTGAAGATGTTTTCTTGACATTGTGATCCATGCTGGTTTTTGTCCAATAATTCAATAATTTGAGCTTTCTGAGAATCAGTTCAAAATAGTATGATTTGAATTGACGCTCGATTTTGATGCAATGTTTTTTTGCTCAGAATTATTGATAAAATTCGTGGATAGGAGTTGGGTTGACTATGTTTAAATAAAAAAATACATTCAAGTTTTATTAAATAACCCCCTTAATGTGCGGTTAAGGGTGAATACTTATTTGTTAAAGGGATACTGCAGTTAATAGTGCTGCTCCAGCAGAATTCTAAACTGAAATCCATTTCATAAAAGAGCAAACAGCTCTGCTTTTTTCCTGCTTGGATGCTATTCTCATGTCTACCACTAGGTGGGGCGAGCACTGCAAACATGACCCATGTCGTGGTATAATACAATGGGAAGGGGAGAAATAATAGTTGCCTCATAGCAGTTCCATCCTAAAGAGAGAGCTCCTTCTCAAAGCCCAGGATCAGGTACAATGCATTGCGATTGCTACCTTCACACAAATATTACAGCTGAAAAAATGTATTTTTTTGGTTAAAGAATAAAATTTTAAATAGTAGAGTGAATTATTTGCAATGTAAACAGTGTAATTTAGAAATAAATAGTAAACCATAAAAATCATGACAGAATAGTTTTAAGAATACTAATTGAAATCTGTATATACTTTATACTGTGAAATACTGTTGCCATTCTGCTTAAGAGATGGGATAACCTCAATCTCACATGAGCCTGCTGCTTTCTTTTAGACAGAGGAGAAACTGCACACAGACACCGTGTTCCTCTTGATTCAAGAAGACATAACTTTATTAGCCCTTCTGCATTAGCAGACAAAGGTCATGTCACATGATACTGTGTCAGTATCAGATTACTATGGGATCTGTATGAGAGCACACACATTAAAACATATCTTAACAAATACAATGCATTTAATTCTTACAACAGATGATTAATGTATAAAAACTAAATCCATTGTAATTTAAAGAACTTATCTTCTATCTGCTATGAAACCTCTGATTTTTCTCCATTTTCATATTGAATGGGTGCCTGAGTGGCCAGAAAAAACATATTTATATAAATTATATCAGTGGTTATGAAGCAAACACACCGGGTTTACATGCATAGGGCAAAGGGGCAACGGTACATTTTATTCAACATTACTATTATATTCTTGGTGGTTAGAACCTTTTATATGAATGACAGGCAAAAGGTTAAAGCACAGATTCAAGGAAACTGTGTCTTCAAAAAGGATACAAAATCTCGTGAAATAATATACTACATTGTGTTGAAACTTCTACTGAATATGTAATGAAAAATTGTTATATACAAATACAGCTTCATTATTTATCCTTAATAGTGCTAGGATTTACTTGTATAATAGTTCAGTTTTAAAACTAAGTAGTAATATATAAAGACTACTTGTGTGTCACTTTTATTAGAACTCATTCTGTTTCTCAATTTTTCTAAATAAAAATAGTCATGTTTTCCCTTACGGTTAGGGATATTTTAATACCAGCCCTGTGATGTCTGACCTTTTATCCAAAATGGAAGTTGTCTTGCAGGTTTAATGTTGTATAGGTCACAATAGGCTTGGAGCTACATCTACAGCAGACTAAATATGCTCAGACTTTTCTCAAAATGAACTTCTGCTACTGAGTATCAGAAAGTAGCAACTATAGAGGAAGCGGACCCCACGGTTGTTGAGGGCCGGGGAAGTGGGGGTTCCGGACAGCATGGTCTGTTTCCTCTATAGTGTTGAAATCCGCCTCTGCTGCTTTCTTTTTCTGGTGGTGTTCTGTTGTTACAACCCTGCTTATAACCTATAGCAATGACTCTACATTTTATTACAGGTCTTTATGCTTTACATCCATTGATCACGTTGGGCTGGGGGGTCTGAAATACTCCTATAAGAAGTAACAATTTAAAAAGTATCCTTGCTTATTGAATCATCATGCTGATGTTGTATCAATGTGGCTTGGGGGTATAATATGTCACAGGATTCATTACAATGAAAATGGACTTATTCATGAAGTGGCACGATAGAACATGTTGAATCTGAGACAATTGTCCTGGTAAGGTTAACTCTTTGGGGGAGATTTATTAAGGGTAATTTGAATATGTTAATTGCCTTCCTGACATTCAAGGGGTTTTTTTGGCAGTAAAATTTGATTTGTATAATTTGAATTTGACTTGAGGTCTGGACTATTCGATCGAATATTATACATTCAAATTTTTTCTTAAATAACCTTCCATTCCAGTTGTGAGTATATTCGAATTCATTACAGTAAAAAAATTCACATCAATTCTAAAATTTGATCTTTAATAAATCTGCCCATATATGTACATTGATAATAGAAATGCAACAATACTAATAATTTAATGTGACAGTATATATATAAGGGGAATATGTGCAAATATATAGGGCAGTGGCCTATAAGTGCTAAGAGTAAATCAGATTTCCATGATCACAGGAATCATGAGTCTAATTTCGAAAATACTAAATGGAAATCTTTTTAGAAGTGTTTACTATGGGGCCTATATATTAATATTCAGAGTTTTTTCCCGATGAATCACATTTTTTTCTCTAAAAATCTGTGCTTTTTAAAAATCCTCTAAAACTCCTAAAATTTTTGATTTATAAAGGGGCTATAAAGTTGGGTTAAGTTTTCAAGAAAAAAATAACTTTTTCAAGGGTATTTTTCATGTAATGGTTTCAGTCATAGTATTGGTTACTGATTAACATAGCCACAAAAAATAAACAAGATACTGCCATCCAAGGCCCAGCCAGGATTTGAAATCATATGGCCATTAGAACCAGGTGTCCCTTTGTAACTTTACATAGAAAAGAGTGGTGACTGATTAATGCAGCTTGAAGAAAAAGGCACAAATGGACAGTACAGAAAGTTAGCTTACACATCCCTCCAAAGATTCAGAAAGGGCTTCCGAAGGATTTGAATTCGAGACTCCACGTCCAAAAAACAGGCACCTTAGTTGCTGCACCACAGAAACTGAGCCTGCTTGCCAAGCCTCCAGGTGACTATTAGAACCAAATATCCCTTTGTAGCTTTACATAGAAAGGAGCGCTGACTGGTTAATGCTGTGGAGACCTAAGCTATGGTCTCCAGCAATCATTGTACTATATCTGTATATATGAATCACTCCAGGAGACAATGGGTTAATTGGGGACATGCTGGTGGTCACATTGTAGCATGTGCTGTTGGTCACATACAACATAATACTTAAACAATGGGAGGCAGGACTAATGCCCCAACCTGGGTGAGTGAAGGCAATGACCAGCCAATAGAACTAACCACAAGGGGGTGGGATCTTTCAAACTGCATACAGAGGACCTGGGCTGGGTCAGTTGTTGCAGAGTTGTTGGACATAGTTGACATTTCACTGAGTATTAGCTAATGGATCAAGGAAGGATCTCCCACAAGCAGAACCACTGAGGATCTAGGATCCCTGAGGAGTTGGTTACTGCTGGAATTGGGAAGCTGCTGCACTTCTGCAGAAGAGGTGCCAAGTGCTTATACCTTTTCCAGAAAGGAGACCCTGCTGGTCTGTGTGAGTGTCTGGAGGGACTGCTACTCGGTGACTGAGAGGTTCCTGATGGATTATTGACTGCACTTTGGGGGGTTGGTACTTTGTCTATGTGGGATTTTTTGTGGTCATTGGTTGAGTGTGAAACATACCAGTTTTGGAGAAAATTACCGGCCAGCTATCTGTGGCTTTACCCACATCAGTAATGTTCCCAGCGTGGTGAAATAGTTTAATTTGGTGCTATAATGTGTGATAAAAATCACTAAAACCAGTTGGTGAAGATCTGTGGCCTTGCCATATACGTGACGTCACAGAAAGTGATGGCTAATAGCGGTGGGATTTCACATATTAAACGGGAATGTTGGGAAACCAGATATAATTATGGAATGAGAATTGGCCGCACTTCATCTGCCCGTCCTACAGGGATTATGCTGTAATCGTGGCTTTCACTGCACAGGGCTTACATGGAGTCAAATGGCTGGAATTTTAGAACAACATACACGCACCCATGATCCAGGTCAATCTTATGTTGCAGACATTTTGCTAGAGCCTGTGGGAAATCATTTAGCATCTCAACTACCTACACCACAAAGATTAAACTTACATCTTTCCACTCAGATGAGTTAAAGGAAGAGGCTATGATTCAGATCACAGTCCCTGAGAAATAAGATGCTGACCCATCTATGGACCGATACCAATCTCGCCTGGTGACTGGGAGCTGACCTTACTGGAGCAGAGAGGTTAGAGCTGACCATTCAGAAAACCAAGGAAGGTTTTCACATCACTCATCCTATATCATTTCGGCACATGATGGGGAGTCAGGCCCAGTACTTCATAACCCGGTGCTAAGACTTACACATGCATTATTCCCTACTTTCGAGGCGCAGAAAGAAAGTATTGATGCCTATTTAAGAACTTTAGAAATAATGTGTGAGGATTATGAGGTTCCTAAAAGAGAGTGGACAAAAATCCTGGTGGGTAAACTGACAGGCAAGGCCTTGCTGAATGAAGTTGTGTTTGGCTGATTTTCTTTTTACAGGGGAGTGTCCCTTTTGAGTCACCCAGGTATCTGCTTTGGGTAGCTTCCCCATTTGGCCTCCTACCTTTCTAAGCTACCCAGGTATTTACTTCTGGTCTATGTTTCCCCATCATGCGCCTTGCCCGTACCTTGCCCATACCTTGCATCAACTTGTGGGGTTCCCCATATAGCAAACACTAACTGCCCTGCTGCCTGAGGAAATGTGTGTCGCATGGATCGATAGAACTTGCTGCCTGCAGAAAGAGTGAATGAGGCACCATGGAGCAATCCTCCACCGCAATACAAACTTCTTCCCTGCACTGCTCTTTGGTGCACTTTTTTTTAGTGGTGCTTTTAACTTATTCCATATTGCTTGAATATTTACTGTTTGTGTGGCCCTAGCCTGCCTGCCCACTTATGTAAGGATTCATGGCAGGATTGTTATTGAGACATCATTTCTGGAGATTTTAATAGAGTGAGCTCTAATTCCTCTTCTAGGCAAATGGAGCCTCAAAAGATACATTGGATTTAAAGGGATACAGTCATGGGAAAACATGTTTTTTTTCAAAATGCACCAGTTAATAGTGCTGTTCCAGCAGACTTCTGCAGTGAAATCTATTTTTAAAAGAACAAACAGATTTTTTAATATTTAATTTTTAAATCTGACATGGGCTAGACTTAGTTTCCATTTTCCAGGTGCCCTCAGTCATGGGACTTGTGCTGTCTGATAAAATTCACTCATTCTTTACTGCTACATTGCATGTTCTAATGATATCACCCCTCCCTCCCCCCAGCAGCCCATCAGCAGAACAATAGGAAAGTAACCAGAAAACAGCTCTCAGGTAGATATAAGAACAGCACTGAATAGTAAAAATCCATGTCCCACTGTGACTCCTTCAGTTACATTGAGTAGGAGAAACAATAGCTTGCTTGAAAGCAGTTCCACAGTGCAGCATTGGCTCTTTCTGAAAGCACATGACCAGACAAAATGATCTGAGATGGCTGCCTCCATACCAATAATACTAAACTGAAACAAAATTCACTTGAGTTGAGTTAGGAATGACATTTTACATGGTAGAGTGAATTATTTGCAGTGTAAACTATGTAATTTAGAAATAAAAACGACACCATAACAATCATGACAGAATCCTTTTAACTGTCATTCAAAAAGGAATGGTGTCACTAAATTTTAGAACCGAGTCATTCAATGAGATTCTTCTCTGCCTTTTAGGACCATAACACTAGAGGTGTATTCTCCACTGGCATATTTCATCTGCCACTTTAATGAGAAATGTGTAATAGCAGGAGTACTGGAGTTTTCCAATACAAAAAAAACTTTGTATTATTTATATTGTTTTTCTTACTGATATAATGTCGTTTAGTATGCCTATTTAGAAAAGCAGTTGCCTTATTCTATTATTCTAGTCTTGACTTTATTTCTCAACACTTGTCATTTTAATTCTATGTAATTCTTTTTATTGAAAGTCTGTGTATGATTTATCTAGCAAAGCGCTGCAACCCTTGATGCACTATAAAAATAAATACATTCATTTATACACACTGTACATAACACATAACTGTTCCGCTTGAACTTTTTTTTACAGAACTTCTGTGTAGAACAGCAGGGGTTTAAGAATCAATCTGCCACACAACACAAAGGTACATAGATCTATTTCATCTTTGGCAAGACAAAGAGAACCTTTACACCCAGTTTTTTACACCCCACAAGCTAGCAAGGAGGGGAATTAGAAATTTTAAATGTTTGTACTTGTACATAGAATACAAAAAATCAGCTCAGTATTGCAACAATGATTTTTTTTTTTTTCAAAAACTTACCTTGAAAGTAATACATACCAAAGGGAGATGTTAGACGTTTTAAGAAAGAATATGGTCTTTCATATTTAGACATTCTCAAAAGGTATCGTTTTGGAAAACTATGCATCTCCCTGAATATTCTTAATGAATCATCATATACTTTCATATGACATAGAGGACCCTCACTGCTTCATGGTGCAATATGTAAGTGTAGCAATTTAATGTATTGTTCTGTAACTGGAGTGTATGGGAGAACAGTGAAGATGTGGAATGCATTCCCTGTTTGAGGCAGACAAAAGAGAGCATTTCAGAAGGGGTCTAGTTGTACTTGACAGTGGGTGACAAGAGGATGCATTCATAGCAGAAGTAACCCTTTCTCACTGTCATGTCTCAAGCATAAGCTGTCATCATGCCGCTACATTTCATTGCTCACATTTAGTAGACCTCATCTGCTGGATGCTTATGCAAGGCCATTTCATATATTTATTCTGCACCTCCATATGGCTTATGGCAGAATTACATTTGGACTTATCTGACTACCGTAGTTCTACCATGTGACCCAGCCAAGTGCCTTGTGGGAGCTAAGACTCCATTTTACAGTCCATGCTGTTGCTATTGTACAGTTCATTGCAAACATACTTATTTTATTTTCAGTTATTTGTTACAGTTTCACCTCTCTACTCTACTTTATTCCACTCGACTATTCAGTAAAATCTACAGATTCTACTTTTAGGGTTTATTTATCAAGGTCTGAATTTATCTGCTGCTACATCGGCTGCTACAAACTCTGATCTAACCCGCTCGGGTTTTTAACGCTTATTTATTATTACATTTTCCCGATAATTACCTTTGCGGGAAAAGCTCTGATTTTTACGATTTTTTTGTGAATTTTCACCTGAAACCTCTGAAAACATCATCGTTGCCCAAACACAACCAAAAAATCAATGGAATTGTTCCCATTGACTTTTATGCAACCTCGACAGGTTTGAGATGCAGTGTTTTTATGTTCGGGCTTTTTAGCCCTCGGGGTTTAATATATTCCGAAAGATTAGTGATTTTTTTAAAGCCTATTATAAAACAAAAAATCAAAATTTTTTGGATTTCAGGGAATTTTGGGTATTTGGAGCTTAGTAAATAAACCCCTTACTCTCTTTATTGGATTGTGGGGAGGTTTAGCTGCTTTTCAAACTATACAATGTCCCAGGGTAATACGTAGGGAGGACAGAACACTCACTTACTGTCAAAATATAAAAAATCCACTAAAGTTTAATGCATATTTATTTTTTTATTTTCAAAAATAGGTTTAACTCTTTTTTCTTATAGATTTGACATATTAATGTAGCATAATTTAAATGGATAAGGACTGGTAATGGCTCATTAGGTAATACCAGGCACCAGTTCAAGTACCTGTTAGGAAAATGTCAACCTTTTGTTTCTATATTATAGCTATCGTCAATGGGAGAGTAACCTTCTTTTTGTTTCCCCATAGATTTTTAACATGGTCAATAGTTTTTATTATCCCAGTTGAAAAACTGTCTATTTTATTCCCTTTTTGCAGAGTGCTAAGCCATATGAGCTGTATAAAGCACTCCCACACATACATCTAGATTTTTTATAATGTAGGTAAGTTTTTATTCATTTTAGCAAACAAGACATAACATTATGCCAATACTGACATTTATAGCAAGGTGCGTGTTGTATACTGTGTACAAAGCAAGCAATTCATTGGTAGGTTCAATTGCAGTAATGACCGGAATCTATTCCTAGCATACATAGACATTGTAAGATCATCCAAGACTCCCAGGAGACAAATGGGGATTATGTAATAAAAGGCACTAAATTTGCTCAGGAGCAGCAAACATCTTATTGGTTGCTATGGGTTACTGCTCCTGAGTCCTGTGCAAACTTAGCGCCTTTTATTACATATGGGGGTTGGATTTTTAATTTATTCTTATACACAATGAAATCATACACTTATTTTACAATATTTATTCAATATTCAATAGGTTTAATATTAAATACATCTCTCATTTTGTACAACTTATTGCTGTACAGTGTACAATGAATTATACACATGAGCTCTTCTACATAATAAATATATTTATTATTATAAAGTGTATTTGCTGGTTTGTATTTAAAAATGTATTTTTGGAGAGCATGTAAAAATTTTAATTGGTATTATAAGTGGGAGCACATCGATATTTGCTTGAAGAATTATCTATTTTAAAAATTGTCATGTTGAATTGGGGAACTAAATAATTTTGCCCTTATAGTAGGATTTATGAACCTGGTTCAACTATAGTTTTGTACGTTCTTACGGGAATAATGAAGCACCCTATTCAGTTAATAAGAATAAAATGAATTTCAGATTTCATTTTAGCTTAATTAAATGTTAATTTCATGGTTGGGTGAAAATAATGCTTTTCCCACACATTTTTTTTCCGTTGAATGGAAAATATATTCAGTTTAGAAATAATCCATATATATTGTGTTTTGTCTTCTAGAAACTAAAACTGTTCAAACTGTTCAAAAATGTTTTTAAGGTTACAGTGAAAAAAGATTTTAGTTGGTTAAGATTTGGGGGATTTATTTAGAAAGGCAGCACATGATTTCTAAGGTATAAATGCACATGATGATTATGCTCAATATGGATGCAGATATTACAAAATAACAACTACTCATGCAAATTATGTATACATTCTGCTATTAATTTCAGTTTTTCAATACACTGATTTTCTTATTGTTCACATCAGTGTTGTCAGGTTACTTGCAAAAAACTAAATGAGTCTTAGTCAAGCCAATATACTTTATACAGTATGTGGGATATGCATTCTTAGCAGTCCTCATTATTCTATGAAATACATATGTGTTTGTGTGTGCTCTTATTCATATTTAAAGGATATGAAAGAGATAAATAAAAAAGTTGAACATTTTTAGTAGAATTGCTCTCTACACTAACATATCTGTCCCCCGTGTCAGCATCAGCTCTTGAAGTGCCCCAGTTGAAGATAAAAAGCTTATCTCAAGGTTCATCACACAAAAGTGTAAAGAGCTAAAATGGGTGTAAAATTGATTTTGCACTGATGACATTCATTAAAAGCACTTGGGCCCATACATCTGCCTTGCAATATCCAAAGAACCTGCACAACCTGCACACAAGTGCAACCTGGAATTACAGCCAGCCAGGAAGTGCTTGTGGTTCCAGGGTTTAACTAGCATGTTGCTTCAATAGACACTATTCATTTGCAGCAAGCAAATTAGACTCAAATGTAGTTATTACCACATTGTACTGAAAGTAGTGACATAAATACAGGTATAATTGCATCATTCATAACTTTTAAGTAATGATGGGCGAATTTGGACCATTTCGCTTTGGCAAAAAATTCACAAATCCACAAAACGCTGAAAAACCGCCGGTGTCAAAAACGGACATGCCGGCATCCATTTTTTTCATGCTGATGAAATTTCACAGCGTTTTTTTGCTAATTTATTCGCCGGTGGCGAATCACGAGAATTTGCGCCTGGCAAATAAATTCGTCCATCACTACTTTTAAGTGATTGTTAGATAGTTGCACGCATATTGGTATAGCATGCAGATGTTAAGATGAACCCAATTTAGCATGCACCCACAATTACACTGGAAATCTGGGAAAATACTGCATTGTATGTATAAAAATATGACAATGCCGCCATGATTATAAAAATTTTATTGGGGAAAATCTGGAAATGTTTTGCAAAATTGAATATAGACCATAATATGGTATGGATCATTATTTATATAACATTAACAAAACAAGCGCAACATGGCGGCATGTGATCAATAGTGGGCATAGTAACAAATATGTAAAAAGTAGAATGGAGTAGCACCGTATATACTTGAGTATAAGTCGTCCCGAGTATAAGCCGAGATATCTAATTTTGCCCACACTGGGAAAGCATATTGACTCGAGTATAAACCTAGGGTGAGAAATGCAGCAGCTACTGGTAGGTAAGTTTTCCTAAATTTGGTCACAACAAAAATCTAATCAATGAAATGCCTCACTACATTCTTTACATACCTCTTACTCTGGTCTCTGAAAAGCAAACAGCTCAGCTGCTTCATTCATTTGTTCTTCCTGCTTCTGTCCTGCTTGCTCAGCCCTTCAACCCCTCCCTTCAGAATTGTCATTGTCATCTCTCCCTACTATACCTGCTATCCCACAGCCACAGTCCTAGAGGGTATTAACCCCTCTGCCATTACCCTTTATAGTATAATTGCTCCAACAAGCAGGTTACAGGCTGTGGTGGAGACACTCACTGGTAGCAATTTATTTTTAGAAGAGCTGGGGGCAGTTGCCCAAACAGCCCGAGGGTCCCCGGGGAGTGGGCACGTTAGACCTGCATGCTGCTGCCTAATTAGCTGCACTCGTAGGAAAAAAGCCAGGACCTGCAGGCGTGGGCTGGTGGATCAGCCTGTCCCTCCTCTGTGTATGTGGGAGGCTGCTGCTTCTGCCGGAAGCAGGTAGGATTGTATCGCTGCCGAACTCCATCTGGAGATCACTTCCCACACTCACATAAATGCCAGGACGCGGCGCTCCTCAAGTCAACGTGATTGCGCAAACAGTGCGCATCCCTATTTCCTTCATCCGCCTCTGTGCCAGAGAGAAGGCAGCGGGAGAGGGCTTGTCTGCAGGTACTGACTCGAGTATAAGCTGAGGTAGACTTTTTCAGAACATTTTGAGTGCTGAAAAACTCGGCTTATACTCGAGTATATACGGTAATATGTATTGTAACTCTATTGTTTTTTTTACACAACCCTTCACAGTGTAAAGTCATATTTACAAAGTCACTGCAAAGTGAAAAAGGAAAAGTGACTTGAATCTAGTGTACCTCTGTAGTTAGTAAAGGTGCTTAGAAGTTCTTTGCTTAAACTTGAACAGACTTTGCTCAGTTCATTCAGTTTTACGTTTGGTGAAAAATTTATTATATGCACTGTTAGAAATAATGTGGATCCATGTGGATTTGGACACCACAGCACAAACTTACATAGTAATATAGTAAGTAAGGTTAAAAAAAGACACACGTCCATCAAGTTCAACCTTTTTTTTTATTATATCTGCCTAACTGCCAGTTGATCCAGAGGAAGGCAAAAAACCCATCTGAAGCCTCACCAATTTGCCTCAGAGGGGGAAAAAATTCCTTCCTGACTCCAAAATGGCAATCGGACTAGTCCCTGGATCAGCTTGTACTATGAGCTATCTTCCATAACCCTATATTCCCTCACTTGCTAAAAAGCCATCCAAACCCTTCTCAAAGCTATCTAATGTATTAGCCTGTACAACTGATTCAGGGAGAGAATTCCACATCTTCACAGCTCTCACTGTAAAAAACCCCTTCCGAATATTTAGGCGGTACCTCTTTTCTTCTAATCGGAATGAGTGACCTTGTGTCAGCTGGAAAGACCTACTGGTAAATAAAGCATTAGAGAGATCATTATATGATCCCCTTATATATTTATACATAGTTATCACATCACCCCTTAAGCACCTCTTCTCCAGCGTGAACATCCCCAATTTGGCCAGTCTTTCCTCATAGCTAAGATTTTCCATACCTTCCACCAGCTTAGTTGCCCTTCTCTGTACCCTCTCTAATACAACTTAGAAATAGATGTTGTGATAATCACAGATAAACAAAAGATTCTATGTAATGAAGGTATGTGAGCATAGCTACCTTTTAGCTAGGCACCTCAGCCATGGTTAGTTGATAAAGGATGAAAAGAACAATATGAAATACTCTTTGTTATATAATATATATGCATCTTTAACTAACATGTATGTATATTAAGCATGACACATAGATACATCAGTCAAGGATCGGTGGTATATAAAAATGTTTTATGGTTTCCAGAAATGTTGTTCTTGAATGAAGTTATTTGAAATGGCTTTGTTATGCTTTATTGCATCTTGGATATAGTTTTGAATTTGCTTAAGAAAACCACTTTATTCATTATTTATCATACTAAAATATGTTGCGCATAAAACTGCATCAGTATCTGAAATTACATCTATCAGACAATTACTCACCTTTGTTTGCCCATGATTATTTCATTTGTGATCTCTGCACTTACTAAGTGAAGTTATTGAAAACAAAAATGCAGTTTCATGTATTTTCTAATTTGCATGCATAAAAATTAAAACATCAGCTGATAAGATATTTGCAGTCATTTATGTAGTACAAGTAGTCTCCAGCTCTCCTGGCATTTTCAGCCAATCAACATAGTTAAAGAAATGCAAATCTTTTCTGAATCTCATTTTAGCTGTGTCTAGTTTGCCAAGTTATGATGAGCTGCTTCTCACAGTGCTCCATTGGCATCCTTGACTTTAATATTATTAATGTAAGAGCTGTCAGAAATGAGAAAATCTGCTCTCTCCTTGCTTGCCAAGCAATTGTTACTTTCTAGAGTGTTAAAGGACCCTCTTCACCTCAATTCTTAAAAGAATATCCTTGTTCCAATTATCATTTTCTCTCTGGTCTACTTCAATTGACCTATGCGGAATCTTATTAGAATGAACTCCACAGCATGTGATGGTGTCTACAGACAGACTTTAAATAGGTGAGACAGGTGGAGGAATTGCATGTGATACATTCAATTGTTTGTTGAGAATTGAGAACAAACTGAATATTTTATATTACTAGTAAAACGTTTAAATGTTAAGGATGGAATACAAGTTTGATAAAGAGCAGCATGACCCCTGCACAAGAATGACAACATTTGTTCAAGTGTTTTTTATTTAGAATTTCACCATTGATTTCTTTAAAGAAAATTCAGCAAAACATTATTAAGTGTGGATTTGTTGCAAGCTTCAGTAAACCCAAGTGAAAAAAAAAAAAAAAATTTAAATCCTCGTAATGAATGCCTATGGCAAATTCACTTAGAGAAAAAATGTCGCTAACAATATTAATAAAAATAATGTATTTTTGCCTGCCAAAAAAGTGAAAATGGTACTATTTTCAATTAATCAGGCTCAACAATTTAGCATTATATACTGTATTTTATGCAACAGTAGCACCGTCACCAGCATACTTAATATACTGTACTTGCAATACTTTCATTGAGCTCTCCAGCAACTATTATACATTTTTTGTAAAAGTCAGTCACAGCTATAAGGAGCTTATATAACAGCGTATTAAAAACAACACCAAGATGTATACTGCCAATCTTTTTATGAGCTGGTGGGAGGCAGAGTTTCAATTATGATATAACCACATATAAACAACATATCCTTATATGGTATCGATTTATTGATGACCTGTTCTTTCTGTGGAATGATACAGAAGAATCCTCCCCTCTTTTATAAAAAATACTAAAAAGCCACATCTACTAACTCCATTCTTCATTATAGTAGTCATCATCATGAAGCTGTAAAGTAATGTATGCCGATTGGGGAATTTTTGAGATTGAAATGCACCTGTTCAGATAAGGAGACCTTCCATCAGAGAAGCACATCAACCGCAGATCAGACTGAAAGAAAGCTAAAGTATTTCCTATTGGAATGCCCAGCACACAGACAAACTCTGTGGCCTGACATTTTTTGGAATCACACCAAGGAGATCCTAAAGGCCTTTTGGCTATGGGATTATCATATATTCAGAAAATCTTTAAATGTTCTTAAACCGAGATTATGCTGGGGAATGTCAATGGATTTTTCCCCTGAATTCTCTATTCACTTGTGGTCTGAATGAAAAGGTAGGTTGGGAGGCTGTCTGAATGCTAGGAGTGGTGGCTCTGGGAATATGCTCATTCTCATGAAGTATACCCTGTAGATCTGTTTTTTTGTTCTGAGGGTGCTTAGTTGTGGATTGTATGTGACCACTAGGGGAACCCAATTTATTTCAGGATTTTGTTTATACTGTAGAAGTTGACTTCTGGGAATCCTGATTGCTGCATGAATGTACTGAGCTACAATCATGGGGTTGTAGCCCCTGTTGATGAAATCTGCTTTGAGAGTTTCAAGGTGGCCATTTGATTTATTTTCAGCTGTGTCCGAACATATACAATTGTATTGTTAAGCCTGGCTGTAGAGTGTTTAGTGTGGTCAGGGTGAACACTGTCATACATTAGATATGATAGTTTGTCTGTTGGCTTTCTATATATGGTGGTTTGAATAGTATTTTCCCTGATGGGAATGGTTGTGTCCAGAAAGTGGATGTGGGTGGGGAAGTAGCTCTGTTTCAAATTTATAGTTGGATGAAAATCTTGAAATTGTTTGTGAAACAGAATAAGTTCTTGTTCAGTATCTAACCAGATTCTGAATATGTCATCAATATAGTGGAGGTATGTCAACGGCTTGGTGTTGCAAGTGGAAAGGAAGCCCCCTTCTAGTTTGTCATGAAGAGGTTGGCATATTGGGGTACAAAGTGTGTACCCATACTGGTTCCCATCCATTGAAGAAATACTTCTTGGCCAAAAAAGAAGCAGTTATGCGTTAATGTAAACTCAATCAGTTGTACAACTGCTTTGTATGGTAGGTCAAGCTTTTCAAGAAATGTTTTGCAGGCATCTACACCATCCTGATTCCACATCCATTGTTGCCAAAATGGCACCCTCCAGGAGTGATCCTATGCCTGGAAGTTTGTTTAGCAGATCAGTTGTATCTTGTAAATAGCTTGATGTACCCCTTACAACAGGTTTGGGTGAGTCTGTTAGTGCAGAACTCAGACTAAAATTTTGGTTTTATTTGGAGCAGCTGTCACAATCGGCGCCCGGAGCAGTTCCAGGAGCTCCAGGCGGCGCGTCCTACCCTGCCGGCGTCGCTCCCAAAATGGCGGCGCCCATGGCCACCACGTGGGTAGCGCGCCAATGGCGTCACAATGGCGCCAAATTCAAAATAAAAACGCTACCTAGACGCCAGAATGGCGCCCAAGTATAGTTCCCTGTGAGCTGATATTGCTAATCTTGTTCCTGATTATTATCCTTGACCCTTGCCTGGACTTTGGACTTTGCTGTTATCTGCCTGCCCCTGAACTCTTGCCTGGATTCTGACTACTCTTTGGATTAACCCTTTGGACACCGCGACTTTGCTCCCTCGAGAGGGCTTCCTCCTCGATCCTGACTGCTTCCCTGGAGGGAGCTCCCGGCTCCCTGACAGCAGCTACCCATTCTAATAGATCTTGTCAAGATAACAGTGTGGAGTTATTACATACTGATCCATATTAGTGCTACTTTTACTAGTCACACACCAATCACATATTAACCCCTTAAATGGCAACCCAATTCCACATTTCATTTGCACTCAGAGCCAGACGTTTTTTTGAACATTTTGTGCTCATTTTAGGGGCATTTCCTGGGGAGGATTTGTAGTTTACCTAGAAAACTATGCATTGTTTTTTGGGAGAACCTGTGATTTCTAAATCTGCATTCGTTTTTGTGTATTTCCACTTCTGGAACAAGATTTGAGGGGAAATGTAAACTTCACAACCATTATTTAAATGGCATCTTTGCAAATGTTTAGCACTGCTCACAATGTAAAATCATTTACTGGCGCATATTACATTGCATATTATTGTTAAGCAAAGGTTTAGAATTAACATCTGCTCTGAAGTTTTGCTAAATATTTTGTCATAAAAAGCATTTTGCAATTGCTAAATTTATTACATACACGGCGAATCTTCTCAAAAACCATTTGGTCGTAAACTTTGCAATGAAGTTGTCGAGGTCTGTAATCAGTCGAAGGGACCGCAAACTTGACCGATAATATTCGGATGCATCTTTTATTTGTGATACGGAAAAATATTACATTCCCCCATTAGAGCTCTAAATGCCAAAAAAATAAACATTCAATTTTTCATGATATAAGGATTTATACCAGAATTTTTTTTATTTTATGCACAATAATTCAACTGATTTGGAAAGATTCAAGTGTCTTGAATGTGCCAATACCAGATATGCATAGTTTTTTTTTATGGAGATTTCTTACTTCTACAGCATAGATCAAAAACTCCCAGTAGTAAATTACCGAATTTTCAAGGCAAAACAGCAGAATACAGCATACATTAGATTCCAAAGCAAAATTCTGAAATATAAAAATACTCCATGAAACCATGTAAAGCTTTTCTGAACTTTTATGAAAATTCGGAAAAATAACTTCAAAACTTTTTTTTTTTGCAAGTTTGCGAGCTTCCACTTTCTAGCATCTTATCTCCCACATAGCATTAATATTATATATATATTTTTGGAAAGTACACATTCAGCTGAATCTAGAATGGGTATCCATGCCTTTCCACTCCAAACTCAATGCTTTCCCAAATTTGTAAGTTCTGATGAAATACTTGAAGTTTCCACTTTCTAGCATCTTATCTCCCATATAGCATTATGTTCCAAGAGAAAACATTCTTAAATGGATTCTGATCATGATTTTTATGATACAAAAGAAAAAAAATCTAACAAAAAATAATTTACAAAACAAAACCATAATGAGCCCAACGCGTTTTGACCTTAAGGGTCTTCATCAGGGGCACAAACAATTAACAAAAAATCAAAAAGCCAGAGCGAGCCTTACTAGGTGACGCTGCTCTACCCCCTATGAGCAGAGGGGCGGAAGTGACGTCAGAAGCCGGATCCCTATCAAATGGACTCTGCATGGACTATAAAATGCTACAGACAGTAAGGCTCGCTCTGCCTTTTTGATTTTTTGTTAATTTTCTGTTCCCCTGATGAAGACCCTTAAGGTCGAAACGCGTTGGGCTCATTATGGTTTTGTTTTGTAAATTATTTTTTGTTAGATTTTTTTTCTTTTGTATAATAAATTAATTTTGCTGTTTCAAATTAGGTGTGCTATCCATTCCTTTTGCAGTTATATATTATATGGAGACCCTTATGGGGAGTCACCTTTGGATTAGCACCCTGTAGTCTACTAATAGGGTGTGCGCCTTCTCTTCACATTTTTATGATGTAGTTTTTATTTCTAAATTACATTGTTTACACTGCAAATAATTCACTCTACAATATAACATTTAATTGAACCAGCAAGTGTATTTTTTTTAGTTGTAATATTGGTATGTAGGCAGCCATCTCAAGTAATTTTACCTTGTCATGTGCGTTCAGAAAGAGCCAGCACTTTAGGATGGAACTGCCTTCTGGCAGACTATTGTTTCTCCTACTCAATGTAATTGAATGTGTCGCAGAAGGACCTGGATTTTATTGTTGAGTGCTGTTCTTAGATCTACGAGGCAGATGTTATCTTGTGTTAGGTAGCTGCTATCTTATTACCTTCCCATTGTTCTGTTGTTAGGCTGCTGGGGGGGAGGGGGTGATACTCTAACTTGCAGTACAGCAGTAAAGAGTGACTGAAGTTTATCAGAGCACAAGTCACATGACTAGGGGCACTGGGAAACTGACAATATGTCTAGCCCCATGTCAGATTTTAAGATTAAATATAAACAAATCTTTTTTCTCTTTTGAGAAATGGATTTCCATGCAGAATTCTGCTGGAGCATCATTATTAACATATGTGTTTTGAAAAAAAACATATTTTCCCATGACAGTATCCCTTCAATGTGAATAAAATGGCTCATCTGGATAGTGTGATGCCCATTGTGCATAGGATTACCAATGTATCTGGCATTTAGAGACCCCAAAATGAAGTTAGCACATACAAATTGTCCCAGAACTCACTTCAGCTACGAAATAATCAACATGTATTGTATTTTTTGTGGGGTAAAAACACAAAGGTGACCCTCCAAAATCATATTTTTGGAAAATACACATTCAGCTGGATACAAAATGGGTAACCATGTCTTTCTACTTAAAACTACTCTCACAATGCTTTCCCAAATTTGTCAGTGTTGGTGATATATCTGAAAATCGCCTCAAAGCTTCCACTGTCCTCCATCTGATCTCACACATAGCATTAGTGACCAAGAAAAAACATTCTAAATTTGAGTGCCAGAGAAATAGTTCAATGCCCATTGTGCATAGGATTAGCAAAGTATCTGGAGCTAAGAGACCCCAAAATGAAGTAAGTGTATAAAAAATTGTCCAGGAAGTCACTTCAGCTACTGAAAAATCAAAACATGTACTTCAGTTGTATGCATGGTAAAAACACAACGATATACATTGATCCAACAAAACCATATATTTTTGGAAAGTACAGTACATATTCAGTCAAATCAAAAATGGGTTACCATATCTTTCTACCATATCTTTCTACTCAATGCTTTCTCAAAATTGTCGGTTTTGATGAAATACCTGAAAATTGCCTCAAAGTTTTCACTTTTTATGAAATCTCTGAAAAATGTCCCAAAGCTTGCATTTTACTCCATTATATGCCCCAGATTTTTGCAACATACTAACAAAAAACATCCTAAATATGCAAAGATTTACCAAACTATATGGTATGCAAAGGCACCCAAACTGATAAATAGAGGTCAAAATTTCCATCAACAAAAACAGTTCAGAATGCAATAAAATCACTAAATGCCAATAAAATCACTAAAATCTCATCTAGTGTAAATAACATTCAGAATCACATATATAACAATAACATACAAGTATCTCACCGTGTGGTGAGCGAATATGCCATTTGCAATGTCAATAAAAAACATTTTTCTAGCAAAAAAACACGATAAAAAAAATAGCCAGAAAATTGCATTAGTGTGTAAATGTGTGTGTGTGTGTGTATACTTGGCAAACTGCATGTATGAGTGTATGTAAGTGTGTACAAGTATGTGTGAGTGCTGTGAATGTGTGAAAGCACCCTTATCCCCCCAAAATATATGTGTATGTATGCAAGTGTTAATGTAAGTGTGTGTAAATGTAGTGTGTGTAGGCTCTTGCAATTGTCTTGTGTGTCTAAACTGAATGGTTTTAATCAGATACCGTATGGGTGGGTGATAAGCACACTGTGCTGCAATTGGGTAGTCTTACATATGGTCAGGACTCCCCCCCACCCATTGCCTGCAGTGAGACAGTGCCTGTGTATAAGCCAGTTTTGCATACCATGTATAATTGTCACTATTGGTCTCACATTGGTGAGCTTGTTGGTGCAGAGCTTTGACCTTGATATTGGTTTGTTTTATTCACTCTTTTGGAGATGCAACCCACAATTGGACTAAGCACTGACAAACAATAGAGCACACTGTTAAGTTTTCAATAGTTATTTTTTTTGTTGCTCAATACTATGTGTGACTGCAACAATATGAGTTTGTCTTGCTCACCTAGTTGGAGTTGTTACTTTGACACATTTTTTACATTAATGTGGGGTGACAACTCTGATTTATATTGGGGTTACTTTTATTATTCATACCCAAATTGCATACATGGGTAAAAAGGCCTAAGTTATACTCTTCCGTTTGCTATTTACCCTCTTATATCGGAGCCATTGCTTCTTGTTGATTCCATTTAGATTTAACTCAGGTGCACATTTCTCTCTTTACCTTAGCTCTAGAGTATGGTGCAAGATGTTCTGCTAGGTTTCTGGCCTTATGAAACTTACCTTAATGTCCGTGTTGTGTGTGAATGTGACTGGGATCATAGATGGCAAACATCATCACCATCACCATCACTGTTTTGAAAAATAAGCAATTAAGCAATAACTGTACAAGTATGGGATCCATTATCTGGAAACCCATTTTACAGAAAGCTTAGAATTATGGAAAGGCATAGACTCATAGACCCATAGACTCCATTGTACTCAAATTTTAAACATTTTTAAAAATGATTTCCATTTTCTCTGTAATAATAAACAGTGGTGTGTACTTGATCCAAACTAAGATATTATCAACCCTTATTAGAAGCAAAATCAGCCTATTGGGTTTATTTAATGTTTACATGTTTTTTCTAGTAGACTTAAGGTATGAAGATACAAATTACGGAAAGGTAGTTATACTGGAAAACCCCCAGGTCCCAAACATTCTGGATAACAGATCCCATACCTTTACTGTATATGTAAAATGCTATGTAATATTTTGGTGCTTAATAACTAAAGATTCAAAATAAGTTTACCTTACCACATTTTACTTTTTTTTTAATATTGAAAAAAATTCAGTTAAAATGTTGGATTATAAAAAAGTGTTTTATAAAGACCAAGAAAATGTTTTGACTTAAGATCATTCCATTGGTTTTATGTAAGAAAGGTGCATAAATACTGATTTGCCAAATTTAAATTTATATTTAATTTTTTATACAGAAAACTATGATCATCTGCCTTACAGGGATCAACCCCCCCCCCCACACACACACACTCACATACCTTAGGCTGGCAGAATCTTCCCTCCTCCCCCCTTGTTCCAGGTTGACATGATGGATGCTTGGGCTTAAGTTGTACTTTTGTGTTCAGCCTGGAACCTGAATAGAGGACTTGTATTAGAGAAGGAAAATACTTAGTGTATTAATTAGAGGCTAGTTGTGGGGGTTTTGGTTTATTTTGATTATGCACCTGTCTGGACATGTGAATAATAAATTTCTGCTAAAGAACTGTCTGTTCATCTGATCCTGCTCACAATATATAATTCTATGTTATATATGAAACATTGGGCAAATTCACTAACCTCTGCAAATTCGCCAGCGACGGCTTCGCGCACATCATAACACTTCGCCAGGCGTAGATTCACCAGGACAACGCTAATTCACTAAAATCCGAAGTTGTGTCCAGGGCGCCGAACTCTGGCGAAGTTGCTGCACCAAGCGAAGTGAAGTTGCGCTAGTGTTGGCTAATTTGCATACGTCAGGAAGTAAAGTTGAATGTTAGATTACAGATATGGGACAATTTCTCTGCATCTATAAGATTCAGTACATTACAGTTTTCAGGTCAAAACAATCATGTTTACATGATTCTACATATATTTATAAATGCAATCAGATTGAAAACATTATTTTGGCAGTCATATAATGAAAAAACGTTATAATGCATGCTTTGGAAAACTTGACTAGATACAGTAGATACTTGGATCTCTCTGATTAATGTACAGTTACTGACTCTTGTAGAGGCTTTTAATAAATGCATTAAGAGCTGACATATTTAGGAGATTTAAAAATTATAGAGATCATATTCCTTTCAAAGAAAAAAATGCGCTCTAATGAATAGAATTCTAGAAATTCACTTTTTGAAGAATGTGCTGAAATCAAGTAATGATGATTAGTAAAAATAAAGGCTACGTTTTAAAAGAGACATTTATCTTTGTCAGGCTACCAGCAGCATATGATGAAGTGTGTTAATTGGATGAAATCAGAGTCAAAATGGTTTTGGTTGTAAAATACATTTATCAAAACCAACACTTCACTGCTTGCATACATTTGTACTTTGTGCCTTTTGCAGTTCTAATGCCTATTATTATTTGTAAGAAGCAATTAAGAAGCTGGTATGATTACCATACTATTATTACCATTACTGTCACGGCTCCTAATGGAAAGAGGATCAGTTCAGTTTTTCTTAGGCTCAGTTTGAGATGTCAGTGATTTATTCAGAAGGAGATAGCTAGGTGGTAGTTTGTGTCTCATATTCAATGGTACGTGAGGGGGATAATAAAAATATTTAGATAACTTTAGCATACAGATGACATTTAAATTTTATTCAATGGATGTAGTATCCCAAAGACAGTGTACAGGTATAATAACAGCAAAAGTATTGCTTGCATTTGGCAAAAAGTCAAGCCCTCTATTATTGCCAGTGTCCCCTTGAAAAAAAGAAAAAGAAAAACTCTGACCATCTGCTCATACATAATTCTTGCAAACTAGGGGTAAATTTATCAAAGAGTGAAGTTCCGCCACTAGATTGAAATTCCGCACCTCTCCATTTCTATGGGATTTTGAAAGGCATGTTTTCAATGGGTGAAAGTGAAATTTCACCCTTTGATAAATACGCCTTTAAAAACCCCATAGAAATGAATGGGAAGTGGCGGAATTTCACTCTAGTGGCGGAACTTCACTATTAACTTGGATAAATTTACCCCTAAGGGTCTCTGGTTCAAATCCACACCAAAGGAATGAAGAATGTGTTCTAGAATGAAAGAGCCATGGTAACATTTGTAGATGATAGATCTAGGAGAAATAAAGAGGTGACCTGAACATCATTTGTAACTCTACACAGTCCCAGCAGAGTATAGAAGTTCAAATGTAATATTTTATAGGGTCTACTAGATTATAGTTCATATCATCCTTCATTGTTTCAACAGGAAAGGGTTGTACTACATGCAGCAAATGCAGATAAATGTATTTGGGTAAAATACAGGTACTGGTTCCCAATAATGCCTTAGTCGTGCCTCCTGCTCTGCCTTTGTCCCTGAAGGCTTGTGATCAGATTTGTAGAAATAGAGCCAGGCACTCGCAGATTTACTGCAAAATGATTTATTACAACGACATGTTTCGGTCACTTGAAAAAGGGCTGTGCCCGAAACATGTCGTTGTAATAAATCATTTTGCAGTAAATCTGCGAGTGCCTGGCTCTATTTCTACAAATCAAATGTATTTGGGTATTTTGCCATCCCTAAAAGAGAGAATTACATATACTACCACCTTTAGTTATTTAGATGATTACCTGGTCATGTAGGTTGTCCTATATTGACTATATTTTTAAATAATCTATTTATTTTTCAAAACTTTTGTTTTACTTAAGAATTACTTTAAATGACTAAAAATGAACTCATGTTTACTGTGACATGTACAATTAAAAACTAAATTCCCTTGCTTATCTTTTTTACATCTGATATCCATTATTTCTAGGGATGAACACACTTTTTCACCCATTACAGTTTTGCTGCAAAATTTGCAGTTTTGTCAGCAGTAATTCTTCACAAATCAGTGCTAAAATTTGCCATGCATTCTGTTTCAGTAAATAAAAAATATGGTCGCTCATTATTGTTTCAAGATCAACAAACCTTATGCTTCTGCATTATTTATGATGTTATCTTGCAAATCTTAGTCAGGGGGAGCAGGATGCCTGTACAAATCCGACGCACTATCCAGATGGCCACAAAAATGCCTTAGCTGCAATGTTATTTAGTCTTTCCTTTGATTCCACTGCAATTCAGCAAAATTTCATAATTTTTCAGTGGTTTTGTAAATTTCTTTTGGAGAAATGGAACACTGTCCCGCATCATTACTTATAATAAACAAACACACCACAACACCAGATTTTATAAAGTATGATGTATACCATACACTAGGATTTTAAATATCTCTTTAACTATCATTGGGCAGATTTGGATCTGGGCACAAAACCCTCAGCAAACAATCATTCCTCTTGCAGCTGAGTGAATACAGCTAATCACTGACTGTTATCAATGACTTATTGCCCTGAGCATTTTTGTTCACTATTCATAGATTAGCCTTTTGAAATGGCTCATTTAACTTCTTTATAGCATTGCTCACTTATATTCAGCATACGTCCAGTATACATTTTGACTATTGTTTTTATTTTGTTTTATTTGTTTTTATTAACAATCACAAAAAATCTATAGTTTCTACAATACTGTCGGACACACACATCTAAATAGTAAGATTGCACTTCGTTTACACTGGGTGTGATCTCATCAGTTTTTCAAAGTAATTGTGAACAGAGGAAGTATTATGTAATGAGATCTTCCTTTCAGGTGGACAAAATTAAATATTCAATCAACTGTTTTAATGGGAGAACTAAGGATGTTTCCAATTAAAGGGAAACTATCGCGAAAATGAAAATGTAATATAAGCTTCATCATACTGAAATAATACACTTTCTAAATATTCTGCATTGTTTCTGAAATAATCAAGTTTATTTTCACTAACCTTCTCCCAGCATCTGTTTCTCTTCATTCTGTCTTCTTGCAGATTAAATAAACCCAATAGGCTGGTTTTGCTTCCAATAAGTATTAATTATATTGTAGTTGGGATCAAGTACATGTTTTATTATTACAGAGAAAAAGGAAATCATTTTTAAATATTTGGATTATTTGGATAAAAACGGAGTCTATGAGAGACAGCCATTCTGTAATACGGAGCTTTCTGGATATCGGGTTTCCAGATAAGGGATTCCTATACCTGTACTGTATTGAGAGGGGTGGGTTATTAATTCTGCCTGCTTTTACAAGTAAAAGAATGAAGCTTCCTCACAAGATGGCAACTTATTTTCACTATCTAGGTCCTTCCAATCCTATCCCACAGCAATTCTGATCCAGACTAAGGCAACTACCTTAGTGTTGCTTTGTGTCAAATCTATAACTAAAGCTGGCCATAGATGTTGAGATTTTTAAAAGATCAGATCCTGATCGTGAGACCACGATCTTCTCAGAACGATCGTACGAATTTACCATCAACTAAAAAGACCAATTTGCCAGGAAAACAAAGGGGAGTTGCCTGCTTGGCCCTGCAAACATAGATAGATTGCACTGGGGCCGACAAAGATTTTTTGACCTGGCCGATCAATTTCCTGACAGATGTCGGCCGGAAAATCGTAAAATGTACGATCGTTCGAATCCCACTAACCGCACGATAATTTGAAAGATTAGTTGGACTTCCCTAAAATTGGTCGTTCGGCAAGAAGAATCGTCACGTCTATGGGGAGCTTTACATCAGACATCTATGGAAATATCTATGAGTTAGGGAATTGAATGCAGTTCCTGCATAGAAGGTTCCAGAGTAGTGGAATGGCCATAAATGTTTAGTGGATAAATATAGCACCTCTGCACATAATATAAAAGCATACAATAAAGTCAGGAAAGTAATGAAAGGACCTGTAATCTTTTATGACAAATAACTTGTCTACTCATGCTTCCATGTATTCTTTAAAATAGAATAAATAAATAATAAGAGTTCGTTTTGGATCAATGATTGCCAATAAGACAAAGGTGTTATATTATTTATAGAACTAGAGAATTCACAGTAAAATATACTTTCAATATCTGTACCCCAAAGCTCATAGAATGCAGCAGTCCACAGTAAAACATGGATTTATTCAATCTAAACATAAATACTGCTAATTGTATACAAACCATCACATGAACTCAGTAGAAGTTTAGGGGGAAATATGGAACTGAATTAGCTGATAAGACAAGTTAGAAAGCAGCAGGAGGCACAGGGATTTGTAAATGACCCTTTATTTGTCATGGGTGATATACGGTACATACATCTCTTTCAAAATAATGTTCCAATTTGGAGCATTTGTACATCTGACCACAGAATTAGAATTGCAGGGGTCTGGACAGTGCCTAGCATTTTTTTTTGTATTGAGTATTAACCATACAATTGCTTGCACTATCTTAATAATCAGAACAAAACTGAAAATTGGAGCTGCAACAGTCGGAGACTTTGATGTTACCAATTTCTTGCCATGGTACCTTAATTGTACTTAAGGCAGGATTTTTACTAATTTGATTACAAACTGTTATTTCTATCCCAGCATAGAGTCCAAACATAACATCCAAATCGTCAGGCCACAGGGAGGTATTTGAAACTGCTATTTTATCCAATTGTGTTTGCAGTATTACATAAACTGATACAAATATGGTGGGACATAAGCATTTTTTTCCTATAATGATAAAATGGCATTTTTCACTAATATATAACAAAATCTTTTCTATGTGCAGTTTCACTATATGTGAAGTGGGAAGAAAGCACATTATGTTGTGCAGTACATATGACAGATTGAAAGGAGGAAAGGAAACATTGGGTGCTCGCCACATCTCAGTGACTCGCCTTTGAGAAAAAAAAGAACTCATATGTACAGTAGCTACTGAAAATAGAACAAAGCAGATGAAAGGTAAAAAAAAAAATATGCATTTTATGTATTTGGCATGAATGTAGAGACTGAGAACGTGTGGCTCTATTCAACAGATTATATCACAGCCAAAGTACTTTTGCTGCCAAATGAAAAATGTAGTGAATTTCATCAACCCAAATCACACATGTACAATATGAATAATAACCCCCACCACATCTTTCTAAACATATAAGTGGTGAATATTTTCAAGACATTTCTTACAGCATGAAAGATGCAACACTTTCTCTGATAGATAGATAGATATGACTTTTTACACAGTTTTGTTGTGTAATTGTTCAATACCTGTGGATCAGCAGAAATCAACATTTTTTAAGCAGTTTATGAAAAGATGGGAGCATAAATTAATGTCAGAGAATAGATGAATTTGTAGCAAAGTGACAAATACAACTGAACTGGTTTGCATTTTGGTGCAACACGTTGTAAAATATATATGGTAAAAAAACAAAGGATTTCACATTCTAAAGCATATAAACATCAAATCATAAGTATTCCCACCAGAATATATTCCCAATGATAATTCATTAATCTGAAAGGATCCACAATAAAAATATACCTAGAAGCATTTCTTTTCCGTGTTAAAAACCACATCTGATTATTCATTGAATCACTTCTTCCATCATCCTTCTTGTTAATATTTATAGCTCTCTGATTTCTTCCTTGCACCCCACCAATCTCTAAATTTATCTTGCAATCAAACTATCCGGAGTAGCAGAACATGCATAGCAGGGTATCAAACACGTTCAATCTGTTGAACCTTGACAATGTATTAACGCTTTCAGAGGAAATGAAACTGGGAAAACTTTAAAAAATGATGTCACAAGTAAGATAATTTAAACTAATTATACATGTGTGCCATAAAGACATTAGCATATATACATATATACATATATACATTAGCATATATACATATAATATCATGTAAACATTAAATAAATAGGGATGTGTGAATTATTTTGCCTTGTTTCGCTGGGGAAATGATGCCCATATACTTGTATGGCGTTGCGTGTCAAAAATAATTTGCCACACATCAATTTTTGCTGCACCAAAACTATGTATCTTTGTAGAGGAAGCAGAGAATAAATACAATGTATCACAATCAGTATTTGAAGTAACAAAACAGACCCAAGTTATTAACAGTATCAACATATCTAGCGTTGGTTAAGAAAACATAAGGAGCATTGTTCATATAAGCCCATAGGTGCTAAAGTGTTTGATTTTTTTTATCCAGTTTACTTCACTCTGCAAAAGGAGTATGGAGCGATCTTCACCCATGCAAAGAGGGGGCACATGATCAATCACAATATATTTAAATGTCCGTAGCCTATGTCCCATCTCAAGGAAATGTTTGGCTACAGATTTAAGAGTCCTTCCATTTCTAAAGGCAGTACTGATGGCAGAGCGATGTCCATCCATTCTCAATCCAAGTGTTTGATCTGTCTTACCTGTATAAGAGAGTTCACATGGGCAAGTCAATAAATAAATGACATTTGAGGTGGAATATGTGATGTAGTGTCTTATTTCAAATCTTTCCCCGTATGTGGGTGTAAAAAGGTAGTCCCCAGGTTCATGTATCTACAGGACGTACAATTAGGACATCTATAATAGCATGGTTTAACATTATTTAACTAGGATTGTGTCACCTTCTGATAGCATTTGACAGGGTCATTTTTGACTAAAATTACTTTTAAATTAGTACCCCTTTTATAACCAATCATGTGGGGCCAGGTATTTTGGTGTTAAGACCAGTGTCTGCCCTTAAGATGTTCCAATTATTAGCAATACTTTTACAGACCTTACTTTGAGGTGTCATTGTAAAAAGTGCTAAAAATAATATTTGGCCTCTCCTTAGATTTACTCTCTCCATGGCCACCTTAAGGGTCCGATGTAGTAATTTGTTGGGATAGCCTCACTCTCTAAACCATGTCCACATCTCAGTGATTTGCTTCTGTGTACCAGCATCCTCTGAATTATTTCTCAACACCCTACAGAACTGCGAAATGGGGAGTGATTTCTTGGCTGCCCATGGATGATAACTATTATAATGTAGCAACACATTCTTATCAGTTACTTTCCGAAATAGAATATATCCCAGACATGAACCTTGGTTTTGAACTTGAAGCCAAGTGTTTCTTTTAAACTGTGAATCCACACGACTCAGGTCTGTCTTGGAAAAGATCTTTTCAAGAAAGGTTGTTCGTTTCAGTACACACATGTAGAATTGAATCGTCAGATATACATATAGAAACAATAGAATTCTACCTGTATCTGATGATTCAGCACTAACAATGGCTGATGTTTGGCTACCTTCAAAGGCACCCGATCAAAATTTTCCATCCAGCCCAATCAACGAGCCGACCGATATTTTCTGCCGATATGACGACTCTTTTCCCACCATACACACACCGAAAATTGTACAAAAATGTGTTTTGTATGATATTATCTGTGCGTCTATGGCCACCTTAAGTGTGACACATCTTCAATTCTTTATTATGGAAATAATAAACAAAATAAACACATAGTGATGGGATTGAAATATGAAACACAGGTGATGATATCAGCAAACATCATTACCATAAAAAAAATGTGAGTATTTCATTCCCATACCTCAGTAACTGACCTCAGTAACTGAGCATCAGCTTTAGTATTATTAAAACCAGGTATATGTCTTGCAAGAAACCAAATGTTAAACTCTAAGCACTGCAACACTACTGGGGTTATTTATTAAAGTCCTGAAAAATTCTAGGTTTATAAACTATAAAATCTGATTTTTTTTGTGGAAAAAAACAAAAATATTTGAGATTTATTATACCCCAAAGATGTAAAAAGTTAGAATTTGAAAATCCGACATCTCAGACCTACCAAGGTTGTATATAAGTCAATGGAAGAGGTCACTATCCAATTTGGAAGTTTCTGCAGTCAGCGCTGGAAATGGCACAAAAATCTGATTATTTCAGACTTTTTGAACAAAAACCTACAAAATTTGGACTATATGGGAAAAAGCCATAAAAAGCCCAGCTATTCGGAAAAAACATAAGGATTTTCACTTGTTTCTTTTTCATGTTTGTTCCTGATCCGATTAAATTGGACTTTTTTTTTAATATAAATAGTCAGAAAAACTTGGATTTTGATAAATAAGAACCCTTATGGCACAACAGAGCCAACACTGGGGGGGTGACATTAATGTGTTGAGGTTGTCTGACTCTTTCCGCCGTTTTGTGAATTATTAACGGGTAAGATCGCTATACATTAGTCTCATAGAGTGGGTATAAAGAATCAACTTGTAATGTATAAAAGATATTTTCTAACTTAGGCTGCCAGTGTAAAGGTCACCAAGGCCTGGGCCTAGGGTGGCAGGATTTTAGGAGGGCGGCAAAAACACTGAGGATGCAGTGGAGGTACAATCATTCTTTAAATTTCCTGTGCACCAATCCCCATTGCTCGAGTCCAAATGATGAAAATTTGCATGAATAAGGAGCAGGGAACAGGGGCAACGAATGGCATGCACTGATCATTTGTTTTGAGGATGTAGCAGTCCATTGCTGGGTCTACCAAGATGTTTTATTAATACATAACTTTGCGTTGCATATTTGCCACGTCAAAAATTTGCCACGCAATTTGTCGCTCGTCAAAAAAAATGTTGTCACCCTTAGTGGTATATTTATCAATGAGTGAAGTCTGAGAAAGCCTTAATGGGTTTCTGGATCAAGGATCCCATACCTGTAGGGGTACCTGGCTTTTATAACGTTGCTGTATCTAGTGGGTTTGACAAGTGAAATGAAGAATGTAATTGAAAACTGCATTTATGAACATGCATAGGGGTAAATTGGATAGAGATTATCCGTGTAAGTGCTTTGATTTTTTTTCCATAGATAAGTCTATTTTATATACAGAAAAAACATTTGGGTGCTTCTAACCTGAATATAATCATATATTCTCATTCCAACTATAGAAAATGATTCAAATAATTTAAAAGGTGCATTTTAGATTTTTTAAATGCACACCAGATTTTGAGATTGGCTCGGCGGCCCATACTGTCCTTGATAAACCAAAAGTCTTATAAGCAATACAGTTGGTTTTCATTTGTTATTATGTGTTCTTTTTGAATTATTTAGCTTTTTATTCAGCTGCTCTCCAGTTTGCAATTTTAACAATCTAGTTGCTAGGGTCCAAATTACCCTGGCAACATGCATTGATTTGAATAAGAGACTGGAATATGAATAGGAAAGGCCTGAATAAAAAGATAAGGGTTAGGGTTAGGTAACAATAACAATAAATGTGTAGTCTTACAGAGCATTTGTTTTTTAGATGGGGTCAGTGACTCCCATTTGAAAGCTAGAAAAAGTCAGAAGAAGAAGGCAAATAATTCAAAAACTATAAAAAAGAAAAAATGAAGACCAGTTGAAAGTTGCTTATAATTAGCTATTCTATAACATACTAAAATGTAACTTAAAGGAGAACAACTAAATACATATAGGGGCAGATGTATCAAGGGTCGAATTTCGAGGGGTTAAATCCCTCGAAATTCGACTGGGGAATAGAATCGAATAGGCAATTCGGGCGAATTTACGCGCCGGTGAATAGTCGAATGGGCGAATATTCGCCCAGTGAATAGTCGCACGATCGAATATTCGATCGAAGGATTTTCATTCAATCGAATGATCGATCTAATGCCTTTTTATTCGATCAAAAACTTAGAAAACAAGCCTATGGGACTTTCCCATAGGCTTTTAAAGCAATTCGGTAGGTTTTAGGTGGTGAAGTAGGCAGTCGAAGTATTTTTAAAAGAGACAGTACTTCGACTATCGAATGGGCGAATAGTCGCAGCGTTTTTGCGCTCGATCTATTCGAATCATTCTACTCAGGCGAATTTACGCCAATTCGATAGTCGAGGAACACAAAAAACTACTCGAAGTTCGAGCTTTTTTCCTTCTATTCCTTCACTCGAATTTAGTGAATCGGCCCCATAGTGTATTGCACATCAGTTCATGTGCATCCTAACTGAAATTGCTTTTCAAAACCACATTTTATGTGGCTAAAGACATGAATAACTACCCATGCAATATGAGGTGTCCACCTTTAAAAAATGTTTTCTCAATATTTTCCATTTAAAACTAAACACCAACAAAAATCAATAAAATGCTGTGCTGATTAGTAATTAGTTAAGATGTGAAAGACATTTAACCACAAATCAGGATTACAGCCTTAGGGTTTTATATCTATAGGCTTTCCCTTAGAACCTCATCATTACTAAAGTGGAAAATTAATTCCTTTTCACTTAAAACATTAACCAAGGTCTAAGATTTAGCCAATAACTAATTTGCATTAATCTTTTTTGAAATGCAATGATAATCCTGATGATTCTGAGTATAATAATGATGATTATTCTTAGTATGCTTTTTTTATCAGGGTTCCGCTTTGTGTTGCTACTAGTGATGAGCAAAATTTTTCACCATGTTTCACTGCGGAAAAATGCCCATAGACTCCAATGATTTGTACTGTGAATAAGTCACCTTGAAAAAAATGCCTATTGACTCGATGTACTAATTTTTGGCAATGAAAAATTGGACACTTTGGCAAAGTGAGTGACAAACTGAAATGCAAACTCATATATAGAAAAATGAGACTTTAAAGGGGTTGCTCACCTTTTACAAAATCCTACCAAATTGGCAGGACTTTGTAAAAGAAACATTATTCCAAATACAATCAATTAGAAATCTACCAAATTTGGAACTGTACTATCAATCGTGTATTCTAGCCAGGGTGGTGGAATATACTATATATATATATATATATATATATATATATATATATATATATATATATATATATACTGTATATATATATATATATATATATATATATATATATATATATATATATACTGTATATATATCAAAAAATCTTCTGACCAGCACTCCCTTTTAAAACCGACGTTTCGGTCCTCATTAGGACCTTTTTCAAGGATCCGAGGACGAATTAGGACCGAAACGTCGGCTTAAAAGAATTAAGCTTTTAAAAGGGAGTGCTGGTCAGAAGATTTTTTGATACATAAACAATCACCGTGCACCCCGCCATTGATAATTGCTTTGGAGTGCGGATACCCATTGAAAAAGTATATATATATATATATATATATATATATATATATATATACATAATTTTCCGCCAATAATAGGGAAACATTTATTGTTGAAAGCAAGTTTTAGTATCTGGGGAAAATGAAAAGCGCCTTATCCCTCCCAGAAGATGTAAATAGCTGAGAACACAGACTTCCCTCCGGAATTGACAGACACAGGTTTTTCGCAAGCATTCGGTATTCAAAATTTACAATTATCTCATATAGTACCAACAATTAAAGACCCTATTCCACAGTTTGTTAAGAATAAAGAACTTTGGAACAAGAAAGACCAGTGGCGGGCCCTGCAGATACAAAATTTTGTAGGAGCTTTAAAAAAAAGAAGGAACAGTAATAAGAGAGTTTACAGAATTAGAGAGGATATGTGAATCAGATAAATATGCAACACGTTTAATATCTAACCTATATAAAATACTTCTAAAAGGTACATATATTGAACTTCCAAATTTTACAAAGAAATGGGAACAGGATATAGGCTTCCATCTATCATTTAGAGAATGGGAGGAAATATTTAAAACTAACATAAATTGCTCTGTGAGTAATAAACACCAGGAATATTCTTATAAGTTAATATCTAGATGGTGTAGGACTCAGGTGGTCCTGAAACAAATGGGCCTAAGTGAAAATGATAGATGTTGGAGGTGTGAGAAGGATCAAGGGTCATTACTTCATCTGTGGGTTACATGCCTGGTACTGACAAATTGGGACTCAATTTTGGAACTCAGTCTTAGCTATTTGTGAGGAAGTCACAGGAGTGTTGGCTTCATCGTGGTGCCCAGCAAATATCATACTATTTTTTGGTTTAGGTAAAATAGGAAGGAAAAATAGAGATATTTTGTTACAGTTAAAAAAAACCCTCCCACGGTTGAAAATTGGGTAGCTGTGGTTACAAAGATAAGTCAGATGGAAGAACTTACAGCATGGATGAATGATAATTACGTAGAATACCTGGAAGTCTGGTCAAGATGGTTTAGATATCTAGAAGGAAAAGAGAGAGCAACAATAATCCAACCATTGGCAAAAATAGGATGTGTTCACATAATCATTATATAGATGATATGCTAATACCCGAATAAGAGAAACAATATTTGGAAATTAATCTGGACGTTCCACAGCCCACTTATATAATTAAAGAATTGTTGAGATTTTAAGTAAACAAGGAAAACATAGAAACCAACTATACTTGTTTGTACTATTTGCTTTTGTGATGCACGGGATAGATAAACAAGTACACCTAAAATGAAGATAATATGGTTAGAGAAATGTATGTATCTATTTGCCTGCACATCGTTTTTTTATTGAGATGTATTGGACAAACAAACAAATGTTCTGTTCTTTTTTATATATGTCTTGTTAAAAAAAAAGGGTAAATAAAGATTTATATATATAAAAAAAATAAAAGATAGTTTACATTTTATTCAGTATCAAAATTTGTGCTTAGCCGATCTCAGGGTAGCCAATGTTGCAGAGAGTAGCAGCGGGTGCAAAACTTCTGCAAAAACTGCTGTGACTTTAAGAGCTACTGTGCATGTCCTCATTAATTTGCATAGCATTAATCCAATTGGCTGGCAATAGGTTTAAAGCAAATAAGGGATGTGAGCACTGTGCATGAGCAGAAGCACATAAAGTTGTGGATCTACTTGTAGCCGCTACTGATTTCTACATTTAAGGAAGGAAGGAATGAATAGATGCCACCATTCTACAGAGGGGGGGGGGGATTTAAGTCTGAAATTTGGTAATTAGCATTAACAATTAGTAACATCGAAACAATGGGTAATTGATTGTATTTGGAAAAGAGCCAATTCCCTATAAGTTATGTTTAGGCATATAAAACTTTAAAACGGCTCTACATTTTGGCTAAGCTATTTTTGAACTTCTGTCCTTGAGATGGTTTACTAGCTAATGAACACTTCGGGGCAGTTTTACTAAAGGTCCAGTTGTTTTTTTTCACAAAAAGTTTTGAGGATATTTTTAGTCAAAACTTCAGGTTAAAAAACCCTTCAAATCTGAAAATACACTATCTGAAATCTGTCACGGTCACGTAGGAGTCAACGGCAGAGGTCCTTTAAACCATTTGAAGATGTTAATAGCCTTAATGATTTTCAAGTTTTTTTTCAGTGGGTTTGCTTGAAAACTCGATCAATTTGAGTATTTAAGCTTTTCTCCCCAACAATACTGAATCAAGTTCTTTACATTTGAGTTTTTTTCATAAATTAGAAAGCATTCGAGTTGTGAGTTCATACGAGGTCTAAAAAAGCTCACAAAGCTTTAAAATTCGACCTTTGATAAATAACCCCCTTAAATTCAGAGAATTTTGAAACTTGCCATTTCTTAGCACTAGACTAATCTATATGCAGTTATTGTCAGGAAACACTTTGTGTTTTGTGCAGTATGAGTGAATTATGGTTATTATTATTCAAATCTATAGCTGTGTGGAAACAATTGACCTCAAGTGGTAAGCTGTAACCTTCACTGTGCCCATCTATAAATTCTTTACTGAGGTAATTAATACAAATGGTAGTTAGTGGTCATCAAGGGTTCTATACACACATAATTGTAGCACTAAAGTTAAAGGCTTTTGTGAAATAACCTGCTTTACCCCTAAATATAAATCAGTCTTTTTGTTTGAAAAAAAAAAAAAAAATGTCACAATCCTACTGTGAGTAAGAATGTGATTTGAAAATTCTTTTATGAAAATGTTAATTACCAGCATGGGTGCTAGCTGTGGAAAAGCCATAGGTCTTAACACCACTGCTGGTCATTAGTAATCTGCTGACAATGTGTTAAAACAGCTCTGGGAATGTCTGAGAGCTGTATTGTTTATTATTATCTTATTCAGAAAAAATGGAAGACTATGAAATTTAAAAAAGAAACATACTCTATTTGAAAAACGAAATGCACCCAATATAAAAAAAAATCTTATCTGTCATTTCATGTACTTCAAGTTTACATTATTGTTGATGATGTTATTTTGTTGTTATTATTATTATTTGCAGAATCTACCCAAAAGGCAGCAAGTTCCTTAAGGGAACAGAGCCCATGGCTACACTGTAGTTCCACAGAAATTACTTGAAGTAATATAAAAGGGCCCTTATGTATAAAACTTTTACAGATTTATATGCATTTTCAGTATTAGGAAGATCTAAATAAGTTTACATGCCCCTTATTGACCATTATCATACTAGCAACAGTAGTTGAATAGAGCAAAGAAACACAATTTGCTTAGAAGGGGAGTGATACTGTTTTACAGTTTAGCAATACTTCTTTTGAAATGTATACTGTATGAAGACTTACACAGTTTTTATTGGCCTCTAAGCTACTGTAGATATCAGGAAAGCAGAGAGGTTGGCGCCTTCATTGTTCCCAAAGGTACATTAAGGTTTAACATTTGGTATACTGCATTAAATGAAAGTGCAAAAGAGCTTAATAATGTACTGTACCTTTCCAGTTATAATATGTACTTTATGAATCTGTTTTAAATCATATAAAAAGAAAAACTAGCTATTAGTAAGTAGGGGGCTGATGTTGGTATAGTTTTTCTGAAACTTCTTCTTATAGCAAAATCCACTATTGTTTAGTGAGTTAGATTACCAGGTTGAGAACTCCATCATTTTGTGACACTAATTTTATACAGTATCGTAAAGTAGATAAATAAATTATAAAACCAATAACTTCTACTTGATCAAGAAAATGTTGCCATATTTATATAACACTGATATGTTTGACTTTGTTAGAAAATAGAGTTTTAAGTAGTGATGAGCGTATAAATTAGGCTGGCACAAAGTCACGGCAAATTTCCGCATTTTCGCCGCCAAATCTCCAATGAAAATTCGCCGGTGAAAATTCGCCTGCGTCAATTTCCGATTTTCACTTTTTTTGGTGAAAATGTTCGAATTACATGATTTTTTAGTGAAAACTTTCGTATTTTTTTCGTTTGTTTATTTTGTGAAAATGTTCAAATTTCACGATTTTTAATGAAAACGTTCGAATTTCACAATTTTTTCGTGAAAACAATTGAATTTCATAATTTTTCATGAACTTTCCAATTTTACGATTTTCGTGTGAATTTTTCGCCCATTCGCCCATCACTAGTTTTAAGCTTAAGCCATATTTCAAGAACATGAGTTAAATCAGGATATTACAGTAGATACTGAAATAAATAGATTGTTATGTCTGAGGAAGTAAATAGTTTGGGGACTTTTACAGTACAGTATAGTTTTTATAGTGTATATAGTAAAGCTTTTTCACAGTATGACATATTTAAATTAATTTATGTGAAAACCTGTTCGCTAAGAAATGTTTTGGGCTTCCTTAAGTCCTTTCTCAAGCCAAATGTGTAATAATACATGTAACAGATATATAAAGGGTCACAGTCACCCCCATGATGTCATATACTCATCTCTAAAACTGATCTTTTATGTTTGTTGCTGCATATTAATATGCCACAGGACCTTACAACTAAATGACTTACTGTAAAATCAACATTCATCAGTTATACAAAACATGCCACCAATCAATAAACCCCCTCCCAACACTGGAGCATTTCTACTAATGCCACAATTTGTCATTGTTTTTTACCTTTAATATAACACAGAACACCTGCAGCAATTCTTAGCAGATTGTTGTGATAAGCACATTCTTCAATGACTTGTCTACAGCACTTTAATTACTGGACCTCAATGTTTATATGAACATGTCATATTTTCTATTAATTTACTAAAGTTAAAAAAGAGTAAAACCCCCTCTCTGTATAGTTGCCGACCAATTATTAATACCATGTTGCCAATCAAATGGCATTGTGGGATTTGTAGTTTTTTTAGGGCTAGCAAGGTAATTTTGAGACTACAGTCCCCAGTGACCTACTTTCTCCCTCTTGTGGGGTCCCAGAATTGAGAAAAATCGTAGGCAGTTAGTTCTTCGGACTTCTCCACTCCTACCACTTTCATTGTCTACCTTTTTCTTCAATGCTGGTCTTCATGTGGACATATTGATATGATTTTTTATCAACGTTTTCACTTTCAGACACCTATCAGCCTTGGCTGAGGTGTGCAAACCAATTACAATTTACCATTTTAGTGGGGGTTGTTTCCCCCCCCCCTGTTTTTTATTAATTTCTGTTCAGCAAATGTTTGTAATGAATTCAGTCACATTTTTCTTTAATTAAATTGTGGTAATTCTGAATTAATTTATTACCCTGACTTGTGCAGGCACAATTATTAATTTAATTTATTTTGTTATTATAATGATGAATTTAGAATAAAATTTACACTAGCACTTTAATCAATTAATTTAAATCGTTGAAGTAATTTATATTCACTTAATTTAGTATACTATAAGTAATTTATAATTATTACTTAACGGTACAAAGTACCTAACAGGGAAATCACCTTTTGGATTCAGACACCATCACGTCATAACAAATCACAATTGGTTTTTTAATATTTAATATTTATTGAAATTATTCACAATCATTAGAAACTGAAGAACTGAACAATATAGATATTGGCAATCAACGTGGTATTAATAATTGGTCGGCAACTAGACAGAGAGGGGGTTTTACTCTTTTTTAACTTTAGTAAATATATAATCAGGTAATTATACCTCTCTCTCTCTCTCTCTCTCTATAAAGTGATTTTGTAATTTAATTAGGGTGTACAAAACAAATCCCGTTTTTCACATATATATATATATATATATATATATAAGGTTGACATAATATATAAGTCTGAAATTTCCAGGATAAAAGCCAGTTTGTTTTTTGCAAATATCACAAAAATAGATTTATATTAAACCAGTGGCATAAAATCTAAGCAAACAGACTATTTGAAAGTAATTCAGTAACAACTATACTGTTTTTACTATTTAGAGAAGACTAGTTGACTGCAATCAGCATCAGCCTTGCCTATCATAATTTCTTCTGGGCTCCTAATAAATCTACTTGGATAAACCTACAATGGTATTAAATCTGAACTTTTACTTTGCAGAAGTTTTTATACAATTTGCTTTTGCCTGAAGAAAAAAACATATCAGCATTCTTCATATCATTAATCAAAATGCTTTTAAAATGCCCAGTGCTAGTTTTTGTATGGTTTGTTTCTGTAGTGAAAAAATAAAATTGCTCTCACTGTCTTCTGAAAAATTATGCAATGTTCAGTACTTTTTTGTCAGATTTTGCTTTCTCTGTACTGAGTTCTATGTTCTGACTACCTGACTTCAGTTACATAATTCAAGCTCTTTAAGGCAACTGAAGTAAGTGTGCATCATTATGCTTCATTTATGCTTCATTTTAAAGTCCATTTTAAAAAGAGTGTGTGTGTATATATATATATATATGTCTTCACATAAACACGCAACCAATGTGATTTAAGTTATTGGTACTAGCACATGCAGTTTCACTGTATTTTTTCTATTAGGGGTTATTTATTAAACCTCAAATTTTTCTGGTGGGGCTTTATGGGGCAATTTTTCGAGATTTATTATGCCACAATGCAGCAAAAATTCAGAATCCAAATATCTCAGACCTGTCGAGGTCATGTATAAGTCAATGGGAAATGTCCCAGCTTGAAGATAGCATGGTTTGCACTGGATTTAGCTCAATAATCAGATAAATTCTGGGGTTTCAGGCAAAAAACTGGAAAGACTGAACTATCCTGGAAAAAAACTTGTACGATCTGGATTTTTGCTCAATTTTATCAGGTTTTTTTCTGATCCGATTACTTTGAGTTATAGTATTAATAAATAAGAGTATGGGATCAGGCATGGGAGTTTGGTCAAGCTTTTTTATTTTAATTATGAGATAAATTTTGATTTTAGTAAATTACCCCTTAATATGTGTAAATATGAGTGTTGTTTCGTGTACTCTGCAGGAAATAATATTTAAACTAACCAGACAAGATAACTGTTTTTAGAAGTGAGATTAAAAGGAATAGGAAGTTGTGAAAATTGTGATCAAGTCAAATGTGAAATGTAAACTAGGAGTCTTACTAAATAAAAAATATATACAGTAGAATTATTTTTTTTTACTACTTGGCTTTATGCATATCTACAGCAGGCCAGATATCATTATTGTATGGCCTACAGTTGAAAAATAAGAAAGAGAAGGATATTATCAATTAAATGGAGATGGATTTTTTATCACATTTTAACTACTCTCCCAGATATAAATAAGATTGATTCATTTTTAGTTCCTTTTTCTTCCTTTTTCTCAAGTTCCTTCTTGTCTGAAGAATGCATGTTCATATTTCTGTTGGCTCAGTATAATCATGGGTTTGTACAGAGTGGTTGATAAATATATTGAATCAAGTCTAGTAATGTGCGACAAGGCAGAATGTTTTGATTCATAGCAAAGTCAGTGGAGGGTTGGCTGAAAAAAAACCTCCGGATGCACATTTTTGTTACTTACAACATATTGCTTATAAAGTAGAGAACAGAATATAGTCTAGGAAAACGAATCCAAGAGCTGGATCATTCACATACATAACATATTGCTTTTGTAACACAATGTATTTATATACATTATTATTGACAATATATTTCTGGTTTCAAAAACTTAAATCAATGATACATAATAACTTGAACTGTTTCTATAGTATATGCTTGCTTGAAATTGCATTTATACATTTATATGACCCTTTAGCCTACTCTGATGAATTACATCCATTGACACAAGGGGACCTTGGACTTGACAATATTTTTAAAGTACCACCAAGTGAATCATATTCTAATGTATTTTGATCAAAAAACAGTTAGAGGATTATTGTGACCAAGTTTGCTCTAACCAAACTAAATAGATTAGGGGGATAGAAGTATTTGTATACAAATGTATAATAAAGGAAACCACATTTCCTGCTTAACAGTACTAGTAACAACCATGGGAGAAAAAATATCTTCTCCCATGAATGTCTGATTCTGTTATATAATGGAGATAATGTTAAAAGTTTTTTTTTTTTTTTTTTTTTAGAAAAGTAGTAAAATAAACACAATCCAGTAAAAATCTGGATTATGATTATTACTTTAACCCCTTAAAGTGACTTGGTGACCAATTTATCAAAATTGCTGTTTGTCATGGTAAATGGTAGAAAGTCACAATGGAGATTAAGTTTAAAGCTTTTTAAGATTAAAAAATTAGAAATTATGTGGATTCATAAAATGGACACAATCTGGCCCCATGATGTAAATAGGGAATATACCCCGGCTATGTTTATTTTTTAGGTTGGTTTAACTATCCTGTGCATACTTTTATGTTACATAATTTGTTGCTTTTATCTATCAATCATGTTTAATTCTTCATCATTTTATTCTTTTAAGGTTACTCTGATCTGCACAGGACACCCTGAGTGCCAACAATATCTCTTGCATATCACAATGTGTCTCAGAAAGGTGTGGCATGCCAGTGTTGGACTGGGACACCAGGGACCCACCAAAAACCCTTAGACCAGGGGCCCACCCAAAAACCTTTAGACCATGGGCTCACTCTCAGTACTATTATTCTTCCTCTCCTCACTCAACCTCTATTCTCCTATTCTCTTTTCTTTACATACTATAATCTATTATAACTATAATAGGGAATGGCTATGAAATAGGCCAAATGTTTAGAAGCAGGAGGGCCCACTGACACCTGGGCCCACCGGAAGTTTTCCTGGCATCCCGGTGGGCCAGTCCGACACTGTGGCATGCAGAGTGGTTCCTACTGGCACCTCAGATATGCCGTATAATGGTGAAAAAGGGCATATTACTTTGGTTAAACAATGAAATGTCACTACTATTTTATAGTTCTTTTTACAGCATATGGACTCATGATTTGCACATGGACTCTAAAGAACTTTTATACCTCACTGGGTTAATATGTTTGTATATTAGTACTTTTAATATCACTGCAAGGAAGGGGTATTGCTTGAGTCCACACCTTGTCCGTCACTTTAAAGGTTGTTCTGGACAGTGTAACATTAGGCTTGAAAAAGGACCTTGTAGGCCCAAAATGTGCCCTTATCATGTATGTTTTTGGGCTGAATAAATCTTTTTTGCACAACTACAACTCACACAGTGTGCTGCTGGTAATTATTTTTGCATATGGATATGGTCCCATGGCAAGCATGGGTCTTCCAGTTTAGAACCTGACTCCACAATAAAGGTATGTTTTCTCAGGATGGTTGAAATTAGACCACTTTGCTTCGCCAAAAATTTGCCACCAGTGAAAATTCGCTGAAATCCATTACAGTGTATGGGCGACTTTCCATTGAAGTCTATAGGCCTCATTTCTGCAGTGAAACACAGCAAAAACAATTCACTCATCCCTAGTATTGAGTTCTCCACAACAGAGGACTTGTGATTGGTGATCAGTGAAGGGGGAATCACTGCAGGATTTCCTTCAGTAGCCAACATGGCATCATTTATCTATTGTATCTGCCCCATGTATGTTTACAATTTTGGCATGTGGATAATTCCTTATATCTGTAAAAGGATTAACAATTGGAATTGCTCAAATGGTTTAAAATGCATGCAAAACCGAGATTAGTGCAATTAACATGATTCATTTATTATTTTTTTTTATAAATTTGCACAAAATCAGCAGTGGAGATTATTCTTGGTTATCCTGATATTATTGCCCTTAGTATCTATTTCATACATGATTTCTTTATTGAGTCAGCCCCTCCCCCCGTATATTTACCATTTATTTATCAGCCTTTCTTTTTAGAATTGCTTCTTTTTACATTGTATTACCTTTCATACCTGGACTTCTGCATTTTCAAATATGATTTAACATTTACAGTACTCAAGTGCAGTAACCTAGCAACCAATCAGACATTGACATTTTCTGTGCACAACTGGCTGTAGAAAAATGAAAACATATTGCTGCTCCTTTGCAGGCAATTGCCAAGTGTGCTTCACCAAATGTGCACCCATGTCAGTAAATGAGGGCCCCATTGGATAAGAGAAATAGGCTGCTTACTGATAATTGCAGATTGCAAAAGAGGTCAGTACCACTAATATTCAGAGATTTTGCTTGTATCTGGATTTAAATAATGCATAGCTCTTAATATTTAGTATGCAATTTAAGTAAATTATAAACTCATTTATTCTCATTTTATATGCATTATATTGGCTGGATTCAACTTTACATCAGTACACAAGAGGTTATATGTCTGGCAAACTGATGTGCTACTTGCTATGTGGTTAAGGAATAGAAAGCTGCTAGATTTGATTTATTGTCCTATAGAGGCAATAACTTCTTAATAGTCACGTCTTGCTGCAGGCAAGGAAACCAACTGCCTTACTATGGCTCTGCAGTCATCCAAAACTTTTATGAAGATTTAATTCCATATTTATTTATTTTTTTACATCAGGTGCATGTTTCCGTGCAACTTTATAGAATGGAATAAAATATCACATCCTATTCTGTTTTAGATAATGTAGTCTAGCAAAATGTCACTGTTATTTATTTTCTAGGGGAAATAAGAGGTTAAATAGGATGGTTTAAAGGATAACTAATGTTAAAATCACAGAGGGGTGCTAAAATGTTGTGCACCTTCCAGTGATTATAATTGCTTACCTGAGCCTAAGCAATTTTTTGTCAGCACCAGTCCACAGTATCAAGTAAGTGATGTGCACCTTTCTTCTTCTCGCAGCAAGGGAGCGAGGTTGGGGCAGCAGCATTAGAGGGTCTGGTCAGCAGGGACCACAAGGACCCAATCCGACTCTGATTACAATGGCAGGGGCCCAACATTTAGCACCCACAGGTATTTGACTTTATTTCTACTTCAAACACATAGGGACACCAGCCGCAAAGCCCCTTTTGGCCTCCCACAAGCCCCCTTCTGGGCCCCCCTTCTGGGTCCAGGGAGGTAGGTCAGGGGCAGCAGGGTACAGGGAGGGAGGTCGGGGCAGCAGCAATAGAGGGTCTGGGCCAGCAGGGCCCACAAGGGCCAGGGGCCCACTGAGTTTTTTTTCCAGTGTCCCTCAGCCCAATATGACCCTGATTACAATGGGGGCCTAACATTTAGCACCCCCATTGATTTACTAGCATAGGTGCTAATTTGCTAATTTTGTTCTATAGCAACTAGTTAACACTCTGCTTTAATTTTTCTGTAGCACATATATGTTTGCACAGATTTTTTAGGTGCAGATACAATGTGTCTATTGATGCAGGCTCCCCTACATTCATAGGCGAGTATCATTCACAAAAGAAGGAGTGATGGAACCCTTGCAAAAGTGCAAGGAGCAGCATAGGCTGAATGACATTTATTTTGTGCAACTGGGGTTGTGCTTTTGTATTTTTAGCAGCTGCTTCCAATAGGGCTTAATGGAGTTATGTACCATATATTTTAAATATTTGCTGTCACCACAATAGTCTGTATTTATATTAAATTATTATTTTTTCCCATCTCTAATTGCACTGAATACTGATGCTGCTTGATTATGTCTTGTTAGATATAATGATTCAGTCAGCAAACAAAAGTAAACAAAGTGAAACCGTGACAAAACGCTCTGATTCTGCATTCAGTTTCATATTTTATTGATTATACTGACACTCAAATATAAAGCAAGCTATGGATATCTGAGAAAATATGGTGTGATTTTTATTTTTAACCAAATTATCATAATTTCATTTTACTCATCCTTTCATTAAAAAGCACTTCTGCAAGCACAAACACTGGCACCTGATACCAATTACATTTTCCATCCTTTTCTCTTCCACTAGTGTTTTATTTCTAATATTGTAGGCATTATTGTGATGGCTGTAAGCTTTGATGACAAATGTTATTTTGAGACAGGGAAAGAGAAATTAAAATTAAAGTTAAATGAATAACATATGGGATTCATTATATTGAAACACATAATCCAGAAGGTTCTGAAAAATAGAAAATAATTTTCCTGAGTGTCCTATTTTATATAAAAAAAAAGTTCTTAATTTTTCTCTGTAACAATTAGACAGTACCTTGTACTTGATTATAGGTAAGAGCGCATATATTCTCATACATATATTTTCTTAGTAGCCTTAAGGCGTTGTGCTCCACATTATGGAACATTTGTGTCCTGAGCATGCTGGATAATGATCTAATTCCTGTATATCTGGAATAGCACAGGAGAGGGAGTAAACAATAACAGTATAATTGTAGCATCACAGAGAAGTAAGGGCTCATTTATGTCAACACGCGCCATGTGCAACTTGCATCTGAAACCACTTTCATCTGCATCCAAATGTGCTTTTTTCACTTCCATATAGTTGCACTCTGAGCCACTCAGTCCTTCCTGCTTTCCATTCTCTGTGTATAACAACATCCTTCCTAAACAAATTAGACTTTTGTTTATTACTTTAGGCTTCAGTACATCTTAATCCCATTTTAATGTTGATATATGTCTCACTTTTAAGTATTTCTTTCCTCCTCTCTGCTTTTGCCTTTTACCAGGAAAATGATTTTCAACCCAGTTGAGCAGTACCTTTGACATTCATTGGGAAATCAATATTTGTTTTCTGAGGCAAAAGGACTTGTTGGAAACACTATAAAAGCTTCAAACGATCAAAGTAACTTGCAGTTTTACATCCTGAAGAGAACCAGGTAAGTTTTTTATGCAGTTAGCAAACAGTAGACTGTACCACTTCAATATTCATTGTCTGTACTGGCAACTCTTTGCTATTTAATATTGTTTGCTAAGCAAAACCTTTTTATTGAAATTAATTTTAGAAATTATTTGTTTTCAGACATTTCTTAAGATCATTGCACTAAGGCTTAATTTTTTTCCTAAATGTACCCACTGAGATCATACACTAGAATGCTATACTTACACACCTGACATTTTAGAATATTGGGCAATTTGAATGTATCAAACACTTGAGAAAGAGTCATTGATGCCCAAAACATGTCACACGCATGCATGATAATTAACTAGGCAAAATCAATTTATTTATTTATTCAACATTATGTTTTATAAGCAAAACCTTCGTCGGGGACCAGAATAATGCACACACATACAAAAGTCCTAACTGGTGCTAAATATAATTTCTAGGCAACCAAACATCATGTGCAGTGAGAAAGAATATCAGTGAGGAAACAAATGTTTAGTACCAAATTTATCAAGTTTGTACCCTTGGTTGCAGTAGGGTTGCACGACTCACACACCTCCTGTTCCCAAATTTCTGCTTTAATGTAATAGCCCCAGGAACTGCTTTGTGCAATATCTCCCTGAGCTGCTGGGACATATTGTGATAGTGGTCATATACTGCAACCCTTTCTATTCATAATTCATCCTGCAGAGGTAGACAGGTTGCACATAAGTGAAAACACCTAGCATCTGCATAGCATTATTATAGTCACGTTGCCTAGAGGCCAGCTATTAGTGCCAGCCCACTGCTGCTAGGTTGGCCTATTGTGGCTTCTGGAAACCTGAGGCACTTGTGGGTTGTATTGCCCTTCCATTATTGCAAGCCTGTGCCCCCCTAATTATTGCCTATAAAGTTCCCATCATCTGCCACTTATTAGCAGAGGACCTGGAGTTAATTCAATGTGTGTACTCCACAAAGTCCACTTGCAGGACATGATATCTGTTTTTCCCTCTTTATGGGCTTTGCTATTAGTAGATTTTTGTTGCGTTCCCTCAGAGTGGTCACTGTTTTGCCCAAATAGTACAGGCAACACAGGCAAAAAAATAAGTATATCGAAATGGTCAAGGTACAGCTCAAACTGAAATTAATATTAAGTTTCTTATCTGTATATAAATGGGGAAAGTCCAGGACACATAAGAGGCACCTACATGTCACACAGTTTGGACACTTATAGCAGCCCTATTGTTCTGTGTTTATGGTCAGTTTGTTTGATCTTTTAAAGTCCCCCTTAAAGTCAATTTTCATTAGTAGATCCCTAAGGCTTTTGCCCATCCTGTAACCCATGATTGGGGTTTAGTTGAAACCTAGAAATAATGAGTCATTCTCATCATCATGGCCCAGTTATTGCTGATTTTGTTCTTGGGAGGCTGAAGAAAATGTGATATGAAGACAAATGATAAGAGTGTGCATTTTCCTCAGTGGCTGATCCTCCTATTTATCCTGTAGAGCCCTCTGTACCTATAGTTCTAACAGGCCACCATCATAATCCCATTCCAGGAAACTGTTTCAGTATTCGTGTGAGCCACAATTATTGGGAGTGGGAAATGCCCCTAATGGTAGCAGGTGAGGAAGTTGCTGGCTGCATGTAAAAGAGTTCTAGTCAGATGGTTTATGAAATAGTCTTGCACCCAGTCGTGTTTGGCTTCTATTAGGGGGTTATTTACTAATAATCTGTCAGAAAAAGTATTTTTTTTTCATATCACCAATTTTGAGATTTATTGGAACATCATATGATAAATTTGGATTATCAAGAGGAGCAACAACAGGAGCAGCAACAGGAGCCATCCATTCCATTTGTTCCATTGCTGCTTGCTAGGATCAGCCAGCTTTGTCAATTCTGCAGGGCTGTACCTTCCCTCGATGATCTGTTTGATGACGAGGTTGTGAGGATATACTCCCTCAGTATTGCCGCCATCCACCAGGTCTTGGGTCTCATTAATCAGGACTTAGAGGCTGTGACGGCGCAGTCTCAGGATATGCAAACTACTTGCTGTTGTGTGGTTTGTGGGAGGTTAGAAATGTATATATCCATATAGTGTGTGTGAAATATAGATTCCTCAATTTACCACAGTGAGGTAAAAGGATGCAACCGAGTATCTTACTAATATCCAGCCCAGAAACCGCAAATGGTATTTCAAAAGGTGCCCACAGTATATATTGTATATTGTATATCTGCAAAAGACCTTTTCCCTATGCCCTTCTTTCTATTCCCTTCTTCTCTCTTAAATCAGCAAAATCAGCTCCATTGTATACTGTTTCTATCCCATTGACCTAAATGGGGAATGGTTGGCTGACAACAAGTTGAACAGGTATCTCAGTCTTGTTGTTTTAGTTAAACCAGCTAATTTCATTAGATGTTCTTCTTACCAATAACAACTGTATAAATAGTTCCTCTTTGAAGTTCATCTTTGAAGTCCCTTTCCAGATGGTTTCTCTGGGTATGTTCTTGTTAGACCACCCACCTGTTAGCATATCAGTTAGGAATTAATGCATCCTAGAGTTGCTAAAAGAGTGTTGCATGTGATCTAAGTGTAACAAACAAGGTAAACTTGTGCTCACCACTAATTTTTTTAAATAATTAGGTGGGGGTTTAATGAGGTTGTGACCATATTTCCCACTTAATATGTTGCAGAGATGCCCTTATACTGTCAAATTTAGCACGTCTGAAATTTTGTGTTTTAGTTACTCCCTTATAGAATTGCTTCTGCAACAGAATCTCAAAGGAGACCATGTTATGATCACTATTCCCGACGTGCTCACCCACACAAATGCTGGAGATGAGTTCAGTATTATTAGTTATTACAAGGTCCAAAAAAGAGTTATCCATAGTAGGTTCTTGAACGAGCTGGAATAAAAAGTTGTCATTCAGCATATTTACGAAAGTACTAGCTTTTTCTGTCTGGCAACCCCATTACCTCAGTCAATGTCTGGATAATTGTCACCCATAGCAACAACTTGACACAGCTGTGAAGCCGCTTCTATCTGCAAGAGTAGCTGGGCTTCATACTTATATGAGGTGCTTTATAGCATACACCAATGATAATGAGGTGGGACTCTTTTTAAATCAGAGACCACGAAGTATAATTTTCAAACATATGTACTGTATTTTTCAAATGTTACTGTTTCTCACCAGGTTATCACTTCTCTTAGAGACAAGTTTCCTTAATTAATAAAAGAATCTTTAAAATCCATCTGTTAATTCTTTAGGTGTGAAAATCTTTTCAAAATTACTAGTTCTTTCTGAGATAGTGTTCTCCATTTTGCCATTAATGATTCAAAACAACATGTATATATTCATGCCACACAGCTCCCACTGTTAATTTATATATTAAAGAAAGCTACAGAATTGTAGACACAACAAGTCAGTGTTTCAAGGGTGAAAATATGAAAAGAGTTTTTCAGTACTGGTGTTTTCATAGTGTATATCAGAAAAAAAGATTTCTGGTGAATTATCTGAAAACAACTGAATTGAAAAAAAGTGGTGGAAGGTGAACAACCCCTTTAAAAAAGAGATTAAAAATGAATTAAAAAAATGGTGTATTGACCCCTGTAAGGTACCTGTGCCAAGTACATCCAGTGCTCTGTCCGACGTGGGGCGCAGGCGCAGGGGTGCGCAGGTTTCTGGGCATCTTCGGCGTCTGGCGTCCACGTTCGCGTCTTTGCGCGGGCGCGCATCCATTTATTCGGACGCGCGCGCGTCGCGGCGGACGCGAGCGCGTCGCGACGGACGCGAGCGTGCTAATTGACGCTCTGCGTCAATCACGCTGCGGCGTCACGTTTGGCGCCAAATCAGTCCCTTTAAATAGTCTTCAGCAAAAACAAACGGTGCTTGATTATTTCCTTGCTTGGACTCGTTCCTGTTTGTTCCTGCTTGCTTTTTGGATTTGCTTCTCCCGTTACCGACTTCGGCCTGACTTTGGATTTCGCTTGTCATCTGCTTACCTACTGACTTCTGCCTGTTTACCATTTTGATAATCTTCTGCCTGCCTTTTGACCTCGGCCTGTCCCTCACTACGTCTTGTCTGCTGCCTGCCTATCGACCATTTGCCCGTTCTAAGACTACGACTTCGCTTCAACTTGCACCTGAATCATCCCTACGGGTTCAGTGAGCTGTACACTAAACAGCACTTCTAACTGCTCTTCCTACATTGTCTCCAAAGAGCCTGACAGAATAACCAAGCCAGAATGGAGCCTTCGGAAGAGTTGCCTACACTGGTCGATCTTTCTCAACAGATTTTGTCACTTACTCAAGTAGTGAGAGAACTTCATGGTGACTATCTTCATGTGCAAGAACAGTTACAGAAATGTCCACAGTACCGCCAGACGCTTCCGCTTCCGGATTATCAGCTGCTGCGTCAGGAGGGGCAGCTTCTTCCTCTCATCAGGAACCCAAGGTTGCTATGCCCGACAAATTTTCTGGAGACCGAAAGACTTTCAGAACCTTTGTTAATAGTTGTCGGCTCCTGTTTACCTTAAAGCCTCAGTCTCATGCTACTGATCAGATCCGGGTTGGAGTTATGATTTCGTTGCTTCAAGGGCAACCTCAGGCCTGGGCTCATCGCTTATTGGAGCAAAACAGCCCCTTGTTAGCAACTACCGACTCATTTATCCAGGCTTTGGCAAAGATTTATGAAGATCCTCATAAGGTGGAAACAGCAGAAGCGGCTATACGAAATCTGCGTCAGCTTCGCCGTCCGGTTGAAGAATATGTGGCAGAATTCCGGTGCTGGGCCCCAGATACTCTGTGGAACGATAGGGCTCTTCGACATCAATTTCGTCTGGGGTTATCGGAAATTTTAAGGGACGAATTGGCAAGAGTCGGGTTACCGTCTTCATTGGAGGAAATAATTTCACTAGCCGTCCAGATTGATCAAAGAATTAGGGAAAGACGCCAAGAAAGAGGTATTGGTCCCTCAATTCCGGAATGGGTGCTGCCTACAGCTCCTCCTCCAGTTTACCCTATTTCATCCGCTGATCCCGAACCTATGCAGATTGGGGTGGTTCGAAAGACACTTTCTGTGGAGGAAAGACTTTGTCGTAGACGGTTGAATTTGTGTCTTTACTGTGGCCTTGCTGGACATCTACTTAAAGACTGTCCCACACGACCCAATGGTAAAAATCGTCTTCTTCATTCTCCTATTTTACCATGCATTCCACCTCTTCAGTCTTATATTCTTCTTCATCTGTCGTTTCAGTGGAACCAAAAAAGAATTGAAGTAGATGCGGTTGTGGACTCAGGAGCTTGTGGGTGCTTCATCAATCAGGCATTCGCAAGTCTTCATCAACTTCCTTTGGTCCCAAAGATTCAGCCCATTCCAGTTAAGATGGCGGATGGCAATTTCATTTCTTCTGGACCTGTATCTTTGGAAACCCCACATATTTTGACTTTTTCTGTTCAGGGGCATTATGAGTTATTAAAGTTTGATGTCATGGAAAATCTGCTTTTTCCTGTTATTCTTGGAATTCCGTGGTTAAGAAGTCATAACCCTAGTGTTGATTGGCAGTCTGGGACAATCCTTTTTAATTCTAATTATTGTCGAAAAAATTGTCTTCCGTCCACACCAGTCTTGGCTTTGAATACTTCAGAGGACGAGATTCTTCAGTTCGTTCCTCAAGTTTATCATGATTTTTCAGACGTATTCAGTAAGAAAGCAGCGAATACTCTTCCTCCTCATAGGAGTTATGATTGTCCTATTGATCTCCTCCCTGGGGCAGCTATTCTGTTCGGAAGGATTTACCCTTTATCTGAACCTGAGCTGGCTACATTGAAAGATTATATTGACGAAAATCTCGCTAAAGGTTTTATTCGTCATTCAACGTCTCCGGCTGGAGCAGGTATCTTTTTCGTTGAAAAGAAGGACCACTCTTTAAGACCCTGCATTGATTTTCGAGAGCTTAACAAGGTTACAGTTAAGAATCGCTATCCGTTGCCTCTTATTCCTGATCTTTTTCAAAGACTTCGTCATGCCAAAATTTTTTCAAAATTCGATCTCCGAGGGGCTTACAATTTAATTCGTATTCGAGAAGGAGATGAGTGGAAGACTGCATTTCGTTCTCGTTATGGACATTTTGAGTATACTGTAATGCCTTTTGGTTTGTGCAATGCCCCGGCTACGTTTCAACATTTTGTTAATGATATTTTTCATGATCTTCTGGACCAATTCGTCATCGTCTATCTGGATGATATTTTGATTTTTTCCAATTCATTAGAGGAACATCGAAGTCATGTGAGAAAAGTTCTTTTAAGGCTCAGACATCATCAATTATATGCCAAAGCTTCCAAATGTGACTTTGAGAAGGCTAGTATTGAATTTCTGGGTTTCGTAGTTTCCGATCAAGGTTTTAAGATGGACATCAAAAAAGTGGAAGCGGTTATCAATTGGCCTTCACCTGTGGATCGAAAAGGAGTGCAACGTTTTGTGGGGTTCGCCAACTTTTATAGGAGATTCATTAAAAACTTTTCTGCTATTATTAAACCCCTCACGGATCTCACAAGCAACAAGATTAAATTTTCTTGGTCTTCGGGTGCTCAACAAGCTTTTGATTATTTGAAAAAATTGTTTGTCTCAGCTCCTATTCTTGTTCATTCGGATGTCTCTAAACCTTTTACCCTAGAAGTTGATGCTTCAGAAGTGGCCATCGGAGCAATCCTCTCTCAGCGAGCTGGTCCTAAAGATGTTCTTCATCCAGTGGCATTCTTTTCTAAAAAACTAAGCCCTACTGAAAGAAATTATGATGTTGGGGACCGTGAACTCTTAGCCATCAAAGGGGCATTAGAAGAATGGCGACACCTTCTTGAAGGGGCTTCTCATCCAATTATTGTTTTCACCGATCACAAGAACTTGGAGTACTTACGTACGGCAAAAAGACTGAATCCTCGTCAAGCGAGATGGGCACTTTTCTTTTCTCGCTTCCAATTCCATGTTACTTATAAACCTGGTTCTAAGAATATAAAGGCAGATGCTTTATCTAGAATTTTTCCAGTGGAAAAGGATACTACGCTTCCTGATACTATTCTTCAGCCAGAACATTTTTTATTGTTACAATCTTCTTTTATGGAGAATTTGAGAAATGCTCCTCAGTCGGTGTTGGATTATCCTGGGGTTAACAATTTGCTTCTTGAAGGTAATCTGCTTTTTCGAAATAATAGATTGGTGGTTCCTCCTAAACTTCGTGTTGAGGCTCTTAAACTTATTCATGACCATCCTTTGGCCGGACATTCTGGAATTCGGAAGACTCTGGATCTAGCAAGACGTTTCTTTTGGTGGCCTTCTTTAGTAAAAGAATGTATATCTTTTGTTCGTTCTTGTGACTCCTGTGCCAGATCTAAACCGTCCCACAACAAACCTGTTGGTTTACTTCGCCCTCTGCCAGTTCCTGAGAGGCCGTGGAGTTCTATTTCAATGGACTTTATTGTAGAGCTTCCTCCTTCCAACAATTATAACACTGTTTTTGTGGTCGTGGATCGTCTCACCAAGATGGCTCACTTTATTCCACTCCCTCGGTTACCTTCTGTGGCAGCTACTGCAGATGTCTTTATTAAAGAAATTGTGAGACTGCATGGTTTACCTCAAGAAATCATTTCGGATCGGGGTTCGCAGTTTACTTCAAAATTCTGGACTGCTTTATGTAAGGCCCTTAATATTTCTTTATCCCGATCTTCTGCTTACCATCCGCAAACCAATGGGCAAACAGAGAGGACCAATCAGACTCTTGAACAGTATATCCGCACTTTTTCTTCTCATCTGCAAGATAATTGGTCTTCTCTTCTTCCTTGTGCAGAATTTTGTTACAACAATTCTTTACATTCTTCCACGGGCCAAACTCCTTTTTTCTCTAATATAGGGTTCCATCCTATTATGTTCCCTGATGTCTTGCCGGAAGTGACTCTTCCTTCTCTACAGGATCGCCTTGAATTTCTCAACCAGAACTCCGGGATCCTAAAGACACACATAAGTAAGGCTCAACAAAACTTTAAGATTTTTTCAGATCGTAGACGGGGAAAAGATCCTGAGTTTAAGGTCAATGATAAGGTTTGGCTTGCTACACTGAATCTTCGTCTTTCAAATCCCTCCAAGAAGTTGGCTCCAAGGTTCTTGGGACCCTTCTCCATCAAAAGGGTAATTAATCCTGTTTCTTTTGAATTAGATTTACCGGAGTCTTTGAAAGTGTATCCTGTCTTCCATGCCGCACTACTCAAGAAATTTGTGCCTAATACGTTTCCTGGGCGTATTCCTCTTCCTCCTCCAGCGATCTCTTGTCAGGATGGAGTTGAATTTGAGGTCAAAAGAGTTTTGGACTCAAGGTTTCGGGGTAAGAAGTTACAGTATTTGATCAAGTGGAAGGGATTTCCTAATGAAGAGAATTCCTGGGAACCAGTGGAGAATATTCATGCACCAAGATTGGTTTCAGCATTCCACAGAAAGCATCCGGAAAAAGCCTGCTGAAGACGTCCTGAGGCCATCCCTCAGGGGGGGCAATGTAAGGTACCTGTGCCAAGTACATCCAGTGCTCTGTCCGATGTGGGGCGCAGGCGCAGGGGTGCGCAGGTTTCTGGGCATCTTCGGCGTCTGTCGTCCACGTTCGCGTCTTTGCGCGGGCGCGCGTCCGTTTATTTGGACGCGAGCGCGTCGCGACGGACGCGAGCGCGTCGCGACGGACGCGAGCGCGCTAATTGACGCTCTGCGTCAATCACGCTGCGGCGTCACGTTTGGCGCCAAATCATTCCCTTTAAATCGTCTTCAGCAAAAACAAACGGTGCTTGATTATTTCCTTGCTTGGACTCGTTCCTGTTTGTTCCTGCTTGGTTTTTGGATTTGCTTCTCCCGTTACCGACCTCGGCCTGACTTTGGATTTCGCTTGTCATCTGCTTACCTACTGACTTCTGCCTGTTTACCATTTCGATAATATTCTGCCTGCCTTTTGACCTCGGCCTGTCCCTCACTACGTCTTGTCTGCTGCCTGCCTATCGACCATTTGCCCGTTCTAAGACTACGACTTCGCTTCAACTTGCACCTGAATCATCCCTACGGGTTCAGTGAGCTGTACACTAAACAGCAGTTCTAACTGCTCTTCCTACATTGTCTCCAAAGAGCCTGACAACCCCTTACTTCAAATGCAAATAAAAATAGCTAAAATGGGCCAGGGGGGTCCTGTTTTGGTAATCTGTAATTCCGCAAAAGCCACAATTTCTTATATATATAACTTGCGGAATGGTTACTGGACAAATCATGAAATCTATATCTCTTTACGAATGCTCAAAGCAGAGCAGAAGTCAGTAAAAATTTCTGCCTGGTTGAGTATTTGTGCTGAGCCTGAGTAGCCTCACCTATGATTAAAAGACGTATGGTTTTGTAGAAATTAGGGATGTAGCGAACTGCCGTTTATGTGTTCGCGAACGCCGTTCGCGAACACCGGCAAAAATGCGAACAGTTCGCGAACAGTTCGCGAACTTCGAACATCCGCAAAATCGTTCGATTCGAACGATCGAAGGATTTTAATCGTTCGATCGAAGGATTTTCGTTCGAATCGAACGATCGAAGCCATTCGATCGAATGATTTCATTCGATCGAATGGCTTCGATCGTTCGATTCGAACGAAAATCCTTCGATTTTAGCGGTCGAAGGAATCGAATGGTCGAATGGTCGAACGATTTTTGTTCGAATCGAACGCGAACTCGTATTGGCGAACATCGCGCGACGTTCGCGAACATTCGGCGGACGCGAACAGTCGAAGTTCGCGCGAACTAGTTCGCCGGCGAACAGTTCGCTACATCCCTAGTAGAAATTACAGTACTCTCATTTGTGTAGCTGGGGCTCAAGAACTGATAGTAACTGTGTCTTGATTGAAAAATCTGTTTTGATGGATTAAATGTTGTCCTAATAATGACTGAGTATTTGTTCAAAAAGGCACAATTCCTTTCTAGTTTAATTGACAGTTGTTTGCTCCACCGAGAATTCAGACAAGTAAAGTTTAATTTTGTTTTGTTTGATTATTACTGTGACAATAAAATTCAGGTCCAGCACTTCTTGTGCTATTGCATCTGTCTCCTACCTATGATTCCCCTACAGTCCCCTACAGACTCTATGGGGCATTTTCTAAGGGGGAAATTTATCATGTACTGTCTCTTTAAAAGTTAAATTCGACTTCTACCATTTGCCATCTAAAACCTGCCAAATTGCTGTTTTAGCCTATGAGGGACCTCCTATTTGGAGTCAATTGGTGGACTTTTAAAAAAGCAACGTTTTTTTTTTTTGGTTCAAATTCGATCTAATGCGCAATTACTTCGATTTGTATGATTCGAGTACAGCCAAATTCGAGCGCATACAAACTATTCGCCCGCAAACAAATATCTTCGATTTTTTTTATATATACACATTTCGTTGGGTCTTTTTTAATTTGAATTTTGAAGTTTTTTTAATTCGAAATTCGACCCTTGATAAATCTGCCCCTAATTGTAGATACATTTAAAATAAGTTGTATTGTGCATAATTATATTATAATTACTGTATTTAAATTGTATATTTGGAGATTATTTCAGCCATTTCTTTGATGTACACCAACACAAGCCAACAATATAAAGTAAATATTTATAGGGCATTGTATCAAAAGTCTTTGAAATGTCAGAGTAGACCATACCAGGAGAGAGGCAATGGGAGAGAAGTAGTCTGGCCTGGCTAATCCATGCATTTCATCATATCAATGATCTTTGTTTACATTAACTTACTCAAATGTATAAGTATAATATTGATGCACCGACTCCAGGATTTTTTTGGGATTTGGTCAGGATTCTCCCTTTTTCAGCAGGATTCTGATGAAAGTGTCTAGCTAAACCATATACTTAAAATCACTTAACTTTCACACTTCCTGCATTTGCATTTGTATATGTAAATTAGGGTTTACATGAATGATCTGGGATTGAGCCAAATTGCAGTGGAGTCAGGGCATCCCTAAAGCAAAGTCTGGGAATTCATCACCCAGAAGTTTTATATTGCAACCAGTTCAACCATGTAAAAAAAAAAAAAAAAGGTCTGGTTACTGTTGTACAAAAGGCCTGGTACCATGCAAAATTATTTCATTATATTAAATTGCATGTTTAATGCCAATTACTTATCAACAAACTTAGTTTTGACACTTAAGAGTAATAAGTACAGCACATCATATACAGATGAAGCCACTTGGATTTGTGAGTTAATTGCGTCATGACTCAGGGGTAATTGAAGAAACTGTGTTATCTTAAGTCATCTTAACTCATTTAATGCATTTAACCTTTTCATTAGCATACCAAAGCTCCATTGTTCACAATGGTGAATGCTTTAATTAGATGGGATGTTGTGACGCAGTTTTCTGTGTTAAATGAGATAAATGGGATATCTGTGTTTAGTTATTCTGTGTCAAACAGACAAACCAAAGTGGCTGCATCTGTATCTTCATTTGCCCTATAGAAATACAACAGTGAGCCATATATATATATAATTTATACATACATATATATATATATATATATATATATATATATATATATATATATATATATATACATATATATATATATATATATACATATATATATATATATATATATATATATATATATATATATATATATATATTATGCATCTCATATAAATGACAGATGCACTCAAGCTAGCAAAGTGAGAATTATGACTACAGATAAAGCACAAATAACTGAGACATACCTTCTGGCAATAGATAAGCAGCTTTTCTGTCATAAGTAGCAGTTCTCAAAGTGCACTAATTGCACTTTCAGCTGACGCCAGAGCCAACAGTTGTCTTTGGAAAACATGTGGTGACTCTGGAAAACCTTTAGTAGAGCCAGAATTATGGCTCGTTTCTATTGAACAGCTTCAGAACAATGTGAACATGCTGCTCTGAATGTTAGTAATTATGCTTCATGTTTTGTACTATGCTGGTGCATAGAGAAGTTATCCTAACTATATTACATGTTTTAAGACAACTCCAAGAATTTGATCAGCTCAGGGAAAGTTATTTTTACAAATGACATAATAATTATAAACATATACAATAAACTACTTTATGAAATAATAAGTCACTTTATGATGTCTCCAGTGTTAGAATATTGCGGTTTAATATCCTTCTATCTACAAGCTATCTGTAATGCAGAATAGTTAAAAGAGGTACCTGTACCTTGAAATGCATTGCTTATTTAGAAATGTCTCTGTTGGATCTAACTTGAAAAATGACACTAGCTCCATTTGCATGCAGTTCTTTTCCACAAAGCCACATGTTTTCAAAACCAATTTTTATTCTCAGCCATGAAGATCTTTGTTGTATTTATTATTTTGTAATTATATTGAGTTTTTCAGAGATAAAACTTGAATCAAATTCAGATTGACTTCGATTCGAGTTTGCGGGTCGATCCCATTCACCTGAGTTTCAAAAATTTGAATTTTTTAATAAATTGCAATTGGTCAAATTTTGAGTTCATGGGAATCTTAAATAACTCCCATGAACTCAAGATTCGGCCCTTGATAAATCTGCCCCTAAGAGTAATTAACTATTTTAAATCCATACTACAATATATATTTAACCATAATACTCAATTCTTTTGAGGTTTTTTCTACTTTGAATAAAAAAACTCAAATGTTGGCTTATTTATCAAAAATCTGAATACAAAAAATGTGATTGAATACAATCATGGAAAAAAAATACCTTGAATTTATGAGTTTACAAGCTCAAAAAAACTATAATCATCAAACTGAAAAAAATAGCTTGTATTTTATCTACTACATGAACTCACAATGTTTTAGATGCCAAAGTTTTACATTCAAGTATTTCAAGCTTTTTAGTTTAATAAATACCAAAGATCCAAGTGTTTTAAAATACAATTTGTGAGTTTTTGTGCAAAAAAATACGAATTTTAATTTGAACCTTGAGAAATCGCCCCCTATGGCAACTTGAACTTGTGTTGAAAATTAGCATTACAAGCCAACTTATACTCCCTGGCTTTATGATAAAAATATGCTATTCTGAAATATTTATTCTTATATCCGTTTGGCTATATAGATTTTATTTGGACTACAGTATGTAAATACTGGTTGTGGCCTTAAAATAAGCCAAATCAGTTCCTGTTTAACTAAATGTATAGTACCATCATTGTGCTTTAGACTTTGTAATCACTTAGTCAGCATCAATCTGTCATTATTTTAATAAAATTGCTGTTACAGGAATATTTCATTTTTTCAAACACCACTTTCAGATATGTAATCCTACAATTCAAGTTTATAGTTTCTGAAACCATAATGGGTAGTTGATAGATAGGTATCTAATAATGTAATCTTCATTTATGAGACCTAAGAGCAAGAATTATAAATTGTATACCCTGGAGAATGACAGACAATTGGCAGCTTTACTTATGGAAAACATTTGAAGAGACATTTTCAAGAAATGTATGCAGGTAACCTTTACTTAAAACAGATATTTTTGGCCATTGGTTGTGTTTCTAAAGGTGTAAATAATTGACTTTATTTCAATTCAACACATTTATTTATTTTTTGCACTGAACAGCTAGAAGAGTGGAAAATCAATATTATGAACAGAAGGGTTAAGACTAAAATCATTCCCAGCTAGAGCCTTATTTTTAGGGCCAATTTGTTGAGTTTCTATGTAGTCACTTACAGACGATTAAGTGAATCTGACAGATAATTAATTAAAAAGTGAGATTAGAAGCTGGAATAGCCATGGTGACACAAGCAAATTCATCCTTTGTGTCAACTTCTTTTAGTATATCAATTTTCTCACTACTGGGAAGCAACATCAGCAATGCTTTATCCTTCGACGGGGAATCAAACATGACATAAACAATTGCTATTGTATTTGGAATGAACTTCAAAAATAAAAACATGAAAACAAATTAATTGTCTGTCATCTGATAATTATAAATGGATCTTAAAAAATGATGTACAACATGTTTATCCACAATTAATTCATATGTCCTAAGCAAGGCAGATGTTGGTCAATGTAATAATTGTTTGGGGTAGAGCATGCACATGTAATAACAGATATATAATTAGTGCCTTGCAAAAGTACTCAGACTTTTGGTTAATTTACTGAAAACAACTTCATAAAAAATTGTGTTCTCTGTGATACTTTTTATTTTAAAACACTGAAACTAAAAATGCAAAAATGCAACTAAAAATGCCATGCCCATGATCTGATAACCCATTATCAAATGTGCTAAAGCATCCTGACTATAAGAATTCAGTGAATCTTTCATGGACTGAACCAATTTGTTCTAGCGAGGAAGAGTTTGATGTATCAGAAAACATTTTGCAATTTTTTTTACCAAGCGTTAAGTATTATTAGCATTGTCCATTCATAAATCATCCCCTTTGTTTTCCACGCTTGACAAGCAATTTTATTGTGGATACATTTTAACTTTGATAATGTATATCTCTGTTTTGGAAAGTATATTTATTTTGCATGTAATATGTATTCCTGTATTTAATATAAGCTGTATTATAATAGCTTGTGCTGAAAAGGTGTCTGCCTAGTCTTTTTATAAAATAAACTCTATAGACTTTGCTGTTCCTATTAAACATTGTTCATTGAAATAATTTCTTTCCACACCAGCTTGATTTCAAGCTACATAAAATGCATTGAAAGAAAATATGTAGTTTAATACTTTTGAGAAATAAATATGGCAAAATGCTCTATGGGGTGCTTCTACATGCAATGTATACAGTTATGGAAAGTTTTAGTGTCACTTTCACATACTTATTGCCTAACAGTAGGTGCACTTAAGTGGCTGTTAAAATCTCAGTTTGAGACATACAGAGACAAATTGTACTTGTTATAGGATAAGTAAGCCTTTTGTTTTAAAATCCCCTCAAATGGCTCTTACCTATAATAACATACATTTCTCCTTGCATTCATTTTTATTTCATTTTTCTATTACATCCAGCTAACCTGCAGTTCTTTTAGTTACGTCTAGCATGAAGCTCCACCCCTTTTCCTTTCTGAACTCTTTCTCTTACCAACTCTTTCTCTTTAGGAAGACCTTAAATACTAAATACTATGCATGCTCACTGACTCTAGTCCAATTGAAATCATGCAAAGTGAGGTGTTTGGGGAAAATACACAGGACAATTTTCACAGAGAATTTACACCTAGAGAAAAGTCACCACAATTCTTTTGCAATGGTGTATTACAATTTTTTAAAGTAAATATGTGTTGTGAAAATCCACCTGCTAAATTGAGGTTAGACGAGGAGAAAATGCACACTTAAAGAATCCTATTTGAAAAGTATTCATTTAGGGACAGATTAATCAAAGTGAGAAATTAAAGCTCATCATGGAAAAACTCAGGCACTTTTTATGTATTTATTGATGGGTGAAAGTTAGGGGCACATTTACTAAGGGTTCGAATTTCGAAGTGGTAAAACTTCGAAATTCGACCACCGAATTGTAAAAATAATTAAATTTAAAAATTTAAAAATAATTGTAAAAATAATTAAATTTAGCAGTTTTCGATCAAATTCAAATTATTCGATTGATTGAACGATTTCCAAATAAAAAAAACCCTTTGACTTCTGAAAACTGCACTTATGGGTTTTAGGAGGTTCCCATAGGCTAACAAAGCAATTCTGCAGGTTTAAGGTGGCAAAGTGGCGAAGTCAAAGTTTTTTAAAGAGACAGTACTTCGATTGTCAAATGATCGAATATTCAACGTTTTTTCAATTAAATTTTTTCAATTCAAATTGAATTTTGGCCTATTCGATGGTCGAATTACTTTGAAATTCAATGTTTTTTAATTCAAAAATTCACTTCAAATGCACTTCGACCCTTAGTAAATGGGCCCCTTAGAGTTCACCATATTATAAAAACACTTCTAAAAATACCGTAGGAATGAATGTAATATTGGTGAATTTTTCTGATGTGAGTTCTAATTTCACACTTTCATTAATATTCCCCTTAAAGTGGACCTGTCACCTACACATCAAAAGCTGTATAACAAAAGTAGTTAGCAAATTAAGCATGGAACCCAAATAGTTTTTTCATTAAAGCATCCATACCTGTTATAAAGGCGTTTAAATATCTGAGCTGCCAATCCAATATTACCTGCCCGCCTCTATGCCTGAGGCATAGAGGTAGGGCAGTCAATTACTTTCATTTTCCATTCAGCACTTCCTACATGTCATTGCTCTCCCCACATTCCCCTTCCCTATTCACACTCTATAATTGTGTAGAACACTGTGTATGGGCATTAGGTCCCCTATTCGGGTGCATAAACAAGATTTTGGGGTGAAACACAACTTGTCTTAATAACAGTGTCCACAAAATGGCTCCTGCCTGTGTGCTGTGATTGTGTAATTCCAAGACTGAAGGAAACAAAATGTAAATAATAAATGAAGTGTAAGTAAGCTTTATTTTGCTCAACTAACACGATAAAAAATAATTTGCAATTCTTTCTTAGGGTGACAGGTCCCCTTTAAAGGTCCAGTTATCAACATTGTGATTTTTGAAGTTTTACAAACTACAAAAAACTCATTTTCTCTAAAGCCACAAGTGCCAAGTAATTTATTGAAAGATTCAAATATAAAAAGCATGAATAAATAAAAATTCTGAGCTATTCATAATATTAATACGAAAAAACCCAAAAACCTCTTAAAGCTTGAATTAAAGAAAGGTTTTATAATTTGATAAGGACAAATCCTATTGACTTCTACATGACCTTGACAGTTTTTAGATGGTGAAGTTTTGTATTTAACAATTAATAAATGTAGAATTTTTTATGGTTTATAATAATCAGTATAATCCATGGTTTTTAGCACTAAACACATAGTAACTAATTGTTTTGATTGTTTGGCACCTCTATTTTTATCCTGATATATCTTATGTGTTATGTGGATACTGTATTTTAGTTGTGTAACATTTGCAGCAAAGTGCCTTTTTTTATTTGACATCAATGGTCAGGTGTTTGTAAGTGGATATTATTGTTTTTTCTCTGAACAAGCCACAACCAAAAGCATCCTGTTGTAAGGATTTATTTTTGTATTTTTTTACAAATAAAAATGGTGGCAAAGATTATTTGTTCATTTTTATTGTTCCCTTAGGGTTCCACATTTGCTAGGCAACTGTTTCAACTTGGTTCCCACTTTGGCCTGCATCTGAGAGGTGAATAGGAGGGTCTTTATGTTGTTCATCACCTTCAATAGCTTCACGTTATTGAAGATCCCCCAATAAATGATTGTCCACTGCAATATTATGTAGAATGCACACTGCTAGAATTATATTGCACACTTTACTAGGGGAGTACTGCAGAATACCCCTTGAATAGTCCAAACAGCGGAAGCGCATATTGAGTAACCCAAAAGCATTCTCAATCACTTGTCTGGCCCTTTGGTGTGCTGCATTGTGCCTGTATTCACCAGGTGTGGCTGGATTACATATTGGAGTAAGCAGCCATGTTTGACAGACATAAACAGCATCTCCTGAAAAAGATTTGATATATGCTTAAATCAATATAGGGAGTTTAATCATTCTACGAGGATGAAGCTTTAGAAAAAAATAACACTTTACATTGCTCTTTTGGCATCTTCAGTTCTGTCTACAATTGCATTTTAGTTTTTGTTGGTGGGAGGGACAACTGGAGTGAAGACATAAAGCTTTTATGGAAAACATCTAGCTAATTACTTGAACAAACAAAGGTTATAGCATCAACAAATTTCCTACCAATTAACACCATTTGACCCTGACCCTTTTAGACCCTGGCTCTATATAACTTCGGGGGATGTTTAGGAACAACAGGCAGAAGTGCCACAGCAACTCTGCTGAGCTGTGTGATGCAGCAGGGGAAGCAAAAGCCCTTCTAAATTTTAAGCAAAGTCTCCTCACACTCCTAAGTTGTTTTCTCTTCTCAGCATCCCAGCCAAGAAGTGAAGGGTTTTTATAGCATTAACACTTTCTATCTGGGTCTTAAAAACAACATTGAAAATGAGCTTAGCACATTCAACCTCCAAAGATGAAGGGTTAACAAACATGTGCAAACAATTGTAGATTATTAATGGGCATCTGAATAATTTTGACGCATGACAATGTTTATGCGCAACTACTCTGACACGCACAAATTTTTTTGACAGATTTTTCGTGGAAATTCGTGAATTTGCACCTGCCAAATCTATTTGCCCATCACTAGATGCAGTACTAGTCAAGTGTAATACACACATTTATTTAAAAAAAACTAAACCTGAATGAAAATATCATAAATAAAGATAATAGGTGATTGAATCTTGAATCAATGTATTTTGTACAAACACGAGAACAAATTACTTTAGTTGTTGAAATCAACAGGTGTAAGTGTAAATACCTTTAAAACACTTGTACGATAAGGTGCATGTGCGAGAATAGAAGACAGAAAGAGGGCAAAATGAACAATGACCTTTTCTTTAGACAATAACTTGATTCTGATGGACATGGATGTTTAAACATTCTATAACCTTCGGTCCTAGAGTTGAAATGAAATCTTAAAAAAAGTATAGCCAAACGTTGTGTTCATTATTTTTCAGCTATGCTGAAGGTAGTTCTCTTAAATTATTTATGTCTTTTCTGGCAGAAGAGCTTTAAGAATTAGTCATGGACATATATATTTGCGTGAATTTACAGATTTCGCCATTGGTGAACGGTTGTCCAGAAATTCGCTATGGGAAAATTCACTGCGACAAAAATTGTCTCACATCAAAATTATGAGGACGCCCATTGACTTTAATACATTTGGACAAGAGAGTTGGGTGTATAAAAATTGTTGTGTGTCAAAATAATTTTGACGCCCATTGATTTCAATGCGTTTCGTGAATTTCTTGGTCAACCGAATGAGACAGATATGACCATCACTATTAAGAATTCTCCATCTATTTGCCCATCCCCTGAGTCTCCAACCACTAAAAAGTTCCAAGAAACATGACAACTGCTATGTTTGGAAAGATTTTTTGGGAGAGTTTACAGGTCTATTTTGACAACTTGGAATATTGTAGAATAAGGGTGAAAATAGAAGTATTAAATACTGATGGTCCAATAAATGCCACCTCAGTAGTATACTCATGGTTTTTTTTGTCTAGTCTGAGTTTGACTGGTTTCTAATAACTGAATTTCAGCATTTTGGTATATATATATTTAAAGTACTAAAGCATTCCAGAGCACATTAGGAACATGAAACGCATGTTTTATTTTGCAGCTTGGGGTTGTAGCCCAACCATTCTGCATGCTGACACCAATGACAATCTAAAACCCTGTAACTCGCTCATTGTGACCGTAATGAGGGACTAACTTTTACTACATAAATCATAATCTTTCTTGTGACCGTGAACTTAATAATAAATGAAGCATTTTATCTTTCCAACAATATCTCTAATTCATTTGTGCTTTCTTTATATTATGAGACTCTCCATTTTATAAGTTTATTATAATAACCATTTTCTGGAAATGAAAAAAGTTGCTTATTATCCTTTATTTTAGTTTGAACAAATAACTACTTAGGAAATTTGCATATAACTTTATTTTTTTTACCAAACTCTCTAAAATAAAATGTAATAAGCACTACATTGATACATAAAAGTAAGGCTTTTTAAGCATAAACTTCTGATAAGATTAATAAAAAAATACATAAACTTCATCTGAATAAAAAAAGCATTCTCTCTCTATCTCTCTCTCTCTCTCTATATATATATATATATATTTAACATGCTCTAGGTTCATAAAGCAAGCTTTCATGGACAAAGACATGCAATTAAAGACATTTCAACTCATACTGGTATTTCTTTCCTTTGTGCAGGTTAAAGCCTGTGTGCCCTGGAAGCAAAATATAATTTTCGATTGTATGCAGGCAGTTTCCTTTAGAGAAAAAATTAGCCCTCTTACAGTGTAAATTATGTGCCCATGACATTTTCATTGATTGCTTTAAAACTCTGGAATTTTACTTATTGTACAACCACTTGTTCTCAACACTGGCTATGAATATTTCCTGCATTTCTTTTACAGGTACAATACAAGATTGGCTTGGATTTTACATATTGTTGCATAAGTGTCATCTAGCAGCTTTTAGTCTGTTCACAAATCATCAAGCTGTCTGACATCAGGGAACAGATGACACTAGAAGATGCCACCAAGTCACTTTGCTTTTTATTTAATAGCTAATACATTAAAGTATTAGTGAATGTGTTTATACTATTTCTTGTACAGGTCAGTAAATATTTGATTGACTGAGAAACAGGTAAGTAACTTCACTTTACTGTATGGGAGTAGGATAGCACGTCTAAGCTTCAGGTGGAGAATGAATAATGCTCAGTGGAAAAAAGCAAATATGCCCTGTGGGCATATATAGTTCTTCATCATGTAATCATTTATATTGCAATTTATTGTCATATATTCATAAAAAATAGAATGATGATATGTAAATTCCTCTGGTACATCTTGTTTTCATGCTAGGCAACACCTGACAGAGTATCAGTTATTATGGTTATTAATCAGCTCTGTGATTCCATCTTAGTATAAGGTGTAAGGAACGTACCTGGTGGTCTAGTGGGGGACGTCAGGGACGCCTGCCGCCCCCTCGGCGGGGACGCCCGCCGTGACGAGTGGCCTCCATTAGGCCGCAGGTGCCAGAATCTTAGGGCGCGTGTGGCGCGTTCTCAGGAGATTTAAAGGCGCAGGTGCGCTGACGTAATGACATCAGCGCGCAATGGTGCGAAATTCAAAAACTGCTTCCTGAGCTTTTGCTAATCCTGTTTTGAACCTGTTTGATTCCTGTTGTGACCCCTGCCTGTCTTTTGACTATACTGACCTCTGGATCCTGACCCTTGCCGGAATACCGACTACCTCTTCTGCTTAACCCTCTGATTGACTTCCTGGTTTGACCCTTGCCTGCCTGACTACGTTTATTCTCTGCCTGCCTCAACCTGGCCTGATCTGACTACTCTATTGCCTAACGCCTTATAATACGACCTTCTGCCCAACGAATTTGCTTTACAGTCGTGCTCCTCTGCCTATCCAGAACCTATAGCCTTGCACCTCTCGTTTAAGTCCTGGTGGTATCCAAGTAGCTGAAGGCTCCTCCTGAGGCCAAAGGCGGTCACACTACAGGTGAAGCACGAGCCGAGACCAGGGTGCTTGGCATTTGTTCTGGTGTTGGGTGCCGACCGTTACATAAGGGATGAGTGCATTCCATCTTGCTCTTTTATTTTATATATCCCCCTAAGACTGAGAAGGAAACATTCAGGTTTTTTATTGAAATAAATCTCTTGTGAACATAATTGCTTTCAATTAGTGTTGGAATTTTAAAAACGGCTGCTCAGTGGACTTGGTACAGTATATTGGACTTGCTATATTATTTTACATGTTTTTTTCAGTGGCATCCTGTATGGGATGCTGTTAAACTACCAGCTTAAGGCCAGCGATTAGTGAATGAAATAGTATGAGTGGGGTAAGCATCAAGAAGTACAGAATGGTGTTATGCTATTCTATAGCACTACATGGTTAGTAAACCTTTTCCTAACCTCTGGAGCAAGTTAGACCCCATGTTAGATGCTTGCTTCCCTGCATTTAGGGATGGGCGAATTTGACCTGGGTGCTTTATAATACACAATTTCAGTGAGTCATGTGACAGAAATGACATACGTAAGCTCCTATTATAACAAATGACATCACTAAGCATTATTTATAAGGATATCACTTACATATTCATGGCTCTTGTGTATTATGTGTATTATATATAAAAGTGGATAGTATTCCAGCTGCCCTGTTATCATGCCCCTATAGAGGCAGCACACTGTCATTGTGGTGTAGTTGTAGCTGTAGAAGTACTGTAGTTCTACTGTTTTTATGTATATACAGTATATATTTATACTGTATATACTGTATTTTAGGAGCACTCTAGCATGTGTATATAAATAAAAATCAATGGCTTAGGAGCACTGCAACATGTGTATATAAATACAAATCAATGGTTTCACAAAGGGAAGTGCTGGTCCAGGGATGATTCATTCCAAATTAAAAAAAAAAATATATATATATATATATATATATATATATATATATATATATATATATATATATATATATATATATATATATATACAATTTTTCAAGGACCCACACTCCAATCAATTCAATTTTTATTCATGCCTGTGCTTCTAATGTTTCAGTGCATTCTTATATACATAGCCCTTCCCATTTAGAAAAATGGCACCAAACGTGACGTCATACATGTTCAATAAAACCTTATTAGGTCAATTCATTTCTCCACTTGTGTAGAGGACAATCTGCTTCCACTGTGGGTGGAACCTACATATAGTACAATCCACTGTTAGTATGTCTAGTAGGTTTCCAGATACCAATGGTAAATTATATAAAACAAAGCCTGCTCATTGTAGTTTGGAACAGATATTGTTTTACTGCATTTATGAGTGTGTGCATATATAGTGTGTATGCACTTTTAAGGAAAAGTGGTTGGTTGATCTTAAAGCCCCCATACAGGGCCAGTAAAAGCTGCCAACAGACCGAGTCGGCAGTTTATTGGGGCCATCCGATGGACTTTCCTGAACGATATATATATCCCGTCGTCCAACCACCCCTTCTCCAGCATTATGATCCGATCATTGGGCCCTAAGGTCCATGATCAGATCAGCACGATATCGCCCACTTCAATGTTCATCACCAAATGAGCTGATCTCTACATCTATGTCCTTTACCCTCTGAAATTGGCATATGCAGTTGGAGGGAGGTCTCCACACAGTGGATGGGCTGCTACAGAAACAGCATGGCAAAGTGGTTGGTTGACCTTAGCTACTGGGCTGGGCATGTACAGCTGGAGGGAGTCTCTACAGAGTGGATGGGCTTCTAAGGAAGTAGCATAGCAAAGTGATTGATTGACCTTACCCTGTGAGCCAGGTATGTTTGGCTGGAGGGAGGTCTCTACAGAGTAGATGAGTAGTGATGGGTGAATATGACCCGAAAATTTGAGAAACTGTTAAAATTCACAAAAATGCATTGAAGTTTGAACAATTTTTTTCACCAATTGGAGTCTATTGGCGTCAGTTTCATTCATCACTATAGATAAGCGGCTCTGTGAGCAGCATGTCAAAGTGATTAGTTGACCTTACCCTCTGAGCCAGGCATGTACGGCTGGAGGAGGGTCTCTTCAGAGTGGGCAGATTGACCTGCACCCCATTATTATTAAAAGGTAAAAGGTAAGTTTGGTATTCAGAATGAAATCAAATTGCCTTTGAAAGTCTTTGTAAATATCCTAGTCTACCTAGTCTAATTTATAGCAAAATAACACATTGATTTACTAGGTTAAGTCTCCTGGCCAATGGAATGCTCTTGTTGTTTTGGTTTTGTGCTGGTCCAGTTCTGTAGAAGTGGAATGTTTGTTCTGGCATGGCAGATAACCTAGTGGTAAGTTTGCCTTGCTTTAACCTGTCCAAAAAATATACATCCACAGTAGGGTGGCTGGCTTTTCTGACAATTGCACATGGGCAGATTCAGGACCAGCAGTGAACTTCTCTCATGGTGGGAGATGCAGGTCATGTTGATAGCCATCCTCTCTTTAGGTAGAGGCAGCCTGATACTCAGTGGTGGCTATAATGACATAATGGTGATCTCAGGTCTTCACTGAGTAACAACAGAGCATAGTAGCAATCTCTTATGGGATTCTGGCTGTAGAATATTGTGTTATGTTAGGCTGGCAATGTCCTATTTATTTGATGAAATGTGAATATATGCTGTGGCCATTTATCCCATATCTGGCTCCTGTTGTTTTATGAAAGTATGTAACAATGGGGTTCAGAGGGATGGTTAAAGGTGAAGGGTCAATTGAGGAGGCCCCTTGTCATGATCAGTTTTGCAGCAAAAAGAGAGCCATACATTATATACTGTAAGTAAGGGAGATATTGCGGCAATGACAGTATATTAAATGACATGCATTATATGGACTTAACATAAATTAAGCTGTAGGCAATCTCCCTGTTCTTGATCATGTCAGTTGCTCTGTACTGAGTTTCTGACCTTTTCTTACCTGTGTCCAGCATTTTTTCCTGCTGCTGACATTGAACATTTATTCAGCCTTTTGCCAATGCCTCAGCATTAACTATTGTACTATGCCACCCGCCCTAATGTTTTGCATGGTTACCTCTAATATCTTTATCTTAGCCTCAAATGGCTTCTGATACTTGTTTCCTGTTTTACTTGTTTAATAACAGTATGACTGTATAAAGCAAAAGATCATACGTCATGGACCTTTTCATAGTAGATGATCTTCATTCATCCATTTTAGTCCTTAGCTAATGCTTAATTGCTGGTCCTTTAATAATAGGATACATTACAGACAGAGATACTGTTGTTAGTCTACAAATGAATAACTATACAATTAATTATCATTGCCCAAAGGAATACCTCATGCCATTTCCACAGCATTTTTTACACATTTTGCTTTTAGTAAAATGGTATGAAACTATAAGTGTGAATGCCAGCCCACATAATTTACTGGTAGAAAAGCATCTCAAAGGTATAATAATAAAAACATATTAATCTAACAGTGTTCAGTATTGATGGTAAAGGAGATGTCATGTAGGTCAATAGCTTTCACCATGACAGTAGATCTCTACCAGGGGGAACTAATTTGGATTATATTGTGAGATGCTTATTGCTTTATCTTCTGGTTTACCCCCATACTTCTGACTACCGTGAATTAATTTAAGTCCAGTGAGGAGACAAGGCCTATATACATTTTAAATTATATAAAGAGTCAATACCAGCAAGCTGTTGCATTTGGATAGATTATTTCATAAGATTCAAAATATTTAATGCAACATCAATCTGAAATGCTTTTTGAAATATCTTTAAATGTTATCAGTGTCAAGGCAAAGTCTTATTTTAGGTACAGGTAAATACTGCATAGAAACATTAACAAAATCTATTTGAATGAAAGTTAAAGGAAATAGTTTACTTTGTTTTAGCCCAGATTAGTACTTAAACAGAATTACAAACACAATTAACTTTCTCTGCCACAGTAGAAAAAAATCAGACTACGATACTGTGCATTGGCTGCCGTTCCATGCAACCTTCATAACAATAACAAATCAAAGTAGGAGTACCATCCTAACATTTTGAACGAGTTCTTGTCTTAACTGATTTATTCTAGCAAATTTTCAAGCAACTGACTATTTCTCATAAAAGGAGCACAAAGTGATCTAAAGATATTGCAGATACACTATGTAAAGTGTATAAAACAGATGCCAATTTTCAGAAAAACATAATGTGGGCAATAAACCAAAACTAAACTAAGGCTTATCTTATTTGTGTTAACAGAGATACCAGCAGCCCAGCTCCATTGTAGCTGAAGTCATAGCCATCATTATTCTCACCAAGTGTTTCCAGTTTCCTCCTCTTTGACTGGAGCAGAGTTTGCACAGTTGTACAGTTGGGTTTAACAGGTCAGTAAATGACAATTTAAGCATATATTTGAAGTCATGGGACTCCATTCACATGCTCCTTGTAACTTAGTGCTTAGTGATAATTCACCAGGCAGCAAAGGGAGCACTGGAACTACCACATCCTAACAGCAGATCTTAATTACTTGCATTTTTAGGCCCTGGCTTTTGCACCTAAAAATATGCAAGTCACTTTTAACCTTAATGGGACTGCATTAGGCAAATCCATAATGGAGAAGGATCTTTGGGTCCTTGTAGATAATTAGCTTGGTGGTAGCAAGTAATGCCAGTCAGCAGCTGCAAGGGCAATAAGGTTTTTTTTTTTTTTTAAATTGTTTTTATTGAAGATTTTCTGAAGCATGACATACAGCAATGGACCATAAGAGTCCAAGTATTAGACAACATTGTTAAGGAAGTATGCATGCCATATTAGATATGATACATTTAAAGAAAGAGAAAATAAACAGAAACATAAAACAAAGCTAGCAGAACATTACATTTGCACAGTTCTGTATGATGAATATATCAATATTCCGAGATTGAATATAGATTCCTAGATCTAAAGAAACAGGTTAGGTCTATTTACCTTAAGTAAGACGACAGAAGCCTATTAGTACTGTGAGTCCTGGGGGGTGAGCTTGTGGATGATCTGGTTTCTTGAAGTGAGTTCTGGACGTAGTCGTTCGTTTCTTGAAGAAAAGCATTACCTTTTAGGATTTCCATGTCATACCAAGTAGTATTAATGAAGGTGTGAGTCGTTAAAAATCGAAGTGGTGAGGGAAGACTGTTAATGTATGTGATCCAAGTGGAAAAAAATGTTTCTGCTTGCAAATATTTTCTCGTCGTGGCTTCTAGCCAGTCCATGTGAAAGATATGGGGCAGTTTCTGTTTCATAAGTGTGGTTGATGGGATTTCCGTAGACAGCCATTGGTGCAAAATTGTTTTCCGAGACGCTGCTGCCAACCGAGCTGCCAAATGTTTCTCCCCTTTATTTAAAGTTGGGTATTGCTGAGTGATGCTAAATAGGGCCCATTCTATTGTTGGTCGGATTGGTTTATTTGTCATTTGCATCCAATAGGAGAGTACCTCCAGCCAAAAAGTTTGTATTTGAGGGCATGACCAGAGCATGTGGAGAAGATCCGCTTTAGGGGCTGTGCACCGAGTGCATTTATCTGAGGGAAGAGTTCCAATCTTATAACGTTTTTCAGGGGTGAGGTATGAGTTATGAAGAATTTGTAGTGTCATTTCCTGGTATCTGCTGGTCGATAACATCTGAGTGGTGTGCGTATATGCTTTTAAGATTTCTATAATGGGGATTAGTGGTGTAATAGTTGTCCATTTAAATTCTGGAATCTTTGGAATCTATGTTTATATTTGTTTGTATTATATGATATATTTGCGCGGTAGACCGCACAATCGATTTGTCATTCCAAAGGTCGTCTATCGGGTTATTAATGGTCGCGTGCTTTATGTTACGGACCGTAGTTCTCGTAAAGTGAAGCATTTGCATACTGAGGAATATGTGTGAATGTGTGAATGGGAATTTCTGTTGTAATTCCTGTAAAGATAGCAGGTCTTGAGTTCGGTTGAGAAGGTTTCGTATCGTGTCTAGTCCGGCGTCCCGCCAGTTGTGTAGAATCGGGTTTGACAGTCCTATGGGAAAGCTTACATTTCCCAGCCATGTTAGATATGGAGAGTGAAGGGGAGATAAGTGATGTCTTAGTCTTAGCAGTTGCCAAGTTTTGTAAGTGTCCGAAAATAGTGGGTTATCTTTCAACAATTGAGGAATCGCCGAAAGCGGGGAATGAAGGAAATAATTTAAAGTAAGTCCGTCTAAGGGAAATTGATCTAAGTCCGTGTTAGCGAACCAGTTCCTGTGTGTTAGCCAGTCACCTGCGTACCTAAGTAGTGCAGCTTCATTATATTCCTTAATATTTGGCAGGTTAACTCCCCCTAAGGATTTTTGTTGTTGAAATTTGTAAGTAATGAGTTGGGGGCGTTTCCCCTGCCAAATAAAAGTACGGAATATACAGATGCAGCCACTTTGGTTTGTCTGTTTGACACAGAATATCTAAACACAGATATCCCATTTATCTCATTTAACACAGAAAACTGCGTCACAACATCCCATCTAATTAAAGCATTCACCATTGTGAACAATGGAGCTTTGGTATGCTAATGAAAAGGTTAAATGCATTAAATGAGTTAAGATGACTTAAGATAACACAGTTTCTTCAATTACCCCTGAGTCATGACGCATTTAACTCACAAATCCAAGTGGCTTCATCTGTATGGTTTATGCGTTTAAGGTCAGTTGGTTTGATACGATATGGCAACATTTGTATCGGATATATTAGTTTCGGGAAAAGGATCATTTTGATAAAGTGGATTCTGCCCAGAAAAGTCAAATTGAGGTGTTTCCATTGTTGTGTGTCTTGTTCAATTTTGTCAATAATCAATCTAATGTTCAAAGCATAAATGTCTTTGTGATGCTTCGGTAATTTTATACCTAAGTATGTTATATGGCACTGAGCTTTTTTGAAGGGAAAATCGGAAGACCAATTTTGAGGAATGGTATCATGAAGGTGAAGTACCTCAGATTTTCCTGCATTAATTTGAAAGCCAGCAATTTGTCCGAATCTATTTATGATGGATAAAACGGTCGGGATTTCCATTTGAGGGTTTTGTATAAAGAGCAATATGTCATCAGCAAAAGCTGTGACCTTCAATCGTGTTTGGTTAATCGGGAGACCAGAGATATTGGGGTTCTTCAAGAAATGTCGAAGTAGAGGGTCTATGGCTAAGTTAAATAATAGTGGTGAGAGCGGACAGCCCTGTCTTGTCCCTCTGCCAATCAGAAACCTTTCTGAGTTTTACTGTTCACTGTGACAAATGTGCTTGGAGCAGAATATAAAGTTTTGAAGAGATTAAACATTTGGATACCAAAGTGTTGAAATTTTAATAGTCTTCTAATATGTATATGCGAAATCCTATCAAAGGCTTTGTCTGCAACTAAATTTAACAATATTCCTTGCTTCCTTTTCTCTAGATTGCAGTGATATATCGCTGTCAGTATCATACGGATAGCCTGTACTGATTGTCTATGATTAAGGAAGCCTACTTGGTGTTCGGTAAGTATTTTGGGTAGAATTAGCTGTAATCTGTCTGCCATAATTTTTGTCAGGATTTTGATATTTTGGTTAAGTAGCGATATTGGCCGATACGAAGTGCAATCAGTTGGATCTCTACCTTCTTTCGGGATTAATATTATCCTAGCGACATTGGCTTCATGCCACAGGGGCGAGCCTTGTAAGACTTTGTTATAAAGATTGGTTACGATAGGGGAGAGTTCAGGTACTAGTAACTTATAGTACTCTGCTGAGAGACCATCTGGTCCCGGTGTTTTGTTGTTCTTCAAATGCCTAATTGTTCTTCAAACGCCTAATTGTTCTTGAGATTTCTTCTTTCGTTATAGGGGCATCAAGAATTCCTCTATCTGGAACTGACAGCTTTTGAAGTCCAGCTTCCTGCAAGAATTTGAGACCGTCTACTGGATCATCTACAGGGGCGCTATATAATTTTTTGAAGTGGGTCGACAAAATATTTTTGATTTGTTCAGGATTTTTAGTCCATCCCTGTGGGGTCTGTAATTTTTGTATGCATGGGTTGGTAATTTTTTTTGCAGCTAAGCTAGCTAGAAGTTTCCCCGATCTATTCCCCCATCTATAAAATTTGTTCGTTGAGTAATTTAATGAATTGCATGCCTTATCAGTCAATAAAGTATCTAAAAGTTGTTTTGTCTCAGTATATTTTGTTTTGTCTTCCATCGTATTGGTCATTTTGAAAGCTGTGTAATGTCAATTCATTCTGCAAGAGCATGTATTTTTGTAAGAAAATTTTCTTTTTTTTAATTAAATAAGATATAATATGTCCTCGCAGGACAGGTTTAGAGGCAGCCCATGATAAATGGGGGTCTTCCCAGTGCTCAATGTTGTCATCGACATAATTAGCCCAGTTTCATTTTAAAAATGTGGAGAAATCTGTATTAGTGGTTAAGTAAGCTGGGAATCTCCAGTTGGATGAGGGAGATTGGGGTTTAGGTAGTTACAATTGTGTGATGACAATAGCATGATCTGAGAGATCTATAGGGTGGATTTTAGCTATAGCTAGGTTAGGGAGCAGCGTCTGCGAAATAAATATGTAGTCTATTCTTGAATGGGTCCCATGGACACCTGAATAGAAGGTGTAATCTTTGGTAGTGGGGTATAGGAATCTGTAGGTGTCTTGTATACGTAACAGGTCACAGAGTGAATGTAGAGGTTTTGCTCTAGAGTGTGAATGGGAGGTGGGTTTACCTGACCTGTCCATATAGCTGTTCCAGACCGCGTTGGCATCTCCACCAACTATTATATTTGTCGCCCCCCAGGAGTCGAGCCGTCGCAAAATATCTGTAAAATACATTTATTATCAGTATTTGGAGCATAGATGTTCACCACAGTATAAGTTACATTTTGGATTTCTATGTCCGCTATAAGGTAACGCCCTCTTTTATCCTGAAATGTTTTGGTAATTGTGCATTGTATTGATTTGTTGATCAATATTGCAACCCCTCTCACTTTGGATTTATAAGAGGTGGTTAAAACTGTTTGTATCCAGTTAGCTTTAAGAGTTTGGGAATCTGAGGATTCCAATGGGTTTCCTGCAATAATATGATATGGGAGTTTTCCCTGTGCAGACGATCAACTACCTTCCTCCTTTTTATTGGGGTATTTAACCCACCCACATTCCAAGAAAGTATTTTAAGGTGTGTCGTTAACGTATCTGGTTGTTGTGAGGTTATATTAGAGTCTGCCATTTGGATTTAACCTATACCTTCTTTTATCCAGGATATCCAAATCTGGCAGTTAGTGCTGGGGTCCGGATTGTCCCAGTGAGCAATCTTTACCCCTAGGTTGTCTAACCTGTTAGTGGTGTTGTCCGGAGTAAGTGTAGTTTGTGTAATCATTCCCGGAATATTAGAAACAAATGCTAGCAAAAACTGTACTATATACAAAAGGATAAACATAGTGTATAATAACATGAAATATCATTCCCTCTACCCATTATGCTTCTATCATGCAATATTAACCAGCATTTGGCAAGAAAGAAAACAGTGAAAGAGATAAGACTAAATGTCTCTTGTATTCAGTGGTTATCAAACAGTAGAAAATTCCCCTTTTCCATATGAGGTGCGTGACCTCAACCATCCCCAGCAGTGAATCAGATGCAGTTGGAGAGTTCAGGTAACATGGTCCTACGAACCAGTAGCAGATTGTTGGTCTTGGTAGTAAGACATGGCCGCTTTAGGATCTTCAAAAAATACAAATTTGCCATTATCTTTGTTCATGATCTTTAGTTTAGCTGGGAACAATAGGGCAAATTTATATCCAGAGGAAAAAAGTGACTTACAGATGGGCCCAAATTCCTTGCGTTTCGCCGTGACTGAAGCGGAAAATTCTTGGAATATCAGAAGCTGTTGACCCTCATAGGAGAGATTCCTTATCTTCCTGTAAGCTGTGAGGATATTCATTGTGTCAACGTAGTTAAGGAGCTTAAATATGACCTGCCATGGTCGTTTGGCATGTTTTGTAGGCGGGGGTCCGATACGATGAAATCGTTCGATTTGATATGGTAATGTGGAAGCATCTTTAACAGGTCTGGCATTATGGTTGTCAACAGCAATTCCAAGTCTGCCCCCTTTATCGATTCTGGAACCCCAACCAATCTCAAGTTGTTCCGTCTGCTCCTATTTTCTAAGTCATCGACTTTTTCCGCTAGTATCATAATTTCGTGTTGTTGTGTCTCAATGGTTGCTTGTGCTTTTTCCATTGTATCCTCCAAGTCCGAAATTCGCTGTTCTGCTTCAGACATCCGTTGGGATTTGAGACGTAAGTTGTTGCAATATTTCTGTGACAGACTCCTTTATCCCGGCCAATTTTTGGTCAAGTAACGGCCGAGGGCTTGGAGCAGTTCTTGCATTTGAGTTTGTGACGCTGAGGGAGAGCATGGGGGTTCCAGGTCAGAACTATGTGTAGGAGAGCCGTGTTGCTTCCTCAGTTCTTTAGTTCTGGTTTTTACTAGGGATGTAGCGAACGTCGGAAAAAAAGTTCGCGAACTTGCGCAAAAATGCGAGCGGTTCGCGAACGGTTCGCGAACCCCATAGACTTCAATGGGAAGGCGAACATCTAAAAAAGACATTTCTGGCCAGAAAAATGATTTTAAAGTTGTTTAAAGGGTGCAACGACCTGGACAGTGGCATGCCAGAGGGGGATCAAGGGCAAAAATGTATCTGAAAAATCTGCCTGTGTGTGCTTGGAAGAGATAGTGTAGGGGGAGAGCTGTTAGTGATTTCAGGGACAGATGATAGTAAGTTTGCTGGCAAGTAATCTGCTTGATACTGCTCTGTATTGGAACAAAAAAATAAATAAAAGCAGTCCTTACAAGGACTACTGTTATTGCAGCAGTCAGCAGATGAGATCAGAAGCAGGACAGCTGCCCACTGCAGCTACATACAGAGCACTGCAGTAGAAGGTAGATTACTAGCCAGCAAAGCTACCTAAGCTTAAATGTCCCTCAAACCCCTGCAGACTTCTGTCCCTCCAATAACAGAGCAGTATCAAAACGATTACTAGCCAGCAAACTTTCAACTGTCCCTGAAATCACTAACAGGCAGCAGCTCTCTCCCTACACTATCTCTTCAGCACACACAGGCAGAGTGAAAAAAAAAAACGCTGCAGGGCTTCGGTTTTTATAGGGAAGGGGAGTGGTCCAGGGGAGAGCTTCCTGATTGGCTGCCATGTACCTGCTGGTCTGGGGTGAGAGGGCAAAAAAAAGCGCCAACAATGGCGAACCCAAAATGGCGAACGTCGCGCGACGTTCGCGAACTTCCGGCGAGCGCGAACAACCGATGTTCGCGCGAACAAGTTCGCCGGCGAACAGTTCGCGCCATCCCTAGTTTTTACTGCCCGTTGCGGTATTGTAGAGTTTTGACCTAGGAATCTATCCATAGTATTATGCAAGATTTGTAGGGGGCAATGGGGAGACGTGGTCTTACGATGCGGCTTATGATGGACTTATTATGCACCTGTTTTCTGGTTGAAAAATGTTATATGGATCGACTCTAGCTGGTTGTTTTAGTGACTTTGGGTGCGAGGGAAGGTGTGAAAAAGAGTTCACATAGTGAGTAAGAAAAGATTTAGTCCAACAAAAGGATTTTAGTTATGCACCTCCATTGATTCCAAAAAAAAAGTAGATTAGCACACTACAATTTCTCTAGCAAGAGAGTGTAACAGTCATATCCGTGGTAAGTAGGTTGCAGGGATTGTCGATGGCAGTAAATTGTTGTAGCCTTCTGGCGGCTTACTTTGTGATCAGGTTGGAAATATAGCAAGGCACACGGTAAATTAGGGCCAAAACAGAGGGTTGCGAGTGAGCATTTAAGGTCGTGGCACAGTTGGAGAGGTATACAGTCAAAGGTTATTTGTGGTTCAGATACTGTGGTAAAGGCCGTAGGCAAACAGCTCAGGCTCAAATTGAAGCCACAGTCCTATGATCAGCATGGCCTTGAGAGTTGTACCTTGCTGGGCTGGGGATAGGCCTGTCCACGCCACACTCAGTCAGAGGTAGAGAATTTCCCCGTTCCGGGTCTATGGCCAGTTTTTAGAGAGTGGCACCTCAAGTGTGATATGGCGCCAATGGGGGTTAGGCCAGTGTGTGCAGTGCAGTGTGCGTAGGTAAAGACTAATGGGCTCCGCGGCCTCTATGAATGTAAGGGGCCGGGCCTCGGTGCGGCGCTGGTGATAGCGCAATCGCCCTATTTTCCCTGCGACTGGGTAACGGTAGATACTGTACCACCGGGTGCAGGCGTCTCACGTCGCTGCCGCAGGCGATGTGATTCAGCGGTCCAGGCCTGTTAGGTCGCGTCTGCGTGGGCGAAGCACCAGGTTCTGGGGCTGCAAGTAGCGGGTAAGTCAACCGGCAATGTCTTGGCCGTCACCCTCTAGACTTCCCCAGCTGTAGGAAACTATGTTTCACTGGTTGGGCTCCGATTCAGAAGCTCAAACTGTATGTTCACTGAGCTGCGGGTGAGGAGCTCAGTAAAACGCGGCCATTTTGTAGGACCGCCCCCCGGAACTCCTGGGCAATAAGGTTTTGAGCTGTATTAAAGGGACTATAGATTCATAAGAAGAAGGGCAAATAAGCTGGCAATGGGTACGAAAAGTTCCAGTTATAAAGAAACATTGAAAAACTTTGGGAAGTTTATGCTGAAGTAGAGGTATTAAGGGGAGATATGATAACTAGGTATAAATATAAAAGGGGATCATATATTAAATGTTCTAATGCTTTATTTACCAGTAGTTCCTTCCAGGCGATACGATATAATCCATCGATCGAACGATTTTCCTTCGATCAAAAAAAGCTAGGAAAGCCTATGGGGACCTTCCCCGTAGGCTAACATTGGTGCTCGGTTAGGTTTTAGGTGGCGAAGTAGGTGGTCAAAGTTTTTTTTAAAGAGACAGTACTTCGACTATCAAATGGTGGAATAGTCAAACGATTTTTAGTTCAAATCCTTCGATTTGAAGTGAAAGTCGTAGTCGAAGGTCGAAGTAGCCAATTCGATGGTCAAAGTAACCAAAAAAAGACTTCAAAATTCGAAGTATTTTTTTATTCTAATCCTTCACTCGAGCTAAGTAAATGTGCCCTTAGTGAGTCTGCCTAGAGTTACACAATTTCTTATCCCCAAAAAGTACCAAATCCTTCTCAATAAATTAGATCATCAAAACACCACCATTAAGTGCATACAGTAACTATGTTATCTATTTTGAAGAGCATAACCTTGCATTTATCAACATTGAAAATCATTGGCTGATTTTCTGCCCAGTTCTACAATTTCAAATCACTCTGCAAAGTGGCCACATCCTGCATAGTTTTTGCATGATTTTGTAGCTGAGCCTTTTAAGTTTGACATGTAAGCTTCAAATGTTTAGAGTAGATATGAAGCTTGGTGGTCCATAGCAAGTATTCTTGCATAATAAATTGCATTACTGTATTCTTGAATAAATATGCATGCATTTAAAAATTATGCAGATTTTTAGGTGAATGTTCTCTTCATATTCGTAGTGTCACAGCATTAATATATTTTCTAGTGTTACTTTGCATAATAAATTTGCATAATAAAAATATGTGACAACTTCTTTCTGAAAAATCTCAGTTCACATGTGCTGTTATTGTAACAAGAGGAGTGCCCCAATTCTTGCATGTTTTTTTTAGACATCCACTTCAAAGACCATCCTGTGCTGGCTTCTAGCATCAGGATGACAGCATAAATGTTAAAAAAGATATCAGCTTAGATGTCAACATAAGACATTGCAGTAATGTTATGGTAAGTGGTAAAGAGGCTAGAATGAGCTTGGGCTGAAGACCCTCAAGAGGTTGAAATTTCAACAGAGTGCATAAAAGAAATTCTAATGTTCATCTGTCATTAAATCTTTTTTATTACATGGTAGTTTATATTCAAAGCCATGCTTGAAATCTAATAACATTGGTTGCTATGAGACTCCAGGACAGACCTTTTAATCTTTGCTTGGCAGTGTCATCCTACAAATATGTGCTGCATTATATAAAAGGTTGAATACATTTTTTGTCAGATATCTGCATGAGGGTGTTCTGACTAAATTCTATTTAGTAATACAATGGTTTTTTTTTAATTTTAACTTTTGTTTGTGTATTGGTTTTAGTGGAACACAAATATTATCTAAAAATGGCATGATTCTCATAATTTATAGCCATTACATTTGCATTTCCTTTGCCAAAGAAAAATATCTTTGGGATAATTGAGGTAGAATTTTTCAGACAAGGAGTGAGGGGTATCTCTTCAAATGACTCTACTCTGTGGCTTATAGAAAGGTTTCATTCAAAATGTTGTGCAGCAGTGTCTCCAAGCTACACTATCTTTATCACTTCAGTTAGATCAAAGACACATTAAACCATTGTTGCATTTGTCACTTGTCTTCTGTGTATTAATTTAACTAGCCATGTGGTTTAGTAGTGTGGAGGGACAAAGATTTTTAGTAAAGGTCTTCAGATTTTTTTGACCTCAGCCTCTTGTTTGCAGTTCATGTTTGATAAGACCTACGTAGTTCAGGTTACCTTGTTATCAGTTCAAGTATGATTAAATCAACACATAACTCACCCCAAATTTCACTATATTTGGCCTTCAGCCCAGCCATCTAACCTAAGTATCACTTGATTTCTTATTCAGATTTTTCACTCAGCTTTTACTGACATATTTTGCATTCAAAAATTATCAGTAGTCGTGACAAAGGGTTTATGTTATAAACTGCTGTATTCTTTAAAATTGCTAAAGAATACCTATGGTTTGTGATCCCGTAAGTGGCAGCAATAAAGCTTAACCTGCTTGCTTGAAAAGAGAACAGAAAGCATAGTGCTGCTCATTACTATACTATACTGTATAAAAATAGATGTCCGCTCCATGACTTTTATCGGAAATCCTTCACTGTTAACAGTGACTGCAGCTCATTCTTGTCTCGGAGGAAGAGAAATGTGAGTGTTCATGAACAAGACTGAAAGCATGTATGTACATGGATGCTTGAAGCTTTCTAGCAGCAACATTCTGTAAATTGTCTCCTACTTAAAGGGGTAGTTTACTTTTGAGTTAACTTTTAGGGGTTTATTGGCTAAAATCCAAATTGATCTAATTTTTTTTATTAAACAAAGCTCAACTAAACTCAAATCCACGATTTTGCCTTATTTATCATTAAAATAAAAAGCAGCGGACGTAAGAATGTGCTCCCCCACAACCTAAACATTGGTGTTTGTACTTGCAGGAATTGCCGAACTTACAGTGGCTGTCATTAAACAGCCAACAGCATCCTTACTTAATTGAGGCCAAAGAGGCGGGCTGTTGCCCCCCGGCCCCCCTCTGAAAGGGAGATGCCTTCTGGGCCATCATGAGTTTGAACCAGAGGGTAATGTCCATCTGGTCCCATCTCATGGTAGGGTTAGCTGCCAGCCGCTGCCGGAACTGTTCATCAGAACACCACCAGGCGAAGCCACCATACACCTTAAATGCTTCCCAAACCCCGTCAACATAACAGAACAGTGGAGAACATTTCTCTGGGTACTTTTCCCCTATAATACTGTTCAAAATACAAAACGCCCTCAGCCACTTACCAAAGGTTTTGGGCAATTTGTAATACCTCTACTTTTTCTCTTCCTCCTCTTTTTTGTCCTCCTCCTTTAACTCTATTGTCTCATCACGAAGTTGCCTTTCCAAATCTTTTCCTTCACCTCCCATTTAACATGAACCCCTAGGGGGCCAGCAAATAGCACATAGGCGTTCTGCCTGGCCATTTCCGTTATGCCAATTACAACCTCCCTCTCCGTTTCCCTTTTCTCAACTTCCCCTTTTTCCCTCTGGGCCGGATCCTTGCCCGTGCTTGCCACTGCCACGTCGCCTACCCCTGCCGCAACCGGCTCCTTGTGGTCCCCCTGCTCCTGCCCGATGAGCAGCCTCTGTCGGTCCTTCGTGGCTGATCCCTCACTCCCCTTACCCCCACATGGACTGGTGACACTGTTGGCTCTTTTGCACTCCCTGCTGCTGCCTGAGTGTTCTATATCCCCCCTACCCCCCCATGGGCTACTGTGGTCGAAATCCTCCTCATCTTCCACCTGGACTGACCACCGCTTCCTTCCTCTGCTGCCTTGACCCAATGCAATGCTCCTCTCCTGCTTTCCACGACGTCTGGCCCTGACTGATGACACATGCGGCAATCCTGGGATGAGCCTCTTGTGGTGGAAGGGTCCTCCTCTTTGGACGTCTCCTCTCTGTCTGTCCCCCGACGCTGTGACGAAGATCCTGGAGCTGGTCCTGGAGCCACGAGGATCCGTGCTGCTTCACCGCTTCTCAGAACTCTGTCACCACGCGGTCCAAACTCGCCTCCATGCTGCAAGCTACGATGCTGCGTCCTGCTACATCCATGTCCCAGCACCAAATGGTAAGTATTACCTCTGCTCAGGCCCTTACCACGAGCCTGGGACCCTCCAGCCAATCAGAGCCCTGCAATGAAAAAAGGGGGCGGGGACAGGCGCTACTCCTAGGCCACGTCAAGTACCTGCTTCCCCTATACGGATCATGAGGTCCCAAGAGGATTACCACACTCAGTCACTCCCTCCTTGATACAGGAATGCTGAATGCAGACACTGCTGTATTAAATGGAAAGACACTGGAAGCTTTTCTGCTGCTGCTGAACTTTTATGAGCTTTTATGAACTTTTATTGCATATAGTTTAGAAAACACGCATTCCATGCTTAAGTAGTCATGAGTGATAAAAGCATCAATGACATCATGTATTAACTAATAGGTGAAAATGTCAAGCTTATAGTACACACTTACAGGACTATTTATTAAAGCTTGAATTTTATTGGTTTTAGATGTTTCTGAAACGATGAATAAATTAATTTTCACAAATGTCAGGCATTTATCAAAAGATCTGAACTGAAAAAAATGTATGTAAAAAAGTTGCAGAAAAATCTCAATAGCCGCAAAGTTTTTGTATTTTTGCACAAAAGCCAGCATCAAAAATACCCAAAAACCTCAAAAGCCACAAAGTAAATAAAGATCTTCCAATTGTAAAAGGGGCATCTGCCTTTGACTTCTACGTGATTTGGACATGATTTTTCAGGGGGATTATTTTCATATTGGGAATTGTCGCAGTTGTGTTGCATAATAAATCCCGGAAAAGTTTTGACACAAAAAGCCCAATCCGAAGAAGTCGCAGTTTAGTAAATCGGTCCCCTTATACAGGTATGGGACCTGTTATCCAGAATGCTCAGGACCTGGAGTTTTTGGATTTTTATGGAACTTTCCGTAATTTGGATATTCGTACCTATAAAGGGCATATTTATTATGCTGTTTAAAATGAAATTTGCTAAAAAAATCCAGTGTAAAAATCAGTTATAAAAAATAAATAGTGAATTTATCAAGATGTGTTTTATTTTATGCCATGGGAACGACAGATTTGTCGTCATTATATTATATTGCTTCAGACCTTTGTAAGTTCCGGCTGAAGGCACTCTAAAAAAAAGTGGGTAAAAAATACATGCAATTTTTACACTGTGAAGCCTAGTGATGTGTGGTGAATAAATCTGCCCCTAAGTCTGCTAGACAATAATGTAAACATTAAATAAACCCAATAGGCTGGTTTTGCTTCCAATAAGGATTAATTGTTTTATTATTACAGAGAGGAAATCATTTTTAAAATTTTGTATTATTTGGATAAAATAGAGTCTATAGGAGACGACCTTTCCATAATTAAGGCTTTCTGGATAATGGGATTCCGGATAACAAATCCCATACTTGTAGGTATATAATGCACAAGGGCTCATTTACTATGGGCAGTATGCAGAACTACCAGGTGCAAGCCTTGTGTGCTTAATTCTGAACTCTGGTAAGGTATTTTTGTACTTTGCACCTTCTCAGAAAATCTCAAAGCTCCCCTCCTACTTCTAGCCATGGCAGCAAATGGCTCTTTGCTATGATTAACTTTGAAGTATACCGCCTGCTGTATTGCTACATTGACACTGTACCGTGTAATTCTATTTGGTGCGTACCTTAGCTTGAGATTTGCTCCTTACATTTAATAAATGCTGTCAAAGTTGCTTAAAAGTAACACTCGCGTGTTTCCGTCAATGACAGGAATCTTGTCTACATCACTAACAAGGATTCAAGATAGTACTGTTTAAAAAACAATTCTTGCTTCACAATCCCTGAGCCCAGCATTAGAATAACTGAAAGATCCAACTATCCTTAGGCAGTCAGGGCGTCAAGTAGCATTGTCATGTATTTGTTAATAATGCTGACACAATCCCACAGAATTGTTTTGCATCCAGCTAGGCGTTGTGCACAGGTGTTTGACAGGGCCTTAAATGTCACAAGTAAATCCTTCTGAGCCTTTCTACCTTCCCAGGGAAGAAGCACAAATATTCTGTGACCATGTGCACATTGCAGTTGCAGCAGCAGCTCTTCTTTCTGTTTGTATTCTGCATTAAGAGCATTGTCTGTTGTCTATTTCATGGTTCATATTAATGGGGTGGCTCACCTTAAATTTAACATTAACATGTTTTAGAATGGCTAATTCTAAGCACCTTTTCAACTGGCCTTCATTATTATATATAATAATGAGGTTTTTTAATTATTTGCCTTCTTTCAAATTGTTGTCACTGACCCCATCTAAAAACAAATTCTATACATTGATTGTTATTTCTACTTTGTATTAATCCTCTTTCTAGTCAAGCCCTCCCCTATTCATATTTCAGTCTCTTATTCAAATCAATACAGGGTTGCTAGGGTAATTTGGACCATAGCAACCAAATTGTTGAAATTGCTAATTGGAGAGCTGCTGAATAAAAAGCGTAATAACTCAAAAACTAAAAATAATAAAAAATGAAAACCAGTTGCAAAATGTCTCAGGATATCCCTCTCTATATCATACTAAAGGTTACTTTAATTGTGAACAAACCCTTTAATAGGGAAGAGTTTCTATGGTTCCTGTTTATTTAATCCTTAATGATGAGCACAAGAATCAAATTTTTGGGGTGGGTGTTGGTACATACAAAGAAATGCTGATAAGCACTGCTTGAAACGTTGTTACACTATAGATATGATATTCATTAGCGAATTATATATATGTATTAATATTTTACCACATCAATGTATATATCTAATAAAATAAGTCTCTGTTTAGCTTTTTAGCTATTATTGCATTTAGTTCTGAATCCGGAACAAAGAGCACTCTGGGCTAACAGAACAGCAATTCCCAACTAATGTTCAACACATACAAGTCATAGAATAAATAGATCTTGCTGATGCAAGTAGCTCTGGGGTTCACAGAGCTGGGCTCGCTACATTGGCGACGCCAAACACTTCTAGCCTCCCTGTGGGGGCTAAGGCAGTCTCTGTTCCTCCTTCCCTCCCATCACAGGTCGGTGGCCATCAGGATCTTCAGCAAGCCAGCGTGGAGCAGGGTGCTAGACTGCTGCAGGACTTAGGTAATATATTTCAGACTTTAGTTAACTCTAATATGCCTGGTGCGGCGGCTACGCATATAAGCACAGGTGTTAATGAGAACAGTTATAAGGATGTTTTTGTGTGTCAAACTACTCCACTCGGCTTACATTTGTCGGCTAATGTTAGAGATAAAATCACAAAAGGTGATTATATAGACATGCTGTCCCTTTTGCCGTCGGTTAAGGAATTTTTGAAAACTGACCGTAAGGGTGACACTGAGGAGGAGAGACGTAGGCCTGTTGCCAGGACATTTACGAATTGGTTGCAGGCTTTTTGTATTTACTCCAATATTTTATGTGACAAGTTTCCTAATTTAGGTGCTAGTTTATTTAAGCATTTGGATATTATTCTTGAGGCATATAGGAGCTATGGTGGAGTAGCTTGGTTCTTATATGATGATAGAGTTAGACAAAAAATGGCAGTTCATAAGTCTATGCTTTGGGGCTCTAAAGATATAGATTTGTGGATGGGGATGTTAGCTCCAAAACCTCAGACAGTTCAAAATCAGGCTAAGGTTGTTGCAGGTAGAAATGCTTGTTGGTCCTTTAATGAAAATTTTTGCAAATGGCAAAATAGTTGCCGATATAAGCATGAGTGCTCTTTATGTTCAGGAGGACACCCTGCTTTTCGTTGCGCAAAGAGATTTAGCCATTCAGGAAAAGTTAATCCAAAGGAACAGCACCAAAAGAGCGACAACACCAGTGAAGTTGTTCGCAATGTTGCCCTACTTAAGGGTTTACCCAAGTCAGCAGAAAGCAGCAATAATTGAATCGGGATTTAAGCATGGATTTACAATTCCTTCGGATAGTTCAAAATGGTTCCCAGTTGTAGTAGATAATTTGAAATCAGCCAAAAAATATCCGGAAGTGGTACGGGAGAAATTGCTTAAGGAATTGGCTTGTAATAGAATTGCTGGTCCTTTTGTTGACATTCCATTGCTTGACATGAGAATTTCTCCTTTAGGAGTAATCCCTAAAAAAGAAGCGGGTTCTTTTAGGTTAATTCATCATTTATCATTTCCTATTGGTTTGTCGGTTAATGATGGTATATCCCGTGAGTTATGTTCAGTGGAATACACTTCTTTTGACAAAGCAGTAGATTTACTTCGGCTTTGTGGAAAAGGAGCGCAATTGGCAAAAAGTGATATTCAGTCTGCTTTCAGATTACTGCCCATTCATCCAGATTGTTACTTTCTGTTAGGTTTCCATTTTGAAGGGTATTATTACTATGACAAGTGTTTACCCATGGGCTGTGCTGTTTCTTGCAATTATTTTGAACTGTTTGCTAATTTTTTGGAATGGTCAGTTAAGTTTGAAACTGGTTCTGAATTTATTTTGCATTACTTGGATGATTTTTTATTTGTTGGACCAACTGGTACTGACACCTGCAACATTCTTTTGAATACCTTTTTGCTATTGTCTGAAAAATTTGGGATACCTATAGCTTTAGATAAGACGGTTAAACCAGTTCAGGTATTACAGTTTTTGGGGATCGAGATTGATTCTAACAACATGGAATTCAGATTACCAGAAGTTAAATTGGTCAAATTGAAAAGTTTGCTTTCAGCTGCTTTAACGGCTAAGAAGCTTACATTAAAGCATATTCAGTCGCTGGTAGGGCATTTAAATTTTGCAACTAGGATAATCCCAATTGGTAGGGTTTTCAACAAGAGGCTCATACAATTGACGATAGGCGTGAGTAACCCTAGTTGGCATATTCGTATCCCGAATGCTGTCAAAAAGGATTTGCTCATTTGGCAGCAGTTTTTACAGTATTTTAATGGTAGAACCTGCTGGCAAGATAATTTTGTTGACAATTCTGCATTGCATCTTTATTCGGATGCAGCAGCATCAACAGGTTTTGGTGTAGTGTTTAAACAACATTGGTGTTATGCAGCTTGGCCCGATTTTTGGAGTCAAACAGAATTGATTAGAAATTTGGTGTTACTTGAATTATTCCCAATATTGGTGGCATTGGAAATTTGGGGACATTTGCTAACAAATAAAAGGATTATTTTACATTGTGACAACATGGGTGTAGTTCAAGTAATAAATACTTTATCTGCAAAATCTCCACCAGTTGTTAATATATTACGCCAAATAGTTTTTAGAGCTTTCAAACATAATATATGGTTAAAGGCGAAACATGTTCCTGGTTGTCAGAATTCAATGGCAGATGCTTTGTCTCGTTTTCAGCTCGCTCTATTCAGTCAGCTGGCGGGAGAGATCGATCCGGAAAGTTGCAATTGCCCGAACTATCTGTGGAATTTTGTAACAACAAGTTAGAAGAATTTATTTCTCAGTCGCTTGCTAAGAAAACTTGGCAGGATTATTTACATACATGGCAAAATTGGTTACATCAAAAGGTGAAAAGGGGGAATGCCTGTGGAGATTTGGATCTTCTACTTTTGTTAATGTTGGAGCACAATGAAGCTCGACATTCGGTAGCATACGTTAAAAAGCAGCTGGCCGGCATTTCCTTCTTTTTGAGACTTTTTGGCCAATATGACTTTACTAAAGCGGCAGTTGTCAAACAATTTGTTAAAGGTTGGCATATGAGTAAGAGTGTAGCGGATAAGAGGAAGCCAATAACTTTGAATTTGTTGAGCAAATTGTTGATGGCTTTAGACTTAGTATGTTTATCGATTTATGAGGCTATTTTGTTCAAATTAATCTTCCTCTTAATGTTTTTTGCGGCATTGAGGGTGGGTGAAGCTGTTAGTTTTTCAAAAACAAAACTGGGAGGTTTACATTGTAGTGATGTTGTCCTGATCGGGGACAAGTTGAGGGTTTTGATTAGGAAATCTAAAACTGACCAGTTGGGGAAAGGGTCTCTACTATGGATAGGTTCTTTTGATTGTTTAAACTTATGCCCAGTCAGAGCTTTTGTGAGTTTTCTTGCCATTAGACCTAATGTGGATGCCCCTTTTTTCATACATATTGATGGCTCACCAGTTACCAAATTTCAACTGGAGCAAGTTCTAAAACGCTGTTTACAAAAATTGCACATTGAACATAATGCTTATAAGTCTCATTCTTTTCGTATTGGGGCAGCTACACAGGCGTCTTTATTGGGTTTTGGCGAATATTTTATCAAAAGGCTCGGGCGCTGGGATTCAAAGAGATATCAATCCTATCTTAGGCCAAATCTTATTGACGAGTGTTAATTTATTTTTTATTTCAGGTACAAAACAGTTCCTCGTTTGGATCATTGGTCATTCTTTCATTTATTGGGCCAAAAGGCAAGCGTTGCAGAGACGTTATGGACTTAATTTAGGTTTTTCTGATAGCAAAGTTAGAATTCATTGGCTGGGTGTGAGAGGTGCGGTTTGGAACGATATTTGGCAATTATTCTCTTTAATGTTACACAAATGGGGAAGACCTGACATTTTAATTGTTCATTTGGGAGGTAACGATGTGGGCAATACAAAGATTTTAGACCTGACCAGACAGATAAAGAAAGATTTAGTGATGTTGCATTTTAATTTGCCTCATGCTATTATTGTCTGGTCAGAGATAATCTCTAGGCTGCAGTGGATTCAGCAGCCTAACTTGAAGGCTCTGGAACGTTGCAAAAAGAAGTTGAATTTTGGGATTTGTAAATTTATGAAATCCTTGAATTTGTTGACATACAGACACGAGGAGCTGGAATTAGGTGGAGATGGCTTGCGCAGATGGGATGGTATTCATCTTACAGATATTGGAAACGATATTTTTAATGTCGGTTTGCAAAATGCTGTTGAGAAAGCAATGTTTAAATGGGAATGTGCCAATTACACATTTTCTGGCTATTCTGGAAATTTTATTTCTGTATTAAATAGTTCCTGGCCAAAAACATTAAAGGCGGAACTATTGTGGATAGGCTGCTCAATGATGTAATTGGGCTGGCTAAAGAATTGAAAATGGTATTGATATTACTTGATATGTTTCGAAGTTGTCAAATAAAATCTGCTGCGGCCTTTCTCCAACCTAAAAGTTGTTATGTGTATTATTAAAATTTGTTTAAATATGTTTTCTGCAATATAGCATACCATTCCCATGTGTGGCTTAAGTTTGTTTAAAACTTAACAGCCGGCATGGGAAGGTTGCTGGAAAAGAAGGGGTTAATTGTATACTTACCGGGTTAGTTCCGGCTTGTTTGAAGGTCCAACGGTGCTTCTGTAAAAGAAAAAGATTTGATTGGTCGGTGTCAGTCAGGTGACCTAGACAGAAGGATATAAAAAGCCGAGTCGCCGCTAACTTACCATCAGTCGGCGAAGGACCGGTGAGGAAGGAGCATCGTCGGTATGCTGTCCAGGCTTGCACCCGCCCGCCCACCCTGTTGTTTGTGATTTTTTAAAAAAAAAAAAAAGAGAAAGAAAATAAAAAAAAATAAAAAATAATAATAATATATATATATAAAAAGATGACTAATTGTCGCAGCTGGAGGAAAATTTTATTTCTGTATTAAATAGTTCCTGGCCAAAAACATTAAAGGCGGAACTATTGTGGATAGGCTGCTCAATGATGTAATTGGGCTGGCTAAAGAATTGAAAATGGTATTGATATTACTTGATATGTTTCGAAGTTGTCAAATAAAATCTGCTGCGGCCTTTCTCCAACCTAAAAGTTGTTATGTGTATTATTAAAATTTGTTTAAATATGTTTTCTGCAATATAGCATACCATTCCCATGTGTTCATGACAAAAAAATCATAGACAGAAGGATGGTAGTGCAAAAAAGAAAAAGCATACATATACTACCTAACACAAAAATGTATCTGCCTGAAGTTTCCAGGGGCAGAGCCTTTGGATTGGTGCAGCATGGCTGATCCCAAAAGGTGGGTGCTGTGCAACCATATAAAAGGGGATGCCATGTGCTCAGTCAGCCATTACAATTACAGTTTACAGTGATTGCTGTTATCTGCTGCAGAACTTTGTTTCACTGTGGAGATAGTGACACCACCGGCAAAATGTAGGCTACAGTGGAGTGTGATAGGCTTGCCAAAGGCTGGGTAGGATCCTCCAGTGCCTTGATAACTCAACTAGGATGGTTTGGAATTTGGATTTTCCGGATTTCTGTATTCACATTTGGAGAGGGTGAGAAATACAAATCAGCATGGATGTCATGAGAGTTCGCACTTTAGACAGCATTGGGAGCTTGATTAATCTGGATGCCTGCTTCATCTCTGTGTGAGTCTGCCTGAAATGGTAAAGGAAGAGGATCTAGAATGTTTCTGTGTGTGTTCGACTGGGAGAGTCTGGAGCTTATAAAGAATCTTCATCGTTGTGGATGCCTATCAGCTCTGTGTGAGACTACCTTCTTGTCCCTTGGGTGAGTGTTACCTTTGGGAAGGGTAGGAAAGGATGAGGATCCAGCGATCTCCTGTTTACAGAAACAGGCTGTTTGTGAGCCTGCCACATGGGAGCAACACTTTCCTGTGGGAAAGCATGTGGGCAGGTAGCGCTACCTAGAACTGCACTCTTTTGGGGACTGCCAAAAGGAGTAGTGCAGGACTTTGCCTGGTGGGGATCACCAGGACTGGACTGCAACATGTTCTAGGGTAGTGGGTCATGCTTTAAAATGCATTTTTGTGTGAAATGTTACTTTTTACTACCCCTTTAAACTTTCACTTATTTTATATAAAGTTATATTTGTTATATAATAAAGTATGTGATTGATTTGTTTCCTGATGGGACTATCCTCAGGTGTATTGGAGGACCCCATTAGGTGGAGGCACTGCCAGAGAAGAGTTTTCCCAGTACCTTTCACCTTGCAAAGGGAACTCAGGACCCAAGTTGGTAAGCTGGTACAACCTTGGCATCAAGGGGATTGCCAAGAGGGTGTTACAAATGTAATTTATCTAGTATAGGTCAATCTAAAAACAAATGTAATTTTCAATCTAAAAATAAATGTAATTACAAATGTAATATATACTTTGTTTAAATTTGGACAAAGATTTGTTCTACGTTCGCAATACCACCATTGTGTGTATTCTAATTGCAGCATTACTTTTGTACAGTATATGAAGTGTTTAATTGATTAATCAACTAAAGCCATAGACTTCAAATGAGTTTTCATGATATTATAGGCCACGAGATACATTTTCTGTGTTGCTATGCCTGCAGTTTGAAGAATTGTATCCCTGAAATTATCTCTCCAGGGATACAATAGATATTTTAGTTTTGATGTCATTCTCTATATAGCACAGTCTTGATAAAAGCATTCAAATCAAGGCATTCTTTACTGAAATACAATAAATGCCTGATAAAAGTAATGAAGAGGAAATACTTCAAGTTAATTACAAAGCTCACAAACTTACTGATTTCTGCCTATAAAATGCCTCTAGTAGCAGAATAGTCCAGGTGTAATCTATTAATTGGCAGCCCTACCTTATCAAACATACTGTAGCTCATGTAGGCAATGAAAACTGTTCCATTGTGATTTATGTGGTTGCTCTATTTCAAGGTTTTGGCAGCCATCTTCTGCAGCTGAGGATGCATGAGCTTACACATATGCGAAAAAAAGATGATATACAGATCCAATCAATTACTAGTGTGAGAAACAATCATTCTGCAAAGATTTAAATATTAAGTGAGTTTAAGATGTTAAAAATAGCAAAGACATAAATAAAATATTGTATATTATTGTTGTTAAATATTTGTTATAAAAATAATAAGCACAAAGTGTTTGTGTATCAATCTGCAGCATGCGCACTTAAATATATATACAAAAATAATATGGATTTGATTATTGCTCTTAGCTTGAAATGGCACAGCTTTTGCAGAATCAGATCCATTGCAGTTGGCTCAAATCTCAAACTCATTTATCAAATCCCAAACTGTATAGTAACCTTCAGCACTCGGAGGATTTCTGAACTCACACATATTCTATTGCAGCAGTGAACGGCTATATTTCATTATCTGGAAAGCTTGCCATCTTTTGTCATACACTTTGTTCGCATTTCAAAGCAAAGAAAACCGCACAGTGTGGCTGTTGCTGAAAGCAGACCATGAAACTTCAGACATGCTCAGTATTTGTAGGTTTCCTATTAAACATAGCTCATGTGGTCAGTTCAATGAAAAGCAAATTTATATTCTCCTTCCTTCCTAGGAAGAACAGTGTGAGGGATTATTTCATGCATTGTTTAGAAATTGAATATATAAAATGCTCCTTTGTGCAATACAATGCATTATAGATAAGCAATAGGCTGAAAGATACTGTTTAAAGCCAAAGTGAAACCAGCAAGAGCTAAAATGCTGATCCAGAAAAGAAAAAAAATCTGCTTGATGTACTGTATAATGTACCAGTTTCTGTAATTTATAGGAATATTTATAGTCGCAGAGGAGTTCCATGACCACATTAAAATACAAAGCCATTGGCAGAGTACTATTACACAGGTCATTGAAGGCCAAGGTGACTTTTAATAATATGATACAGCTAAGGGAACATAATCATTTACAATTTTTTCATTTTGCACAATGCACTTGTCTTGGAATGATCGAATGAAAAAATATTGCTGTTTCAAAGAATTTGTTTAAACAGTGTCCAAATTTAATTTCTTCTTTTCTAAATACATATAAGGGTAAATATAACATTGTTTCGAAAATACAATTAATCTTGTAGTAAAGCTGTAGCACAACTATTTCTTTATTGATGAAAAATGCTTTTTTGTTTAAATAGAGTTTTAGGTTTCAGCAAGCATTTGCTAGTACGTGAGATCTTGGTAATTATTTTCATAAAATATACTGAAATTTTGGAATGGTTTCATGTTGTTAGTGCTCAAATGTTAATTTGTTGTTTCATTGTTGTTGTAGTTAGTATTTGCTTTCTTAAGCTGGTGACATGTAAAAATATGTAAAAATATGGAAAAAATGTTTGTCCATACTGTATATTGCTATTAGTAATGGGCAAATTACGGCAATTCGCTGCCGGCGAATAAATTCACCAGCGAAAATTCGCTGGCATCAAAAGAATGGACACCGTCGTCCGTTTTTTTTAGACGCTGGTGCACATTCGCCAGCATCCAAAAAACGGACGACAGCGTCCAACAAGCATCAAAAACGAGACACCGGTGCTGTAATTTTTCAGCGAATCGAAAGGTCCCAAATTCGCTGAAAAATTAGCAAATTTCCTGATTTGCTGTATATTTAAGCTGGTCAACTATGTCAAAGTCATCCCTGGTCTGGCTAGTCCTACACTCAACTTTCATTTGATTCATTAAGAATTCTACTGCTTTGTTATATATTTTATACAGGGATAAATTTATACCTTAGGGTTGGAGCCGTGCACCCAGCTAGCCAAGTGCATCAGGCCCCGCCCCTCTGCAACCCAGTTCAGAACCCCTGCTCCAGTCTTGTGCACAAACGAGGCTTTCTAAAATGTAACCTTTAATAATTCCATTTTAAAAATGTGTGAACTCATAAAGCGTGAACCTTGTGACACCCCACAACCCCACTGACAAATTCACTGCGTGTAAGCACACAGTGCTGGACCGTGTCCATAAAAAACAATTAATTAAAACACCGCAAAGGTGGACAGATGGCAGGACCTTCGTTCATATCCAAGATTTAGGCTTAAATAGCACCATGCTTGATAATCAAGTAAGTAGCTGATCGCAATGGACTGCCCCCCTCCCTTCCAGTCCCACACAGAACGCCTGCCTGTCTACGTTGGGAGTAATAGGAGCTTCTCTCACCATCCTCGACCTATGCCGCCTTGCCCTACGCGTTTCGCCGCGTGAACGGCTTCCTCAGGGGCATAAGATGCACTTGGCTAGCTGGGTGCACAGCTCCAACCTTAATGTTTCTATTTAATATTGGTACTTTATATACAACCTTGCAGAACAGCCTAGCTCATACACTTTGGTTACATCGTGGATGCTGTTTTTTCTACTAAATAAATTTATACCTGCAACATGCTTGCTTTCAAAGTTATAACTCCCAAAAATGGTGCCCCTTTTTTTGGCCACTACCGGGGTTATCTGACTATAGCTAGGGTGGGAGCTACAACATGGAGCTGGCCACTGCTACTGTATAAACTAAAGCAAAAAAGGAATGGTGTGGTCACAACTAAATTTTAAACCATTCGGTGGGGATGCAGTGAGGCTGTGTCTACAAAATTATACAGACAAATAAAAGAGGGACAATTGCAGATATAAGGAAATAAAGGGCCAAATTCAATCACATGAAAAGTCATGGATGACTTTCAATTTGAGATGCAATTTCATTTAGAAAAACTTCTCACAGTTTATGAAAACGATTAAAATCTATGGGAATAAACTGGAACTGAATTAGGTGAGAAGTTTTTTCTCACCGAATCGAATCTGGGTTAATGTGTGGAAAGTAGTCAATACTCTTCATTCTACACCCCCATTGCTGCTGTGGATTAAACCAGGCCATGCACTAATGCCATTACCGCCCCTGTGCACATTAGTTCAACATAAGGGATGCCAAACCCACTGTTATGGGCAGATTTTTCAAAATGTGAGATTAGAGTTTACCAGAGTAAAATGCACCCACTTTCTATTCATTTATGTTGGATTTTTAGAAGTGAATTTATTAGTGGGCAAAACTTCCCCATTAGATATAAATGATTCTAAAAATTGTATAGAAATGAATAAACAATGGGTGATTTTTCCTCTGGTGAACTCTAATCTCACACTCTGACAAATCTGCCTCTTAATTTGTCCTCTGCAATTTGCGCACAGTTTACAAAATTGGTTGCTAATTTATATCTGCATTAATGCAGTACATCAATATGCTTCTAAACTAGAAATGTTTTCACTTGAACTGTGCTTTCTCTTTTCTCTATACTTGGTATTAGAATTAATCTTAGAAAGGTTAAATATTTTCAATATCAAAAGACAGTGAGAGCACCAGTTCATGAAACTCATTCAGATACTCTGGTCCCAAGACAAACTGATCTGTAGTGCCATCTCCAGCATTTAAGGCATAAAGGTCAACAAATATTCTATTCCCCAATGAATGTCTTAACAAGTTGAAAACTTGGCACTATGTTATATAAATAAATGGCTGTGATTCAATGCCATTCTTGCTCAGTACTTCTTACCCAATGTTTTTTAAGATTGTATTACTGTTCTCTATACTAAAATTAAAATAAAGAAACCAGACAAAATATTTTTCTCAAATTCAAATGCTGGAAGTGAAGATATCTGAACCCTGAACCAAATCCAAACCCTAATTTGCATTGAGGAATCGTTTAAAAAGAACCGCTCACTCTGGTTTCCTTTTTCGCGTGATGTGATCAAGTTTCTTCAAGCTACTTTTTTCTCCATTGCTAAAATATTTACAAAAAACTTGAATCAGAAAAATGTAATGGCAAAAATGAGTAGAAACCTCATTCACAACAAAAATGTTTACAATTTCAGCAGGATCAAAATATCTAATAAAAATTGCTTGAATGTGAATATACACCTCCCATTGACTTACTGTATATGGAAGCTTCCCATCTGTTAGCATTCAACTATATTTATTCAAATCAAATTAATCAGTAGACAAATATTAAAACTTCAAGCTCATAAGCATGGATTTAAAAAAATTAGATCATGTTTTTTCAACATGGTTTTCCTTAGGTCATGGGGGAGGAGGGACCGCAATCTTGAATAATAAAAAATTTTGCCCTTAGTGTCACTAGTTTAATGTTTTTCTCAACTCTTGGTTGTGTTACTATGGAAAAACTATTATTAATGCTATGGACTTTCATATTAAATCCCCTAAGGTAATCATATGCATTGACTTACAGCTTATATGGGCGGTTATGGTGCAGTTGCCCATCAACTAAACATAACCTTTTATCAATTTTAGTATCATGGAATTCTATAATAATAGACGTGGCATATGAAGGCATGTGTTTTATTACATTAATATATATGTATATATATATATATATATATATATATATATATATATATATATATATATATATATATACACATCACATATATGTGTGGTGATGTATATGCTTTTTACACTATAATATAACTATTTTGCATATAGCTGTGAGTGCTGTCTGTTCTTTTGCACTAAATATTGAGGGATAACTGGAAACCTTGTTGGGACTTGCACCATACACAGAGAAGATAAAGCGTGAGTAATTTTGCTGATACACATGAGATTTTTTATATATATATATATATAGTTATACAGTTTTTATTGTTGTTTATAGTCAATAACAAGGAATGGGTGTGACATTAAAATGAATAAGGCACAAGCATTATATATATTAATTAGAATATTCTCTGATTACAGGACATTCCACAATATTAAGAGAGTTCTACTACAGGTTTCACACCAGGAAGAGGGAGAAAGCATTTGAAGTTACTGTCTATATTCTATTGACTTTTAACGGTATTGGGTCCACTTTTAAGTTAACTTGTTCATTAATGACTTTGGGGAAGGTATTATAAGTGATGTATCAGTGTTTGCAGATGACACAAAACTATCCAGTCCAATTAATTCTATCCAGGATGTGGCATCCTTGCAAAATGATCTTGACAAACTGCCAATCTGGGCTGTTAAATGGCAAATGAGATTCAATGTTGATAAATGTAAAGTCATGCACCTGGGATGTTAAAATATCCAAGCCACTTATACCCTTAATGGGACTGCACTAGGCAAATCCATAATGGAAAAGGACCTTGGAGTTATTAACTTGACTGTAGCAAGCAGTGGCAGTCAGCAGCATCAAATAAGCATCCAATAAGGTCTTGAGCTGTACAAAAATGGGCATTGATTCACCGCAGGAAGGGGTCATTCTTCCACTGTAGAATTTTTTCCCCCTCTGAGGAAAATTGAAGAGGCTTCAAATAAGTTGTTTTTTTTGCCTTCCTCTGGATCAACTAGCAGTTGAGCAGGTTAAAATAGAGTTAAAAGTATTTATCATACACCGAAGCTGCTAAAAATCTGAATGCGAAAATACACCATCAAACCTTTTAAGGTCATATGGAAGTCAATGGCAGATGTCCCTGAAGTTGCTTCTTGACATCATGATTTGCACCAAAAAAGTCGAGTTTCCTCAGCATAAAGTCGAAAAGATCGAGTTTTTCATAGCGTCAATCATACAAAATGATTGGCTCTCAATTTTGATGTGCCATTATGTCCCTCTGATTTTTTTAAGAAACAGTCTTGATAAATTAGTCCAATTCATGGAAAGGAAGTTAGGCCGACTTTGTTTTAAGAAAAATAATTCGATAAATTATCATTTTAGTAAATCAGCCCCTCGGTTTGGCCCTGAAAACTTTATAGCAATGCTGTATATTTTCTATTGATACCAGTGGCGGAACTACGTGTTACTCTGCCCCACAACAGTCAATTAGCAGTAAAGAATTGTGCTTTAGGAAATGCCCCCAGTAGCTCCCCATCTTATTTTCTGCTGATTCACAGTACATACTCTAGGATGCAGTCCGTTAAGTGAAGGGATCAACTTGTAATGTAGATTTTATCTGTCTTCTTAAAAGTCTTGAAACAAGGCATAATGCACAACAAGGCAGCATATACATTTGCAACTAAAAATCTTTAAAAGAATTTAATGATCGGTACTGCAGAATAAGCTTTCATGAAAGACTAGCTTCAATTTGTGCTTTATGATTTCCCCTAAGAATAGTTTTAGGTTTTCAAAGGCTGCACAGTGCATACCCAAAAGATGGCCTATTATTATACAAAATGGTGCACAACTGAATAATAATATCCAAAATGGTGCACAACTTTACTTGTTCTCCCTATGTCTGCATGAGCTTTCCTCTGCACTTAGTATACAGGCAGATTTATTGGCTCATGATTAAATTGACCTTACTGCATAACTAGGGCAGGGACGGATGAGACATAAAATCAATGTAATTTTTTTGTTGTTGCTATATAAATAGCACATAATGCATATTACTATTATGAGTCTGCTGAACCTCTGCTAATCTGTTAGTACAGTAAAATTAAAATATAAAACATTCTATCCATTTTTAGGCTTTAGTTCTCCTATGCATCACAAGTGTATACCCACAAAAAAATTATATAGTACCAACATGTTATTCTGTGTAATACAAAGATTGTTCATTAGTCGCATATTCATTATTCATCTAATGTTCAAATCACATTCACACAACACACATAGATCTATTACATTAGGAGCCAATTAAACTAACCAACCTAACTCAGGACCACTGTGCTGCAATACAACACTGCTAACAAAGATACTAAAATATTTACACCCAATATTTACACCCAAACATATATCACTGTATTGTCCTTTACATCCTTGTTCATTACTTTCCATGTATTTAAGGGGATTTTTTTTTGACTTCTATATTTACATAGAAACTGTTAATGGATTTCTAGAAAGACACCAATGTGAAGCTGGCAAGCAATATAAATAAAGGCATGGTTGCTATTTATATTTGGTCACTTCTTGATAGCCCCACATATCGCTATATCTAATAGTAGATATTTACTCCATGTGCAATGTGATGACAACTCACTAATCAAGCAATGCAATGTATAACAGACACAACAGATTAAACATAATATTAAATATTTAAAGAAAGGAGAATTTAAATCTTCCCCTCCTCCAATGATGGCAGTTGTTTTCTGCCAAAAAATAAGTTTGTAAATTGAACAACTATGCTATGCGAAGTGTTATTATTTAAATGATGGTAGCAAAGGGACATTTCAATTGCCTGAAGCTCATAAGGTTAACACAAGAACAATTTTATTAATATCCACTACTGAGAAAAAAAAAGAAATGGTGTAAATTGCTGAAATATTACATTCTGCCAAATAAAAAGAAAACTATATGTGGGCAGGTGATTAATCATATTATCTCTCCTTGGGATAAAATAGATGAAATACCATTAACCCTGTCATTTTAAACATTCATGTTATCATCAATCAGTGTAGAGTAGAGTGATTTTTCAGATATGCCTGATACCTTCTTTGTTGTTCAGTGTTATTGGTACACTCTTTACCATGGAGAAAACTGTCACCAGTGTGCATCTCTTTCTTTTCCTCTTACTGATAAGGCTATCAACATTGTAATTCATTATGAACTATCTAACTGGTGACATTTTTATTATTATTATTTATCTTTATAGTGCCAACGTATCGTGCCGCACTGTAAAATAAATTCTTTTTACAAAGAAATCAGATGAATGACATACGTAGAACATACAGAGTTACATAACATAATGAAGAGAACCAGGACAGGCCGTTTCACAAAGGCCAAGTGAACGGAGGGATTGGAGGAGGAGAGTATAATCCATGGGGGCAGATTCACTAAGCACCAAATTTGCGCTAGCGTCTGCTTCGCTTACGTCGCAATACTTCGCCAGGCATTGATTCACCAGGACAATATTGCGTCCAGGGCGCTGAACGCTAACGAAGTAGTGCTATCGTTGGCTAATTTGCATACGGCAGGAAGTTCAATGAACGTATATGTTGCAGCCAATACATTACATTACTCAAGCCTAGGGAAGCTTAATAAAATAAAATAGAGTTGTTATATTGCCCTACACATGTGCCCAGTGTATAGTTTATGTGCCATATGTTAGGAAATGTAGGGAGGAAGTCGGGTACCCCAGAAAAAATTTACGATCTTTTGCAGCCTATCACCCTGGAAAATGAAAAGTCAACAGCGTTTTTTGGGACTTAGAAAAATTTTTAACTATTTTTTTAAGGAACTCCTATCTACTCTATTGCACGTCGCCTGGTCTAAGGTGGCGAAGGCAAGTCTGGCGCAAGAGGTAACGTTCAGTAAAATCCACATCTTAGGGGAATGTGCGTAATTACGTCCATTCGCCAGAGCACAACTTAGCCAGGAGTTTGGGAGTGAAGTACCGCTAGAGTAGATCTCCTTCGCTAGCGAACTTATGCCTGTACCCGTTAGTGAATCGGAAAAAAAAATTCAGAATGGGATGACAAGAGCATAGCTCTTTATCAAGTGACACTTGATAAAGAGCTATGCTCGAAACATGTCGTGTGAAATAAAGCACTGAAGTTTGCAGCAACCGACTGCCTTTGAACAGTTCTTCACATCTTGTTTATCCTGATTAACTTGGTTTCGTTGGACGGAAACTTTGTGATTGAACTGCTTGTTTGAATCCATTATCTCCTGCATGACAAGAGCATGTTTTAGTTGAGAGGGAAAGATTCCAGTTGAAAGCAAGAGATTAAATACAGTAGATGAGGGCTGATTAGACAGGGATGTTTGTTTGGCTAGGGAAAGGCTGGTGTTATAGGAGCGCAGGACAGATTTGTAGCTCCAGAAGTCCAATTCTATATGGGATTTGCACTAGCAACACTCAAGTGCACGACGTGTACCTTTGGACAGCTTTTGTATGAGTAGGGGGTGAGGTTGAAGTGGTTTGGGTCTAGTTCATTTAGTTTTGGCAGGAACAAGCTCATCAAGGGTAGTAGTGGGTGTTCTGTAGTAGACAGAGGTAACCAGATTAGGAAAGGAGGTGACTGAGATATATGAGTGAAGAGAGTCAAAGGAAAAAAAGAGATGTGACACGTCTAGCAAATTACAGTATGTACATGTTTGGGGTATAGCAGGGGGTGAGGAGGGAGTTAATGCGAGTTGAAATATGAGCATATTGGGACCAGAGAGGGGAAACTGTGCATTAGTAAAATTGGAAATTAAACATAATCTGGTAAATATAAGATCCAGAGAATTACCGTTGAACTAAGAAGGGGAGTCTGCGCACAAAGATAAGGGTATTCAGGATGTTAGTGAAGGAAGTTTAGAGACAGCAGGATTGTTAACAGGTATATTAAAGTCACCTAATATGATGGATGGGGCATCAGATGAAGGAAATAAGAAAGCCAAGCAGCAAAGTTGTCAAAACTTGTGAGGTTGATCCGGGAGGTTGATATAGCACAGCTATGCAAAGTGATACAGGAGAAAATAGTCTAATACAGTGAGCCTCAAATGAATTAAATGACAAAGAAGGAATATGTGGAAGAACTTTAAAAGTACAGCAGGAAGAGAGAAGTAATCCTACCCCACCCCTAGTTCTGTCTCCATGTCCGGGAGCATGAGTAAATTGTAGGCCCCTGTGCAGGTTGAATGAATTGGTGATGAAATGGTCATGTATAGTGGTGAGGTTATTGCAAGCAGATTGGGCATTTCAGAGAGCACAGGAAAGATTAACTGGGTTCTTGGGTATAGAGATAAGAGTTCTGTGATGTTGGAATTTACACACTGAAGGGATGGAGACCGTTGACTGGATATAACTGGGATGGAGTAAAGGTCAGGTTTGGGGGAAATGTCTCCAGCTGCCAGCAATAGAATAAAGAAATGACCTAAGTGAGAGCGGGTGTAATGTTAGTTATCCCAAACCCAGAACAAAACCCAAGGTCCAGTCATGGCTCACTGATAGAATGGCCTGAACCTTGGTTGGTTCCATTTCTAAGCCCTTTTGAGAAATACTGTACCCCAGGAAATATACAGAGGGGACCTCAAAAACACATTTCTCAAGCTTGGCATAAAGCTGGTTCTGCTTAAACCTGCATAACACCTTCTGAACATAAACACGATGTTTGGTTAGATTTGGGAAATAGATCAAAATGTCATCCTGGTATACCACGATATAGAGCCCCAAAATATCATGGAAGACATTGTTTACAACTCCTGGAAGATGGCTGGGGCATTGCATAGACCGAAGAGCATTACTAAGTACTCATAATGCACATCCCGGGTGTTAAAGACAGTCTTCCATTTGTCCCTTTCCCTTATTCTAATTAGGTTTTATGCACCCCTTAGATCCGATTCAGAAAATTTGGTGACACCTTTGACTCTTTCAAAGAATTCCGAGATTAAGGGAAGAGAGTAACAATTCTTTACCATGATCTTTTTTAGCCTCCTATAATCAATACAAGGCCTTAGGCCCCCATCCTTTTTTTTTGACAAAAAAGAACCCAGCCCCCGCAGGGGAATAGGAAGACCTTCTGAACCCTCTATCCAGGTTCTCCTTGATATATTCCTCCATGGCCTGGAATTCAGGAATAGAAAGAAGAATAGAAAGTTCTGCCCTTAGGAGAGGAAGAACCTGTATTATGTAAATGGCACAATCAAAGGCCTGTGCAGTGGAAGGGACTCAGCTGCCTTTTTAGAAAAGATATCGGAGAAGGAGGTATAAAAGGAGGTAACCCTTCTAGGGAAGTTGCAGCTTGTATATGGGGAGAGTTAAGACATGAAGGTTCACAGGATGAACTCCACTGAAGTATTTTACTGGTGAGCCAGTCAACCTGAGGATTGTGTTTTTGCAACCAAGGAAGGCCTACGATTACAGGGGAATGTCTTCACACAGAGCACAAGTGAAGCTGTTAAAAAAAATATTTCTTTATTTCATTATCTTAAAATGACATGAAGCGCACACAAAGACTATGCTTGGCGCGTATCATGGCTATCACCACTTCCTCATAAGCAGTCAGTCTAGCACACACGCCAAAGATGTAAAAGCTATATGGGACTCACCGCTTAAAATCATTAACTATTAACATTCTCAATGCAAAAATCCCAAAGCATAATACCAAAGGAAGGGTATATCCACAGGAAAAAAAAAAAAAAAATATATATATATATATATATATATATATATATATATATATATATATAAAATAATAATAACCATTACAATATTTGATGTGTACCTAAAAAATAAATAATACCTAGATTCTCTGAAAGCAAAGATCATCTCTATTGCTACTAATGAGAAACTCACATATACTTTGAAAAATGATTTGGACGCATTTAATAAAATATGGCTTCCCTGGGTGGCACACGAGCTTGATCCCGCTTTATTTGCGGCTCTACAGGCCTGACGAGGGGTCCGATCTGGTTAGTCATTGTCTATACATTTGGCTTGTACATGTTCTATTTGATTGCACGCTGCACAGTACCCCACCGCCATGTATGTTTATTTATTTAGTTTTCTCTTAGCTATTCCTACTGCTGTACCAGGTGACATGTTCTTTTTCTTTTAATTTACTTTTCCTTTCCCCCCGTCCCTCTCTTTTTGCTTTTGTCCCTTCTCTTTCTATTCTATTTTTCTATCACATCCACTGTTTTTGTACTGTTATGCCAATATTGGGAGTGGGATACCACGTGTTGTGGATGCCCTCTCGACTGTGATGATGCTGCTTTGCTATTCAATAAAACTTGTCAGTTTAAAAAAAATAAATAATAATAGAGAAATGGAAAAAGAGTAAATAATCTAAATTTAAATAAAACTAGTGTCATTCCCTATGCTGGGCATGAATTTTACTGCAGCTGATTGAGAAAACCAGAGCATAATTTACTAACCAGCAATCAAAAGGGCAGAGTTTTAGGGCAGAGGCACAAAGGAAGATTCGGAGAGATTAGTCGCCCGGCAACAAATCGTTCCTTCTTTTGGGCGACTAATTTCCCTGAACTGCCTTCCTGCTGCCTAGAATGTAAATCTCGGGTGGGAAGGCAGTTTGGGAAAATGAGTCACCCAAAGAAGAGGCGATTTGTCGCAGGGTGACCAAATATTCCCGAATCTCCATGTGTGTCTCTGCCCTTACAGACACCAGAACCAAGTTTTGGGGCTATAAAATATATCTTGCTTACTGAGGAGTGGACACAGATGTGTGTTTGAGATATTTATCACAAGTACTAAATCAGAGTAGGCCTAACAGACAAAAGTTATTATTGGGGTTAACAGATACAAGCAATGATATGAGAATTTAAGCAGTTTACAGGAGTTGCAATAGAATGGTGTATACAGATGAGCAGAATTCCCTGTAGATATGAGAAGATATAGGAATTAGTTCTATGGAACTGCCTTGTTTAACTGCTACACACTTGTGAGATATTAGCACTTAGGAAATGTTAACACTAGTGCAATGCCTCTGACACAAGACTAAGAATTTGATACAGCAGTTGTATCATGTAAAGATTGGAGTCATATTGTATTATAAACCATCAGTTTAGTCCAGTATATTATTAGGTACTATAAGGAGACAAAACAATAATAAAATGAGCAAACATGCAATGCATTTTCATGATGGTAAATAATTGGTGATTGGTGGTATAACTGGTAGAAAGAAACATGTGACTGGACTATGAATTTAAATTGTTACACCATTTTTAGGAGGCACAGGGATATTATAAAGGGCAGAGCAGTTTGTCTTTATGTAAAGCCAGGATTAAGGCCATGTTCTAAAGAAATAACCAGGGTTAGCAATGGAGAGAGTGTGGAATCCTTTTGCAGCACATTTTTGCAGCACATTTACAATGCATATTATTAGCACAGGTCATGCACATGAATTGTGAAAAAACACACATGCAACTGTCACATCTGGCACAATTACAGCAGGTATATTTGCATCCAAAATGCGCAACTTGCACACTGCATCAGGTAAGTAAATGTGCCTTGTCTATTACAGATGAAGCCACTTGGAGTTGTGAGTTAAATGCGTCATGACTCAGGGGTAATTGAAGTAACTGTGTTATCTTAAGTCATCTTAACTCATTTAATGCATTTAACCTTTTCATTAGCATACCAAAGCTCCATTGTTCACAATGGTGAATGCTTTAATTAGATGGGATGTTGTGACGCAGTTTTCTGTGTTAAATGAGATAAATGGGATATCTGTGTTTAGTTATTCTGTGTCAAACAGACAAACCAAAGTGGCTGCATCTGTACATTTAAACAGAAGAGGAGAATGCTGAACCCTGAAAGTGCACAGTTCTCTGGATTAGATAATCACTCTTGATGAGTCCTAAGCAATGCACGATTAATAGTTTAATTCAATAATCAGATCAGATTAATTTACAATTTATCACCCATATCAGAACTTTACATTGCAGACAAGAGAAAGAATGGTCAATATGCATTGTCTACCATATGATGATTCATGATGTTTTTAAAAAGCAACATACAACCATATAAATGTAAGTGGGAAACCTTACTTTCACTTATTACATATATATTTTGGTGTGGGTTTTTTTGTTTTATGTGAATCTCTTTAACATTGTGTTTACACATGTGGGTTGGTTTTAATCATAAATAAATAAAGTAGTTGTTAATGAGTAAGTAGGAATTACTGTGGAACTACCCCAAATCGTTTCTCCCTCCAAATATCTTGTATAATTATATTTTGAAATATTTTCATAGATGTGTTTCTAAACCCAAATTGATTTAAAGGAAGGACATACATGTTCCTGAATAAACCTTGGATGGATAAAGGGGAATCAGACCAAGCACCAAGAAGGAACCAACAGCTATGAAACAGAATTTCTATGAAAATACCCTGGCAAAAATGGTTTACCAGGGTATAAATACTGAAAAGAAACATCTCTAGATTTGTGTCAAGCCAGAAACACAAATACACAAAATTCAGAAGAAGGGATAAAAATACAAATGTGCATTAATCACATTAATATAGTATGCATAGAAATGAATGAAGCTCTGCATGTTAATAAATGCCTGGAATATTGAGCCTACTTAGCTCTAAGCAGAGAAAGTAAGAGCTTGCTATGTATTATGGCAACCTTTGGAAAAATTATATTGTCGACCTTCATAAAGATCTCCTAAAAAAAACATTCACAAAACAAATCAGAAGTTATGGGAACTAAGAAAACATTACATTTAAATTTTTAATGGATTTAAAGTCAATAACCCCTGCAGATGGTTCTGTTTCTTAGCAATATTTACTCTTTCTGTAATATAACTTTTAGATTGTTTTAATATCTGTATTAGATTAATCAACACCATGGTAATATTAATGATATACTTTGTTTTTCTGCAATGTGACCAGAAACAAGTAGAAAATTAAAATTTACAGTCCATGACTGATTAAGAAGGCGAGTGTTTCTGCGGTGAGCTCTAATTTTACACTGATGAATCTGTCCCTTAGTAAACCCCAGCCATCCCCTTCAACCTCAGATGCTGTGCAAGAAAAATGAACTTCACTCAAACCCCTCCATTATCCTTACAATGTTAATGTATGAACTCTGTCCGGTAAATACATGCGTTGACATTACTGAATGCCATTCTGTCCTGTTAGTGAAGCCTATTTTGATTTTAATGATTTACCTGTGGAAGGGTTGAAACTAATTGACAGGTTTTTTTTAACACCAATTAACTTGTAATCAGAACACATTCACCATTAGTGAGGTTTCACAAAAAGTTGTGTTTAATAGTTCATATATTTAAACATGCTGCAGAAGAACATCTTAAATTAAAATTGAAAAATGAAAATGGGGGTTGTTGATCCAAAAATTGAAAAGGAAATATAACTGACACTCTATGCTATATTACTATATTACTTGACACTCTATGCTATATTATACTTTCTGTAGCCCAATCCCAAGCATGTACTGAAATTCTTTAAATTCATGCTCATCAAAGAAGAAAGTTTTTTTTATTCTAAATTTCACTGGCCCTTTATAGGGTGGATATTAATCTCTTGGCATCTCAGGAAATAATCAGTCATAATTTGCGTGTTATCTGGCATCTTGTACGTCTGTAGTCATAACTCATTAGTTTAACTTTACTTTTTATGTACAGATATAATTAACAATTTGCATAAATTGTAATGTTTAGCAGTGACAGATAACAGTACATGTTAGCGTATATTAAATTACCAATATTATCCTGACATGGTAGAATCTTTTTTTTATGTCACAGAGCAATACAACACCTGTTTCCAACTCCTCAGTATTAAATTAAGCCAAATTAAAGACTGCTTCAATTACAATTAAGTATATGACCTAGCTTGTATGTTCCTGTGTGTAGGGATTTCATTATTTATAAAGCAGCTATAAGCTTAAAATAAACCTCTTAATCAGAACACACGTTTACCATTGTAAGGATTGGGTTTTGTTTGCTTATTTACTGGTTTGACCAGCTGTTTATTTTTGCTTTGCTTTTCTTATCTGCATAACCCTAAAAATATAAGCAGAAACTGAAAAGACTGGCACCTTTAAGAATTGCTAGTAGTTACTGCCATGTATTAAGATGAAAGATATTTGAAGATGTCTCAAAAGCTGTCCTCAAGGTTTAAGAAAAACCTCGTCTAGAGTTATATGTTGGCAGAGTATAAATATTAGCGAACACATCCTAACTTTGTTAATTTAGCCATAAACATAAGCATGCCTGCCCTAGTATGTTATTTAGGAGACTAATACTCCAGAAAGTTCACTCCGTGGTTCACTCTCCTTGCTATACATGTAATTGCAAGTAGGCATGGCTTTGTTCACCTGTTATCAATCTGTAGGGATGTAGCGAACGTCGGAAAAAAAGTTCGCGAACATATTCGCGAACTTGCGCAAAAATGCGAGCGGTTCGCGAACGGTTCGCGAACCCCATAGACTTCAATGGGAAGGCGAACTTTAACATCTAAAAAACACATTTCTGGCCAGAAAAATGATTTTAAAGTTGTTTAAAGGGTGCAACGACCTGGACAGTGGCATGCCAGAGGGGGATCAAGGGCAAAAATGTATCTGAAAAATCTGCCTGTGTGTGCTTGGAAGAGAGTAGGGGGAGAGCTGTTAGTGATTTCAGGGACAGATGATAGTAAGTTTGCTGGCTAGTAATCTGCTTGATACTGCTCTGTATTGGAGGGACAGAAGTCTGCAGGGATTTGAGGGACATTTTAGCTTAGGTAGCTTTGCTGGCTAGTAATCTACTGTTCTCTTTAAACAACTGCCATACGTTGACCTTGTAGGCATTGTTTGCCCAGTTTTTTTGGACGCAGCCACTGAAGCACAGTTGCCAGAAAAAATATGCCATATAAATGCTGAAAATAGTCATTTTTCGCCATACGTTGACCTTGTAGACATTGTTTGCCCAGTTTTTGTGGACGCAGCCACTGAAGCACAGTTGCCAGAAAAAATATGCCATATAAATGCTGAAAATAGTCATTTTTTGCCATACGTTGACCTTGTAGGCATTGTTTGCCCAGTTTTTTTGGTCGCAGCCACTGAAGCACAGTTGCCAGAAAAAATATGCCATATAAATGCTGAAAATAGTCATTTTTTGCCATATACGTTGAGTCAACGTATGGCAAAAAATGACTATTTTCAGCATTTATATGGCATATTTTTTCTGGCCTCTGTGCTTCAGTGGCTGCGGCCAAAAAAACTGGGCAAACAATGCCTACAAGGTCAACGTCGTTGACCTTGCAGGCATTGTTTGCCCAGTTTTTTTGGCCGCAGCCACTGAAGCACAGAGGCCAGAAAAAATATGCCATATAAATGCTGAAAATAGTCATTTTTTTGGTCGCAGCCACTGAAGCACAGTTGCCAGAAAAATTATGCCATATAAATGCTGAAAATATAAATTTTTTTGGTTGCAGCCACTGAAGCACAGAGGCCAGAAAAATTATGCCATATAAATGCAGAAAATATGCATTTTTTTGGTCGCAGCCACTGAAGCACAGTTGACAGAAAAATTATGCCATATAAATGCTGAAAATATAAATTTTTTTGGTTGCAGCCACTGAAGCACAGAGGCCAGAAAAATTATGCCATATAAATGCAGAAAATAAGCATTTTTTTGGACGCAGCCACTGAAGCACAGTTGCCAGAAAAAATATGCCATATAAATGCTGAAAATAGTCATTTTTCGCCATACGTTGACCTTGTAGACATTGTTTGCCCCGTTTTTTTGGTTGCAGCCACTGAAGCACAGAGGCCAGAAAAAATTAAACCAGTAGGGTTTGCACCCTAGTTTGTAACGGTGGCGGAGGGAGGAGGACGCTAAAGGACAGCTGTGTGTGGAGTCATGAGGCTTGAAGAGAAGGACAGCTGCATAGAAGTCAGAACAAGTCTTCCGGCGTGCAGTAACCCTCCGAGATCCACCCCTCATTCATTTTAATAAAGGTCAGGTAATCGACACTTTTGTGACCTAGGCGAGTTCTCTTCTCAGTTACAATCCCTCCTGCTGCACTGAAGGTCCTTTCTGAGAGCACACTTGAGGCTGGGCAAGACAAGAGGTTCATGGCAAATTGTGACAGCTCTGGCCACAGATCAAGCCTGCGCACCCAGTAGTCCAGGGGTTCATCGCTCCTCAGAGTGTCGATATCTGCAGTTAATGCCAGGTAGTCCGCTACCTGCCGGTCGAGGCGTTCTTTGAGGGTGGATCCAGAAGGGTTGTGGCGCTGCCTTGGACAGAAAAACATTTGCATGTCTGATGTTACAGACCGGCCAAAGGGCTTTGTCCTTGCAGGTGTGCTCGTGGCAGGATTACTGGCACCTCTGCCCCTGGAATGTTGATGAGTTCCTGAAGTGACATCACCCTTAAAAGCATTGTACAACATGTTTTGCAGGCTGGTTTGTAAATGCCGCATCTTTTCGGACTTGTGGTATGTTGGTAACATTTCTGACACTTTATGCTTGTACCGAGGGTCTAGTAGCGTTGCGACCCAGTACAGGTCCTTCTCCTTAAGCCTCTTGATACGGGGGTCCTTCAACAGGCATGACAGCATGAAAGACCCCATTCTCACAAGGTTGGATGCAGAGCTATCCATCTCCGCTTCCTCATTATCAAGGACTGCATCATCCACGGTCTCCTCCCCCCAGCCACGTACAAGACCAGGGGTCCCCAAAAGGTCACCACTAGCCCCCTGGGAAGCCTGCTCCTGTTGGTCCTCCTCCTCCACAAAGCCACCTTCCTCCTCTGACTCCACTTCTGGCACCTCTCCCTGCGTTGCAGCAGGTGCCTGGGTTCGTTCTGGTGATTCCGACCAGAAATCGTGCGCTTCCAGCTCCTCGTCACGCTGGTCTACAGCCTCATCTGTCACTCGTCGCACGGCACGCTCCAGGAAGAAAGCGAAGGGTATTAGGTCGCTGATGGTGCCTTCGGTGCGACTGACCATATTTGTCACCTCTTCAAAAGGTCGCATGAGCCTGCAGGCATCGCGCATAAGCACCCAGTAACGGGGGAAAAAAATCCCCAGCTCTGCAGATCCAGTCCTACCACCCAGTTCAAAAAGGTACTCGTTGACGGCCCTTTGTTGTTGCAGCAGACGTTCCAACATAAGGAGCGTTGAATTCCAGCGAGTCTGGCTGTCAGAAATCAAACGCCTGACTGGCATGTTGTAGCGCTGCTGAATGTCAGCAAGGCGTGCCATGGCTGTGTAGGAACGTCTGAAATGGGCCGACACCTTTCTGGACTGGGTGAGAACGTCCTGGAATCCTGGGTACTTGGAGACAAAACGTTGGACTATTAAATTTAACACATGTGCCATGCAGGGCACATGTGTTAAATTGCCCAGTCTCAACGCTGCCAACAGATTGCTTCCATTGTCACACACCACTTTTCCGATCTGCAGTTGGTGTGGGGTCAGCCACCGATCGGCCTGTGACTGCAGAGATGACAGGAGTACAGATCCGGTATGGTTTTTGCTTTCCAGGCACGTCATCCCCAAGACAGCGTGACAACGGCGTACCTGGCACGTCGAATAGCCTAGGGGGAGCTGGGGGTGCACAGGTGTGGAGGAGGAGAAGGAGGACCCAGCAGCAGAGTAAGAAGAAGAAGAGGAAGAAGACGAGGTAGAGAGCGATGGAGGAGTAGAGGTGGTGGCAGAACCGCGTGCAATCCGTGGCAGTGACACCAACTCCACTGTTGTTGTTGTTGAGCTACCCATTCCCTGCTTCCCAGCCATTACCAAGTTCACCCAGTGGGCAGTGTAGGTGACATACCTGCCCTGATCATGCTTGGAGGACCATGCGTCAGTAGTCATATGGACCTTTGGCCCAACACTAAGTGACAGAGATGCGGTAACTTGGCTCTGCATATGTTGGTACAGGTGTGGTATTCCCTTTTTAGAAAAAAAATTGCGGCTGGGTACCTTCCACTGCGGTGTCCCAATTGCTACAAATTTGCGGAAGGCCTCAGAGTCCACCAGCTGGTATGGTAAAAGCTGGCGGGCTAAGAGTGCAGACAAGCCAGCTGTCAGACGCCGGGCAAGGGGGTGACAGTCAGACATTGGCTTCTTACGCTCAAACATGGCCTTCACAGAAACTTGGCTGGTGGCAGATGACTGGGAATGGGAACAGGTGGTCAAGGTGGAAGGCGGAGTGGAGGGTGGTTCAGACGGGTCAAGGAGAGCAGAGGTAGAGCAGTAAGATGCTGGACCAGAAGGAGTGTGGCTTTTAGTTTGCCTGTTGCCTTTGAGGTGTTGCTCCCAAAGTGCTTTGTGCTTGCCGCTCATGTGCCTTCGCATAGAAGTTGTACCTATGTGGCTGTTGGGCTTACCAAGGCTCAGTTTCTGACTGCACTCATTGCAAATTACAATGCTTTTGTCAGAGGCACACACATTAAAAAAATCCCACACTGCTGACTTTTTGGAAGTGTGCGATCTGGCGGTAAGAGTAGAAGTTGGCGGCATTGGCGGCAATGGCGGGTGCGTTGGCCGGCTGAACACAGGTGCCGATACATGTTGTTGCCCTACTGATCCCTGCGGGCTGTCCTCCCTGCTTCTTCTAAGTCTTATTCTCCTACTGCCTCTCTGACTCTCCGTCTCTCCATCTGAACTACCCTCCTCTTGCTCTCTTCTACTAGGCACCCACAAAACATCAATCTCCTCATCATCATTCTCCTCAGATGCATCAATTTCTTCTGACACATCACAGAAGGAAGCAGCAGCGGGGACCTCCTCCTCATCACTCATCATTATGTCCATCTCTGTCGTGTTCTCTGCCAGAATTAAATCTGGTGTAATGTCCTCATCTCCTTCATCTTCTTCTGGCAATAATGGTTGCGCATTACTCAGTTCAAGAAACTCATGGGAAAATAACTCCTCTGACTCCAGTGAAGAAGGGGCACCGGTGGTGGAGGAAGTGTTACGTGGGGTGGCCATAGCAGTGGAGGATGAGGAGGATGTTGTGGTAAAGTTAGAAACGGTAGAGGATGGGGTGTGCTGTGTAAGCCAGTCAACTACCTCTTCAGCATTTTGGGAGTTCAGGGTCATTGGCTTTTTAAAACTGGGCAATTTGCTAGGGCCACAGGATTGCATAGCAGCACGGCCCCTAGCACGGCCTCTGCGTGGCGGCCTGCCTTTGCCTGGCATTATTTTTAAAAAAACAACAACAACAAAAACTCAGTTGGTTTTTCTGGAAACGATAATACACACAGCTAGATGGTGGTTTGAAGAAAACAGTGTGCAAATAATGCCCACAAGGTCAACGTATACACAGCGGTGGATACGGATTACGTAAAAAATATGAATGCTGCTTGAAAAAAAGTAACTCAAGAGGTTTTTCTAGAGACGATAATATTATCAATATTTAGACAAAATGTGAACAAGCTCACACAGCTAGATGGCGGTTTGAAGAAAACAGTGTGCAAATAATGCCTACAAGGTCAACGTATACACAGCGGTGGATACGGATTACGTAAAATATATGAATGCTGCTTGAAAAAAAGTAACTCAAGTGGTTTTTCTAGAGACGATAATATTATCAATATTTAGACAAAATGTGAACAAGCTCACACAGCTAGATGGCGGTTTGAAGAAAACAGTGTGCAAATAATGCCTACAAGGTCAACGTATACACAGCGGTGGATACGGATTACGTAAAATATATGAATGCTGCTTGAAAAAAAGTAACTCAAGTGGTTTTTCTAGAGACGATAATATTATCAATATTTAGACAAAATGTGAACAAGCTCACACAGCTAGATGGCGGTTTGAAGAAAACACTGTGCAAATACTGCCCACAAGATCAACGTATACACTACTACAGCGGTGGATACGGATCTCGTAAAATTTATTATGGCTGCTTGAAAAAAGTCACTCCGGTGTTTTTTCTGGAGACGGTAATATTATGGATATTTAGACAGAATGTGAACAAGGTCACACAGCTAGATGGCAGTTGGTTGAATAACACACTGGGCAAAAAATGCCTACAGGGCAAATAATGCCTAAAAGGTCAACTTATACACTACTACAGCGATGGATACGGATTACGTAAAATTTATTATGGCTGCTTGAAAAAAGTCACTCCGGTGTTTTTTCTGGAGACGGTAATATTATGGATATTTAGACAGAATGTGAACAAGGTCACACAGCTAGATGGCAGTTGGTTGAATAACACACTGGGCAAAAAATGCCTACAGGGCAAATAATGCCTAAAAGGTCAACTTATACACTACTACAGCGGTAGTAAAATAAAAAAAAGTAAAATAAAAAAAAAATGAATATTAAAAAAAAAAAAATTAAAGTTGGTGCTGCTGAACTACTAGGAGCAGCAGATTAGCACACCAGTCCCACTCCCCAACACTGCTAGACTAATAGCACTGGGCTCTTGTAGTAGTAGTAGTAGTAGTAGTAGTAGTAGTAGTAGTAGTAGTAAAACAACAAAAAAATAAATAAAAGCAGTCCTTACAAGGACTACTGTTATTGCAGCAGTCAGCAGATGAGATCAGAAGCAGGACAGCTGCCCACTGCAGCTACATACAGAGCACTGCAGTAGAAGGTAGATTACTAGCCAGCAAAGCTACCTAAGCTTAAATGTCCCTCAAACCCCTGCAGACTTCTGTCCCTCCAATAACAGAGCAGTATCAAAACGATTACTAGCCAGCAAACTTTCAACTGTCCCTGAAATCACTAACAGGCAGCAGCTCTCTCCCTACACTATCTCTTCAGCACACACAGGCAGAGTGAAAAAACGCTGCAGGGCTTCGGTTTTTATAGGGAAGGGGAGTGGTCCAGGGGAGAGCTTCCTGATTGGCTGCCATGTACCTGCTGGTCTGGGGTGAGAGGGCAAAAAAAAGCGCCAACAATGGCGAACCCAAAATGGCGAACGTCGCGCGACGTTCGCGAACTTCCGGCGAGCGCGAACACCCGATGTTCGCGCGAACAAGTTCGCCGGCGAACAGTTCGCGCCATCCCTATCAATCTGGCCCCATGTGATCAGCGTAAGCAATTAGACCGCCTATAAAGACCCCTGCTTTGCAGTGAATCATTGCCTAATATAGGTCTATGTACCATAATTCCTGGGTGCGATATCTTGTCTGATCTTGTTATTGACCACAGCCTGACCTAGTAATCTGAATCCTCTGTCAAAAGAAACACTATATGCACTTGCACAGTACATCTGGATAGTGATGTCCAAGGAATACACTAGGCCAGTGATCTTCAACCAGTGACTCGTAAGCAACATGCTGGTCTCAGACCCCTTGAATGTTGCTCCCAGTGGACATAAAGCAAGAGGTTATTTTTGAAATCCTGGCTTAAATTCAAGCTTTATTTGCATAAAACCCATGTGTACTGCCAAACAGAACCTCCTGTAGGCTGCCAGTCCTCATAGGGGCTACCAAATAGCCAATCATGGTGCCAGTATTAAAAGAATATATTTCAAACATAAAATGTATCAGTAATTGCATAATTTAAATTTTAATAATAAAGGGTAATGTCAAAATATATTCCTTCTATAATTACACAAAAGAACCTGCAACACCAGACTGGACCACCGGGGCACCAGGAGAAAAACTGGGTGCATATGGGTAGGTTATGTAGTGAGGTGATAGAGCACGTGCTCTTATTTAAAAAAAAAAAAAAAGCTCAGAATGATAGGAATTATAGTCACAATTATGCAAAATTTTTTTACCATGACTGTATGTTTTAATAAATGTGTCCTAAACGCCCATGTGTATATACCGTGTCTTTATTTTATATAATCCAATATAAAGTATGTTTTTCTTATGTACAGGACAACATAAAAGGTTTACATAAATAATATACCAATAAATATAGAAAAGTACTTTAAAACAGTGTAGGTGGGTTTGTAGGTTTTAGGGCAAAGTGACATTCTTGAAGTCTAATGGCTTTTGATAAATATATTTACTTTGATAGACCAGCAAAGTGAACAATGCAAACTTTAATTGTGCTGTTATGTTTTTAAAACACTTTTAACATTTCATTATCTGCTAAACAATAAAACCTATATTTATATTAAAAGCCCTGTCCTGTCAGCAGGGCAATTCACAAGGAAATTATACATGGAAAACAGTGCTGTAATTATAGATGCTCAAAATGCATTTTATTCAAACATTTAAGATAATGTATTCAGTGTAAGAAATAAAAGAGGTTAAGGTAAAACAGAAGAATAAAAAATAAAGAATGAAAATTGTAAGAATGTAACTTGTACAATAGTTGCTCATTTAAGATAGTTTAAGAACAGACTGTAGGGGTCATTTATGACCGCAAGTGCAGTTGTGGTTGCCAGGGCCAGGCCAAGCCGACAGGGCGCCATAGTACGTGTCCGTTTCAGTTGGCTCCCCCGCCCTCCTGTGTGCAGCATGCATGTGCCATTATAAGAGAGGGAGGGGAAGTAATGAAGGGGAAGTGCAGGGCAGGTAGGGGGAGTGATGGAGGGAGGGCAGAGTAATAGAGGGAAGGGAGGAGGGAGGTGAGAGCAGCAGGAAGAGAACCAACCAGACTAGGGGGTAGGAAGAAGACTTTTGAACAGGTACCTGTCCAGCGCCCCCACATCTTTGCACCCTAAGCTGGTGCCTCTTCTGCCTACCCCTAGTTCTGGCCCAGGCGGCTGCTCTAAGTTACCGGTAGTCAGTTGCTAATGCATTTGTGTCAATATGTGCTCCTTGCACTTCTGTATAGTTAGCATCTGTGCCGCTGCCTTCTTCCGGCCTTTTTATCTGAATAAAAGTATGTGAGGCTATTCATGGAGCTAAACCCTGGAGCCTTCATCAGCTCTGAACCAGACAGCAGTTCCAAGGCTCAGCAGCAGCCTGCATCAATCAATGCAGCACACTTGTGCTTAAAGAAGCGGACACACACATGATTTTGACAGCAAGCTCTCAAAAATGACTCTAACCGGACTAACCAGACCGGAATCTTTCAGCACAATTGTGATTAACACTAAAGTACAAGCACAACTGTTGAAAGCAGTTGATTCATCACCTGCAATTGCATCAGGTGTAACTCCACCCGGCCACCACAATAATACTGGAATTATGAATGGAAAATGTGTCTGAAACTTTGGTAACTAAATGACCACTTATACGTGTTATTTGATTAAGCAGGTGCAGTATGCACAGGGCAATTTTGGGTGCAGTTTATCATGTTTTTTTATAAAAATTTCTTTTTCCTATCATCTTCTGTGTATGAGTTCTCATAATTCCAGGGGGAGGTTTATCTTATACATTTGCATTTTGACTAATTGGTTACAACTGCACTTATAGTTTCAGAGCAGGGATTATGTCATTACCAGCAAATTGTGAAAATGACATGTGTGTGTGTGATTTTGTTTTTTATGCCAAGTGCCCTCCTTATTTTGATGTAGCATGCAGTTGGAACTCTTCATAGGACAGTTGGATGGAAGCACTAGTACCAAGCCACTTTACGGAAGTGTATGAGGTGTCTTTGCTTGAAGTACCTTTTAATTATTGGCCTTGATATGCAGAACAACTGCATCCATTTTTATACAACAAAATTAACCCTTATGTAGTATATCATATATAGTGCTGATTGGTAATTGGCATTTAGAGGAAATTCTTATTCTTAGATTGCTTAATTTAAAAGGATGCATGCAACCTGTGACTGGGGGTAATGAATGGCACTTGTAAATCCTTTTTCAATGCAGTGTGCAAAGTGCAATTTTGCAAATCATCACATTTCTCTTTCTAAATGTAGAATCCCAGCATAAGTGAGGCCACATGGGAAGTTGCACAGGATGCAATTACCATAATGCGTCAAAACGTATACAAGTGTCTGTGTTTATTTTTCTAAATCTCCATTTGGAGTCATACTTGAAAGTGTAATTGTTAAAATGATTCTTTAGACACAAGTGTGTTGAGCTTATTGATGTAGTCTGCATGGAAACTCTGCAGTTACCTCAACATTCAGGGTGGCGGTAGCTCTATGTTTCTCTAGCATGAATAGGTGCACTTGCACAAAGTACATTGGGCAGTTGTATTGGCACATGGCACAAATATGTGGAAATGAAAGAAGTGTGTTTAAGGGCAAAAACCATTTGATGGATGCTGTCAATTGTGCAATTTCAATTATGTCTGTGTTTGTAAATAAGCACTATAGTTTATTAGGAGGCTGAGGACATAACTCTGGCATCCCCAAGAAACCCTTATTTACAGCCCAAATACTGGTTTAAGCACAATGGTTTATGTCCTAAATATTATTGTGGCATTACTACATGAGTATATGTTACAGGGTGACAATAACTGCCATACTTACTCCATGCCAGCCTGCAACATAGTTGTGCTTAATGCCTTCAATTCAAAATGATGGCAAGTGTGTTTAAGCTATTTGGGGAGTACATTTGTTGTTGCTGTTGTTTGTGTATTGCGCTTAGAATGAAGCAACAGTGACTGTTAGAACATGCAATTTTAAATAAGAACAGGTTTTACAGTATCTTTTCTTCTCTTTTCAAAAGAGCAAACAGCAATTCTTTGCCACTTCTAGATAAAAAGTATTGTTTTACTTCAAAAGGCCACTTGCACCACTCATCCACTTTAACCTTTGTGCTCTTTTACTTACAGTTCAGGAGAAAAGATTTACACAATGGAATTGTTCCCTGGTCCGCTTTTAAAACAAATGTCAATAATTGAAACCAACGAAATTACACAAGCAGTAGATGTATTAAAAGAAAAAGAAAACTATACATATAGGAAGCAAAGGAAAAAGTTACAATCAGCAAAGATTTTAATATGATTCATCTCTTAAGCGTAATTGACAGCTCATCCAACATATAATTATTAGGGATGGGCGAATTTTTTCGCCTTGTTTCGCTGAAAAAATGACGCCCATAGTCTTGTATGGCAGCGTGTCATTTTTTTGACACCCATAGACTTTAATGGGCGTCTGTGACATTTAGCCGGCGGCGAATTTTAGGTGAAACAAAGCGGGTCAAATTCGCCTAGCCCTAATAATTATGCATCAGTTGCACATAACCTCAGCAATGCTTTACATCACGGGGAAAAGTCAAATGATCTATGCCTTCATTGCAAATCCCCTTCTGCAGACTTTTTATATATGTTATGGGCTTATCTCCTAATACTGGTCTAATATTATCTATCTCAATTGAGGACCTGGGGTTCTCCCTAGTCCTGTCACCAACTACCTACAGTGATGTGCAAAACTATTTGCCCCCTTCCTGATTTCTTATTCTTTTGCATGTTTGTCACACTTAAATGTTTCTGCTCATCAAAAACCGTTAACTATTAGTCAAAGATAACATAATTGAACACAAAATGCAGTTTTTAAATGAAGGTTTATGTTATTAAGGGAGAAAAAAAACTCCAAATCTACATGGGCCTGTGTGAAAAAGTGATTGCCCCCCTTGTTAAAAAATAACTTAACTGTGGTTTATCACACCTGAGTTCAATTTCAAAGGTTATAAAGCCATTTCTAAAGCTTTGGGACTCCAGCGAACCACAGTGAGAGCCATTATCCACAAATGGCAAAAACATGGAACAGTGGTGAACCTTCCCAGGAGTGGCCGGCCGACCAAAATTACCCCAAGAGCGCAGAGACAACTCATCCGAGAGGCCACAAAAGACCCCAGGACAACATCTAAAGAACTGCAGGCCTCACTTGCCTCAATTAAGGTCAGTGTTCACGACTCCACCATAAGAAAGAGACTGGGCAAAAACGGCCTGCATGGCAGATTTCCAAGGCGCAAACCACTTTTAAGCAAAAAGAACATTAAGGCTCGTCTCAATTTTGCTAAAAAACATCTCAATGATTGCCAAGACTTTTGGGAAAATACCTTGTGGACCGACGAGACAAAAGTTGAACTTTTTGGAAGGTGCGCGTCCCGTTACATCTGGCGTAAAAGTAACACAGCATTTCAGAAAAAGAACATCATACCAACAGTAAAATATGGTGGTGGAAGTGTGATGGTCTGGGGTTGTTTTGCTGCTTCAGGACCTGGAAGACTTGCTGTGATAGATGGAACCATGAATTCTACTGTCTACCAAAAAATCCTGAAGGAGAATGTCCGGCCATCTGTTCGTCAACTCAAGCTGAAGCGATCTTGGGTGCTGCAGCAGGACAATGACCCAAAACACACCAGCAAATCCACCTCTGAATGGCTGAAGAAAAACAAAATGAAGACTTTAGAGTGGCCTAGTCAAAGTCCTGACCTGAATCCTATTGAGATGTTGTGGCATGACCTTAACTAATGACTTAACATGACTAATAGTTAAATGTGTTTGATGATCAGAAACATTTTGTGTGACAAACATGCAAAAGAATAAGAAATCAGGAAGGGGGCAATTAGTTTTGCACACCACTGTATATACTAGGGGTCATGAAACAAAATATCTAGATGAAGCCAGATAGAAGGAGATTATGCTCCTTTTTTCATGACCTCAACTAAATAGGCATATGCCAAAAAAGTGTTTTTGTTTTTTTCACTTTAAATACCTATCTTTCATATTTATGCAAGCTCTATATCTTTCCTATTTTTCTCTGAACATCTGTTCACCCTCATAGATATCGTATGTCTTGAACTTCTCAGCACTTTTATATTTAATTATCTAATTTTTTTTATAAACTGTTATTTTGTTTTAAAATGTTGCATGTCCCTGTAGCGCTATATAGAAATTAACAAAATACCATACATTACAATATGCCCTTTGATAACAGAAAATCATATAAACGAAAAAAAAATTGTCAAACAAAACCAAACAAGCATTCTAAAAAAAGCTGGAAATTTAGAAAAGTAGAGATTTTTTGTCAAACATCCATTGTTGTTTTAAAGAAACGTATGTTTTACTGAAACAAATCATAAGCAATTTTGGTGATTACTAGGGTAGTATTTGTGCAGGAAATTATATAGCTTTGATTCATGCTACAGATTGCATTGATTTTAAGCAACTATAGTGCATGAACACTGAACTTATTAATAAGCAGAAGTACAGATTGTTGGTTTCAAATAGTATGTGCTTTGTTTTGAAAGGAATAAACAGACAAGCCATAGTTATACTTCAGGTGAAACCCAGCCTACCCTGATTATACTGGCATTTTCCTTCACTCCATAAACTGTAATAAAGGGTGCAATGTTGAACAGACAAAGTTTTAGAAAGAAATTATTAGTCCGACAAACTAAAACTTATTCTACATTGCTTACTAGAAGATGTAAATAACTTTTGTTTCCAATAAGCAAAGCATTTCATATTATCCATGTTCTGATTTTTAATCATTTACAGTGTCTTTCTGTTTTATTCCACAATGTCAGAAAGTGAGGTAGGGCAGCCTGAAAAAAGTTTGCTGGAAATATGCCAGCAGTATTTTCAAAGATATTGCAGTAATTATAGAGAAAGAGGAAGAAAAAAATCAACTCTTTCAATTAACTAAGAAGTAAAGAGGGAAAAAACCATGGGACGTGTAATGTAAATGGTGCTGAAACAAAAATAGAAGACTAGATTAAGAAGTCTAGCTCTTAAGCTGGATGCAAAGATCTGTTCCTCGATTCCTACAATTTTCTGACCATGTGTGGAGAGTCCCGTCATTTTTCGTCGCACAGAGATCGGTCATACGGACAATCGGCCAGGTTAAAAGTATTCTGTCGGCTGCCGATAATATCTCTGTATGTATTGCCAATCTGAGAATTTTCAGTGGGAGACTGTAACCAGCTTTGTCGGACATAACTTTCGTACGATTGCTGTCAGGGGAAGAACATCAGCTGATCTGTTCTTTTACTAGTTTATTTAAACTGAAGGTTAGTGGCAGGTCGGGAGATGGGGAAGTCCGGAAGTTCAAAGATGGCCAGCTTAAGTCTCTAAAATCTGTCATTTATCAGAAGCAATAGTATTCGGTAACATTTAATGGGTAATTTAGGATACCAGAGGTTTATTTTATGTGTAAGGGCAAAGACACATGGGCAGATTCAGGGAGATTATTCGCCGGGTGACAAATCTCCTCTTCTTCGTGGGCAACTAATCTCCATGAACTGCCATCCCGTCAGCGGGAAGAGAAATGATTTTCTATTTGACTTAAAGTATGTTGATCGAAATCACAAAAATATCTCTTATCCGGAAAAGCCCAGGTCCCAAGCATTCTGCCATACCTGCAACTAAGCACATCTGCACAGCAATGTCAAAAAATGTGTTTTGTATTCTTTTAGTTTTTTTGGAAAGGCTTAAGGAAAGCAAGGTGCTTTTCATCCCAAAATCAGTCACTGCTGCCTCCAGTTGATATCAGGAACTTTTAAACAAGTGACCAGTAAAGTAAACACTTCCTGCTGATTTGTTAAAATAGGTGATATAGACTAGCCCCATTCAAGTGGGTTGCAAAATACTGGGCACATTTTCACCCAATAACAATCAATCATATTTTAGCTTTTGCTATTTTACTGGCGGCAGAGTGAAAAATCCCTGCTTGGTTTATTTGAGTTACTGCTCAGGTTCAAATTGGCCCATTTTGTCCTGAGAAAGCTTTAATTTAATTGTGTTAATCAGACCCCTGTTTATCAAAAATGAAGTACTCATACCTTTCTATTCTAGATTGCTTATTTTTATACTAGGTGAACTGTGAAGCCCTGCATGAATCCCTCCACTGACGCAAAGCAGATAATTTATACGGTATAAATTATATCAAAGCTTCTGAAGCAAATGCACAAGGTTAATTGAACACTATAATGTATATTGAATTCTTTCAGTTTTTTTGAGCATTAATGTTTTGTTAAGATTGATGAAATAAGGAAATAGAAAGGGTTTGTGTTTTGCTCAAATAGTTAAAAAAAATGTTGATTTAATCAAAACACTGTAGCTAGAACAATTATTGGTTAGCATAATTCCTATTTAACTCAGATTGTTTTGACAGTCATGAACAAAAAGGATAAATAAAATGTCAGCAACTACCAAAGTCCTAATCTGTTTTGAGTATTGCCTGTTGGGTCCCCTCCTCACATCCCCAACACATTGATTGACATGGCAAAGGTCCAAAGTGCTCTTATTCTGACTAGTAAAGCTTAATGGATACATCAAACAGATAATGTATCAGAACAGAAGGCAAAAACTCAAGTAAACCCATAACAACCATGTTTATTCAAACATCTGACTAGTAATTGCTTTCTGCTGATTAGTTACTATGGATTACCAGCAGCACCTTTTATTGCTTAAGCCATTATGTCTTATATAACATAATCCTTAGCCATGTAGCTTTTTTTGCCACTGGTGCATAATTATAGATAAAAATAATGCGTTAGTACAGATAATAAAAATAAAATTATTGTACACATTTGGGACCTGTTATCCAGAATGCTCAGGACCTGGGGTTTATCAGATAAAAATCTTTCCATAATTTGGATCTTCATATCTTAATCTACTAAAAAAATCAGTCAAACAGTAGGGGGTTTATATATTAAGGTTATTAAAAAATGGAGTTTTTGAAGGGATATTTCTGCATAAAACTCAAATTTTTCAGGAAAAAAAAAATTGAATATGTTGACATTTATTATGCCCTGAAGTTACAGAAATCTGAACATACTCCAGCTAAAACCTGTCCAGGTCATGTAGAAGTCAATGGAAGAGGTCCTTTGAACCATATGAAGATGTTTTTAGCTTTCACGGTTTTCAGGTTTTTTTCAGTGGTTTGCACTTGAAAACTCAATCAGTTCAAGGTATTCAAGGTTTTATTCACTGATAATTTGATCTATTCAAGTTTTAGAGTTTTCCCCCTATTGCATTCATTCGAATTTTTTTACTTTCAGGTTTTTTCATAAATAAGCAAACAATCGAGTTGCGAGTTTATTCAATGTAGAAAAACCTCACAAACCTCACAAATCTCACAAATTTGACCTTTGATAAATAACCACCTAAATAAACCCAATAGGCTGGTTCTGCTTCCAATAAGGATTGATTATATCTTAGTTTAGATCAATTACAAGGTACTGCTTTATTACAGAGAAAAAAGAAATTGTTTTTAAAAATGTTGATTGAATAAAATTGAATCTATGGGAGATGGCCTTTCCATAATTTGGAGCTTTCTGAATAACGGGTTTCTGGATAATGGATCCCATACCTGTAGATGATAAATGAATGTGGCATGAACACTGGAAATAGTTGCTGGATACAACAGAAAATTATTTTCAGTGTCCCCTTTTTCAAATCTTGAAGATGATATACATTGAAATTATGCATCAGTAAGGGCACCCAAAGAGCCCTCATTCATCCTGACAACCTCCCAGCACCAACCTTTATTGATCTTTATGTTGCAACATATCTATTCTTAACTCACAAATGTCTAACTGCTGCATCATATTTTTACATATCTGCTGTTAATTATGACCTTATGTGACAATTAGTGCCAATGAATTTGATCAAAATAAAGAACTATATATGTTGTATTAGTACATTGGAAGTCTTAAAAGTTAAAAAGGAGCATTACTCCACTGTTGAGACCAAAAGCAGAGAGACTTTCCACTCCAATTGCCTCTTTAGATTCTACTTATAGGTTCAGTGGTCAATATTTGTACTTCATTTATTACTCTGCGGGATAACCATAGTGTTCTGGTTACCTCCTGTTACTTCAACACTGCTCATGTCCTCTCTATGGGTCCTTAGCGTGTTCAGTTTGTGTTTCTCAGAATTTCACTCTTCAGAAATCGATTTAGGCAAAAGAAATAGACCTTAGAAGAGTTGCTAAATGCATATTGCTTTTAATTTCTAATTGTTATAATAGATTGAGTTCTATTGCATATACTGAGGACCCAAACACTGCAATCCCCCATGTGCAAGGTTAAGTTCTTAATATTTACAGATACATACACACTAACCAGAAAAAAGATTTCTTCAGTGTATTTAAGGGGTAGAAAAGAGTGAATGTTGATGCAATTTTAATAAAAGGATGTGCCTTTTTATGTGAATAATGCAGGATCAATGATTAATCTTTCTGACGTACAGCTAGTGAGTAATAACTTACACACACTTACACATCAGTAATATTAGAACTAAACTGATGTGCTTAGCTTTGTATGGTTGTTATTACTCATAGCCAATTCAACAGAAAAAGGGAGTCTTTTGTGCATGAACTTTGGGTGCCGGAAATCAGCAAATCATGAAGCTGTTTTGCTTAGGAACAGTTGTTCCAAAAATAAAGAAGGGAGTAATGTTCCATGCTTTCTGTGTCCTCAGTTACCCCCACCATTTTGTACCATTTGCTATATTCATTTTGAAAATCAATAAAAATGTAAGAATAGGAGGAACAGCACACCATGGTTGGACTTTTTGTAATCAATAATGCAGAATAATTGTTAGAATTGAGAGTAAGTTTTTTCTTGTGATGGGACAATTACAGAAAGAATCAATATTAAAACCACTGCTTTAATTTTACGTCTTTGTTATCGTCTCGTCCCAGGAAAAGACAGGGCAACCTTGGAATTGTTTTGTATCCAAAAATGTTTATTCCTTCGATTAAATAAAATTGTCTTTCTTTAAATATATTTCTATTGAAAAGTACTACACACTGTTCTTGTCCTTGCCTTGTACTGATCTATCTTTCACAATTCAAAGGTTCTCTGATCTTTTTTCAGCATACTAATTTTCTGTCACTGTGTTTCTCCTTCAAAGCTCTCAACAGAATGGACCTTGGACATGTAAGATTATTTTCATATTTAATAGTACCTTTTATAAACTATTAAACTTTTTCCCTATACTTCAAAAATACATTTCTTACCAATATTGGCTCTTCCTATCACGGTATTTTACTGTTTTAGGTACTGAAAGGCCAAAGATAAAATCACTGCAATTTAGTGTATAACTTGTGTATAACTTGCATTTATATTATTTTTGCCAAAGTGCATAACCTTGCATTTATCAACATTGAACCTCATTTTCCAGTTTGCTGCCCAGTTTTCCAACTTAGACAAATCACTCTGCAAATTGGCAGCATCCTGCATGGAACCTATAGTTCTGCACAATTTAGTATCATCTGCCCACCTCCAGGTCATTAATAAACAAGCTGAAAAGCAAGGGACCTAGTACAGAGCCCTGTGGTACTCCACTAATAACACAGGTCCAATAAGAAAATGTTCCATTTACCACCACTCTCTGTAGTCTATATTTTAGCCAGTTCTCTATCCAGGTACAGATACTATGTTCCAGGCCAACATTCCTTAATTTAACCAGTAACCTTTTGTGTGGCGCTGTATCAAATGCTTTAGCAAAGTCAATCACATCCACTGCCATCCCAGAATCGAGGTCCCTGCTTACCTTCTCATAAAAAAAAATTAAGTTAGTCTGGCAAGATCTATTACGCATAAAACCATGCTGGCATACACTTATAGTATTATGATTTGCTGTAGTCCAGTATCTTATCCTTTAATAACCCTTCAAAAGGCTTTCCTACTTCTGACGTCAGACTAACTGGCCTATAATTTTGAGGCTGAGAACGGGATCCTTTTTTGAATAAAGGCACCACATTAGCAATTTGCCAGTCTCTCAGCACTATGCCAGATCTCATTGAATCCTGAAAAATTAAGTAAAGAGGTTTGGCAATCACAGAGCTAGCTCGCTAGGTACCCTGGGATGAATACCATCTGGACCTGGACCTTTGTTTATCCTAACATGTTCTAATCTCTTGATGCTGCCTTAAAGTGAGAGGACCAGGAAGAGAGTTCTGGGCAGGCAAGGAAACCAAATGTTAGAAGAAGGAATGAGGAACAAGGAGCGTGTTTGTGGGATAAGCCGGGTCAATACTAATCGAACAAAGCAGCACCAAATCAGGAGACAAGAGAGTAGTTGAGGTCACAGGCCTGGTCAACCACAACAGTAGCACAGTACAAAATCATCAAAATCACCAAGAGAGTAGTCAATAAATGGGCAAAGGTCATGATAAGCAGCAACTATGAATGGTCAGGGCAGGCAAGATCAGGAACAGGTAAAACTAACTAGGAATAGCTCCCAGGAACTATAAAAACCGACCTAAATTGGGCAAAGAATATTTGGCCGAGACTTCCTTTAAATATTTGAAATTCGCGCCAAGAGCTATGACATCAGAGCGTGCATCATTTGCTCATCAGCATGTGAAGAAGGAGGAAGAAGCTGTAGTCCCCCCCCCCCCCCCAGGGAGTGCAGCAAGCATCCCCGAACCGCTAGACCACCAAGTATTCTTATACAGGTACTCTGTTATTAGGGATGCACCAAATCAAGTATTCAGTTCAGACATCAGCCAAATCTGAGCCTTTTTTGGCAGGATTCAGATATTGACAAATCCAAGTGGCTAGTTGAACCAAATCCAAACCCTAAGAAAATTGGAAAAACATTTGGCACTCAGAACACAAACTTTTTTTCCCAAACAGTAATTTGCAGATTAGGGTTCAGATTCAGTTTGGCATTTGGCTCTGCATTAGCACTAAAGTTTTAAGCCCCTGTATGAAAGGGGGCCACATCAGCACTGCATCCTCAGATGGGAACAGCCACAGAAACTGCACTGGCAGAGTAGAGGGTCTCTAGGTCTGAGATAGAATCATTTTAGTCATATCATTAGTGTAATAGATAAAAATATAGTAGTAAGTAGTCAGCACAACAATTGTCTGATTCAATCAATGGCCAATTTCCATTGGAAACATCATGGGTAAAAGAAATTTGAAACAGCACCACTGTATTTTTCCACTGTGTGTCTGTAGACTGTAGTAATGTGCAAACTGCAATCTAGGGAATAAATGCATGATAGAAAGTTTCTCAAAATAAATTACGGGCTAATGTGAGTACCACTTATTAATAAAATGTGAATGTCCATAAATATCATGTTATGGTCTCTCCATCATTAAGGTCTGCTCCATCTGTACTTAATGACCTTTTCTTAGCATAACAGTATAAAATACAAAATAGCCTGTTTTGCACTATTCATTTTGAGTGAGAGAGAATGGAGCACTATGCAGAGCAGACAATATGTGGGTGGCATTAAAGAACAATATGAATGGTAAGAAAAAATAGAATATTGTAGCATGCAACAATATAAGAAACCTGTGTCAGATGCTCTCCCTTTTGTAATTAGTGCTGACAGGCACAATAGAGCTGCATACAGAAACAATCTGGAGTGCAAAATCACACCTATCAAAGGTAAGTGCAATTCAAGGGTGTTCAAGTCCATTGAAGCCAAACAATAAAATAAAGATGTACACCTGGTTTGTGCACCATTGCTTTAAATTATCCCATATGCCTCATTTAATGGAATTAATTTAATTGTTGAAATCCTGTTTTCTGTTCTTAAACTTTTAAATTTGGTAAAACTTGCTTTGCATCTTCATCTTGTTTTAGTAATGGCAGCAATAAGATGTTTTCTTCATCTGAGTATACATGCTGGCTTACAATCTCCTACAACTGCAAAGCTATTACATTACCCTTGTAACTGCTTTCCACTTTCAGCTTCCATGTGGATCTTATCAGTTTGCTTAATGGCTGTTCCTTTTAGGGGTTTGGCCTATATTTGGGTGATTGATTGCACAAAGCCAAATTCAATTTTTCAAAAATGATCAGACAAAATGATTAATTGCTCTTCCTGATTTATCGGTTTCTCTCTAAGTAACGGATAAACTAGTATTCTTACATAACTGCACTATTCCTACCAGAACATTAATTTGTGCTACCAATAAGGAAAGTGTATAAATATATAGAGAGAGACAGCTAAGTTTCAAAACAGAGAGCCTTAATTGTATAAATGATCGGCAAGATTAGGATTTTAGAAATTGACTTTTCTAAATAGTCTACTGTAAGTTAACAAAGCATGCTCTAAGTATAAAGCTGGCATTAACTGGCCCTGGGTGAAGGTGTAAGAAAAGTAATTTCCTCCACTGACTGATCAGCCTAGTTCCTGACACTCCTTGTCCTTCACACACATTGTTGTAGCATATACACTTGAGAAATGGAGGCACATACCCTTAAAATGCATATTCCATATTCTTACATATCAAAGTGCTCAACTATCTAGTCCAAACCCACAACTGAAACACTGTCATATTACTATCATATTATACTATTATACTATGAGGCTGTGGGTCATAAAATGTAAACTTTAGTGTGTCTTCATTAGTCCAACTCATTTATCCACTAAAAACAGCTTACATATTTATTTGTACAGATTTCTGTCAATGCAAAAGTAGCCGTTATATACCTTTAGCATTATCAGTTTCTAGTTTTATATAGTTTGGTTCTGTACTGTTTGTGGTGAGTCCGTAGCGAGAAGGTGTGGCTCCATTCGCACAACAGCACTTTTTTAAGCTAAAACATCCTCAATATATAAATTGCCTTAAAATAAAAATGTATATGTATCATTAATCATCATGAACATAAAATGAAAACATGAAAATGAGAATTTGTTTGATAACCCCATATCTGCCGAACTCTTGGACATTTATGTTAGGTGATACAAAACTGTGCTGCTAGAAGTGACTACAGTATCCTTGTTAGAGATGGCGCGAACTGTTCGCCGGCGAACTTGTTCGCGCGAACATCGGGTGTTCGCGCTCGCCGGAAGTTCGCGAACGTCGCGCGACGTTCGCCATTTTGGGTTCGCCATTGTTGGCGCTTTTTTTTGCCCTCTCACCCCAGACCAGCAGGTACATGGCAGCCAATCAGGAAGCTCTCCCCTGGACCACTCCCCTTCCCTATAAAAACCGAAGCCCTGCAGCTTTTTTTCACTCTGCCTGTGTGTGCTGAAGAGATAGTGTAGGGAGAGAGCTGCTGCCTGTTAGTGATTTCAGGGACAGTTGAAAGTTTGCTGGCTAGTAATCGTTTTGATACTGCTCTGTTATTGGAGGGACAGAAGTCTGCAGGGGTTTGAGGGACATTTAAGCTTAGGTAGCTTTGCTGGCTAGTAATCTACCTTCTACTGCAGTGCTCTGTATGTAGCTGCAGTGGGCAGCTGTCCTGCTTCTGATCTCATCTGCTGACTGCTGCAATAACAGTAGTCCTTGTAAGGACTGCTTTTATTTATTTTTTTGTTCCAATACAGAGCAGTATCAAGCAGATTACTAGCCAGCAAACTTACTATCATCTGTCCCTGAAATCACTAACAGCTCTCCCCCTACACTATCTCTTCCAAGCACACACAGGCAGATTTTTCAGATACATTTTTGCCCTTGATCCCCCTCTGGCATGCCACTGTCCAGGTCGTTGCACCCTTTAAACAACTTTAAAATCATTTTTCTGGCCAGAAATGTCTTTTTTAGATGTTAAAGTTCGCCTTCCCATTGAAGTCTATGGGGTTCGCGAACCGTTCGCGAACCGCTCGCATTTTTGCGCAAGTTCGCGAATATGTTCGCGAACTTTTTTTCCGACGTTCGCTACATCCCTAATCCTTGTGTGGTTTGGGTTTTCTCTTCTGTAGATGCATGTTAAAAAGCTTTGCATTTCGTTGGGCTCTTTGTAGTGTTTTTAATTTAAAGATTGTTATTAGTTATGATGCTTGAAGGTGAATTATTCTACAACATAAATTAATTGTGCTACTTTACAGTATATGTATGAAAATAGATCAGTCATCTTATTATAAGACTGTATATAAGAGTAATATATATATATATAAGAATTTACTGGATGTTCTCTATTGTTATTATTTATTATTTCTTGAGCTAAAAAGGTAAAGCACGGAAGCTGACGTTATTCCATGTTTGGTCTCTGTGATGTAAATCTCTAAAATAGCCAAAAACCATATTCATTCAACTAATGTTGAAAGGGGGGGTATACTGCCCCTTTTGCTTAAGTGATATTGAAAAACTTTTCACAGATCTGAATCTTCTCTTTATAGAGATGTTACAGAGATATGTTTTTGTGGTGCTTTTAACCAAAACTTGAGAAATTAAATGTAATGGTTGTAGTCTGTAGTCATTCCATCTATACATCAGAATATTTTATATTATTGTATTTGAAAAGTAAATGTTATTTCAAGAATCTCTGGAATATACAACATTTAAATAATATGCAGAAACTATGAAAACCCAGCATCCATACACACACCCCTCACATACTTTTTACAAATCAATTCTATATACCCATATCTGTACTAACTATTGAGTTTAGTATCACAATAGCCTTTGATATTATGTCTGTCTAATAAATCATTCAAGCCATTCTTAAAGGCATTAACTGAATCAGCCATCACAACATCACCCGGCAGTGCATTCCACAACCTCACTGTCCTCACTAGGGATGTAGCGAACTGCCGTTTTGGTGTTCGCGAACGCCGTTCGCGAACACCGGCAAAAAATGCGAGCAGTTCGCGAACAGTTCGCGAACTTCGAACACCCGCAAAATCGTTCGATTCGAACGTTCGAAGGATTTTCATCGTTCGATCGAAGGATTTTCATTCGAATCGAACGTTCGAGGGATTTTAATCGTTCGATCGAAGGATTTTCATTCGAATCGAACGTTCGAGGGATCTTAATCGTTCGAACGAATGGAAATCGTTCGATTTTAGCGGTCAAATGGTCGCGAACTCAAATTGCGAACGTTCCCAAACGTTCGCGAACATTAGGCGGACGCGAACGGTCAAAGTTCGCGCAAACAAGTTCGCAGGCGAACAGTTCGCTACATCCCTAGTCCTCACTGTGAAGAACCCCCTATGTTGCTTCAAATGAAAGTTCTTTTCCTCTAAACTAAAGGGGTGGCCTCTGGTATGTGGTCCTCTTTATGGGTAAAAAGGTCCCCTGCTATTTGTCTATAATGTCCTCTAATGTACTTGTAAAGTGTAATCATGTCCCCTCGCAAGCGCCTTTTTTCCAGAGAAAACAACCCCAACCTTGACAGTCTACCCTCATTATTTAAGTCTTCCATCCCTCTAACCAGTTTAGTTGCACGTCTCTGCACTCTCTCCAGCTCATTTATATCCCTCTTAAGGACTGGAGTCCAAAACTGCACTGCATACTCCAGATGAGGCCTTACCAGGGACCTATAAAGAGGCATAATTATGTTTTCATCTCTTGAGTTAATGCCCTTTTATATGCAAGACAAAACTTTATTTGCTTTAGTAGCCACAGAATGACACTGCCCAGAATTAGTCAACTTGCTATCTACAAAAAAACCCTATATCCTTCTCATTTAAGGAAACTCCCCAAGCACTGCCATTTAGTGTATAACCTTTTATCAACATTTATCAACATTGAACCTCATTTTCCAGTTTGCTGGCCAGTTTCCCAACTTAGACAAATCACTCTACAAAGTGGCAGCATCCTGCATGGAACCTATACAGATGAAGCCACTTAGATTTGTGAGTTAAATGCGTCATGACTCAGGGTTAATTGAAGAAACTGTGCTATCTAAAGTCATCTTAACTCATTTAATGCATTTAACCTTTTCATTAGCATACCAAAGCACCATTGTTCACAATGGTGAATGCTTTAATTAGATGGGATGTTGTGATGCAGTTTTCTGTGTTAAATGAGATAAATGGGATATCTGTGTTTAGTTATTCTGTGTCAAACAGACAAACCAATGTGGCTGCATCTGTAGTTCTGCACAATTTAGTATCATCTGCAAAAATAGAAATAGTACTTTCAATGCCCACCTCCAGGTCATTAATAAACAAGTTGAAAAGCAAGGGACTTAGTACAGAGCCCTGCGGTACTAACAACACTGGTCCTATTAGAAAATGTTCCATTAACCACTCCTCTTTGTAGTCTATATTTTAGCCAGTTCTCTATCCAGGTACAAATACTATGTTCCAGGCCAACATTCCTTAATTTAACCAGTAACCTTCTATGTGACACTGTATCAAATGCTTTAGCAAAGTCTAAGTAAATCACATCCACTGCCATCCCAGAATTGAGGTCCCTGCTTACCTTCTCATAAAAAGAAAATTAAGTTTTATGGTTTCTGACAGTTTCTTAAGCCTAGTCCCTTGCTCTCTTGCTGATCTCTCTGACTAATTTGCTGATCTGGCTGACTATTGTTACTTTGTATCAACAACCAGCTGTCCTCAGCCTGCATCCTCCAAACCCCACAATTCCCTGCACACATGATTTCATTAAGGAAAGGAACATTACAGTGAAATGAATTTAGGCCTATGCTGTCTGTAAGCTTTGGAGTAGTTGTTACAATTCGTAATCTCTTTTAGTCCCTCCTTCCCTGCCAGCATTTCAAATGATGCAGAAAGAGAAGAACTGTTAAGCAGCTGTATTTCAGCATAGAAAATGGCATTTATTCATACTTTTTGAAGAACCAGGTAACTGTGATGGATATACTATTAGGGGTGTTTGTGTTATGTAAGCCTCAAATTTTGAAGGCCGCAGTTACCTTTAAAGAAGTGTTGCATTTGGATGCAGTTGTAAAAGAAGATGATAAAGCATAACATTCACTATGTTTAACAGTGAATGGCTGTTTGTATGTTTTTCCCAGAAAACCTTTATTTAGCCTCTTGGAACTCTTCAGGATATCCTGAAATATCTGATTGGTTGGTTACCTTACAAAGTTTTTGAGACACAATAGGTTCAGGGTCTTTTGTTTGAAGACACCAAAGCATTCATGTAAAATGTATTGGACAATTCATATTTTAGGGTTCTCTATATCCCATTAAATTTAGAAAAACATATCCATACATATTCAAATGTTTTCAAGCAATTCATACAATTTTTCTCTGGACATTCATATAAATATATATATGATGTCTTTGCAGCAAAACATTCATTTATAGGCAATTGCTCAGAGGTATTTTTGTGCATAAACACATTTGTTCATTTCATTCTATTTGGGGTTTTTTAAGGTTGAGGCACCTTACTCCTAAATATGGAAACAATGTGTTTTGTTTGCAAGTGTTACCCTGGGTAATGCACATCACTGCAATATACAAGTGTGATTACCAGTTGCAATAAAATGTCACTATATACAGATTGACACCTAGCGCGCTTATAACCTACCCCGAACATAAAATTGGTTCCAGTATAAATATTTATATCCAAACTTTCTTATTCTACCAGTAGGTGGTGCTATGTAAGGCAAAGCAATGCGTATGTCTTAAAAAATAAATCGCACAAATCCTAATGCAAAATCTGATTTGCATTAAGCTTGTCAACAAAAAAGATTTTTCAGTGTCCATGACAACTGATTTGCTTAGAAACATTTGTACTAGAGAGCATCTTATGCCATATAAGAACACTCTGATGTGATTCTATATATATTTTTCCCATAAATATAAAAAATGATTCTGAATTAAGCAGCAAAATATTAGCCTAGGTTGGATAAAGTAACCAATTCTACTGATACTGATATGACTGATATCTTGGGAAGTAGATGATGGTTCAATCTGTTTTTTTTTTCTTTTTTTGGCAAATCAAATTTGGTGATATCATACTAGAGATTTATTGGCAAAACACACACACACAGTCTGCATGAAAAATGCATGAAAAAACTGATGCCATGTTGCCAACATAAGAAAGTGAACAATATTATTAAACATAATGTGCAAATTGTGTTTTACATTGTATGGATTTCAAAATAGTCTAACTAATTTTGTTTTTGTCAGTTACATTAGGTATAAGAAATGGAGTGCACTAAATTCATGCAACCTATATAAGCTGCTTTGAATAGCCAAGCAAGGAAAAAACATAAATACACAGATGTTAGTGGGCATGAGATTTATTTTTCATTATTATAGCAATAATACTAACAGGTGTGAAAGAAAAACATTTGTGAAATTACAATTTAAATAAATAGTAATATACCTGGATATTCATTGTTACTTCTTTAAAATTTATAATAATAAGCATTAATATACTGGTTTATTTGTGGAATTAATGAATTGGTAGGTGCGAAAGATCAGCATTAGAATCATGTTTAATTTATTGGGAAGAAAGTTTTGTAAGCAAATTCTGTTTTCATCAATCTATCACATTTGAGTTGCAATAACTGTGACACTGCACAAGATATATGAGATATAAGTGTCAAGTTTTTTTTTGGATAAGATAAATAAAAAGATTTATAGGACAGATAAAAAGAAATATATTCTAAAAGCAATGCAATATATCATATGTTACTTGCAATTTTAAAACAAATCAATAGTGCTGGAGACAAAGGGAAAAAAATATTTGCTTATTAAGTACCATCAGAGCCCTACTCCCCCCCCCAACAACCTCACAGAGCTTCTTTATTATGATGTTTATACATTTTTATGTAACATGCAACAATCACACTCTGACCCAACTGGATTTTATCTTGTAGGCCCAATAAAGCATGCTCCATGATTTCTTCTTGTTATTTCTCACAATGTGTTTTAAAGAATACAGGTATATCTTGTATTCCATATTTTATATATCAGTCATCAATTATACATTGGTATGTTTAATATGTTTATTTCAATTGAATTGTTCATTATACCTTTATACAACATCTTGTTTTTTTTTTGTTTGAGAAATGTTAAATTGCATACTTTTGTATGATTTATTTTGCTTCAATGCAAATGTTGAAACAAGTGTGCCTCAGTAATGCCACCTACCCTCCCAAATACAACGCCACAACTTAATATAAGTAAAAACAACAGCATCATTTGGCCTACTCACCTAATGCAAGAAATTTAGATCATCCTTACCTATTACCACTGTAGAAATGGCTTGTGATGGAGACCCCACACCCACAAAGCAAGTCTTATAAACCTCCTCATTAATAAAAAGTGAGCTTTGATTTTCCTTTAGCAAGAAGGCTGCTATTCAGATGGCAGTATACCGTTATTTCTTTCCTGATGCAGAAAAGCCAAATATCTGTTTTCTTTTCTATATATGGGGCTGCCAAGCAGTGGAGGGGACCTGCCTTAACCAAAATAAAATCCAAGACCCCAAGCAAAAAGTGGTATTCGGCTCTCCTGCTGCAAGAAAAAGCCATTTTAAATAAATTACACAACCCCTGCCCTCTTGGTGCAGGAAATTTCAATTGTAGTCCTACATACGACTGTACATCACAAAACTATTGATGAATGTCCTATAATTAACCAAGAAAGTTGCAAACCCCCAACAATTTACAAATGAGTAGTAATTGAGTAACATGTGTTCTGGTTTTTCAGCTGAAGGATTTCTTGCCACTCCCTTGGCTATACACCTCTAGGCTATACACACGATAATGCAGGAAGAACAATTACAATTTGCAATGCAGAATGCAGGCCTGCCATGTGCAGATGTAAACCTTCCCTACAAGCAAGTATGTCATGTCACCCACCCTCCCAAATGCTAATCAGCATCCTCACATAAGAGAATAAAGTGTCTTGGCTTTCCTGCAGCAGGAAGAAACCTCCCCCTCCTGATACAGGAATATAACATCATAATTTACTGTACTGGCTATAGGACCAGACTGGGTATATTCTGCTTTCAACCCCCATCCTTAAAGTAATAGTCAAAAGATGCTAAGGTTAAAAATATAAAAATACATTTGTGAAAATTACATTCCAAGCAACTCCCAAGCCCATTGTGTCCAAAAACTCTTAGAAATGAGGATCTGAACAGGGCATGGGGTATTCTATACGGTAAACCATGGTGAGCTGAGTACAGGTCAACTCACTCATAAGCCATACTCTTAACATTTGTACAGGCTCCAGAATGTCTGCTGTTTTCTATAAACAATGTGTTTTCCTTTTCTTTTAGCTTATCAGTTTTGTTTTATTATCTTCTCATATGTACTATAGCATACTAATATAATATACTAATATACTAATATTGCATTTTTTTTAAAATAAACCATATTTTTTTAAATGATGCAATAGTGCCATATTATTTTTAGTGATAGAAATTGCGTCAACACTCATGTTAGAAGCATGTATGGGGCTGAACAGTTTCTTATAACTATGTATGTTTAAGGGTATGTAAAGGCAAAAAAAACCCAATTTTTACTTTCTTTAATGAAAAAGAAATCTATCTCCAATATACTTTAATTTAAAAAAATGTCTGCCGTGTTATGTTTGTTTCCCTGTAGAACAGCCGGCAACCATGTAGAGATTCATATCTGCAGCAGTCAGAGCAAGTAAATGAAGGGGGAAATTCACTGCATACAGTCAGGTTTCTTATAAAAACTGCACAGATGTTTTAATTGATGTATATTGGGGATAGGTTACTTTTTCAGTTAATATAGTAAAAATTTTATTCTATTTTTGCCTTTACATCCTAATTAATGTTTTCAACTCCAGCTGCAGGGACAAAAATCATAGAGCCAAATTTAAATAGGTACACTGGGATTCTATTTGGAGGATTTTTTTTGCCACTGGTTCTGGCGAGTTTGAGAAAGTTTGTATTAAACAACACAAAAACTTTAAAATGCATATTAGATAACAGGACAACACAGGACCCACTGCAGTCTGCATATTCTGATAATTAATCATTCTTGCTGTATCTGCTTCTATGGCAGATATTATTTGACTTTGATAATTTATAGCGATTTGATAATTTATGACGATCCCTAACCTGCAGCCCAGACCACACTGAGCATGTGCATGTCTTGGTCTTGCAAAGATGTTTCACAAAGTTTCAAGATGGTGACCCCCCTGTGGCCAACTTTGAAAGCATACATCATTTGTTTAATTAGGCTTCTGGTGCAGAAAGTTTATGTTTATGTTTAGTATACAAAATACAGCATTTCTAGCATTATTCTATTTTAGACTTTAGTTCCGATTTAAGGCAAGCGTACATAATACAAAATCAGGCTGCATCAGTTTTTAAGTCTGAAGGATAATACAATATCTGTACTTCATACACACATTTTATTATCATTTTAAGCTTTTTATCAAAATGAACAAAGCATTGAACCAAGGAATTAACATGTAAATGACTATGTTTTTTAATTTAGCTAATACAAATTAATTTTCAAATCAACAGTCAGATAATCCTCTCATCGAATGGAACTGTGATACACAACAGAAATGTCTAGCTTTTGCAATTTTTTTTTTACTACAGAGGCTGGAATCAATCTTTGATTAAAAACGTGTTCAAAAACATCCCTCCATCCCTCTAACCCTCCTCAAGGGATCACTTTAAATGCTAGAATTATTCACATTTTAATCTTGCAGGATCCCGGTTTCTGTGTTTCTAGTAGATGCTGTTGGGAGTGTCTAATTTAAACTAAAGATGGCAATAGATTTCAGATTAGTTCAGATTTTATTCTGTGTACGACGAACAGACGGATATTGATCATTCTTTTCAATGTCATGATCTAAAATTAACCAATCAGATTTAAATTTTAAGAGTTAAGTAGGAAAAATCAAATCAGATGATGTTCTGGCCATTAATTAACAAACAGCAATTATATGAAAGATTTGTGTCTATGACCAGCTAACTCTTCTATTCTCACTTGGACACTGCCCTAGCTGAAGGAAGGCAGCTTCTCCCCCTCACACCATTACATGTTGTTTAAGGTTCAGTTTTATTCCATCCGATTATTATTCTTTCTTACATTGTGTCACAGCTTTGTTTTTTTTATTGCTGCACTGCCAACAATATTGGTCATATACAAATTTGGTGAGTTTAGCCATGGAGGGTAGTAGCCTATGGCTTGCCCGCCTTTTTGCAGCAGAAGGCTCCTGGTGTTTGTATATCCACTTATCCACTTTGTGTCTGCTGTTTTAATCTGGCATAATGTGTTATGTTACATTACGTTAATAAAACGGTGGCCTTTATTTTCCCCCAACAAAGTGTCATGTTGTTGTTTTTACTGTTAATGTAACTTCATCCTATCACAAATCTCTCCTTTTTGGGTAGGCAACAAGCAGGGCTTGAACCAGTAACTTCCCAGCAGCTAAATCACAATAGCACATTTTTTTGATTATAATTTTTTTGACGTAGATTTTACCCAGTATTAGGGCAAGATTTGTTACTATTCATGTCTATTAAATGATATTAAACTGATGCAGGGAGCATAGATTACATTATGGCCAATTAGCTGTAACAGTTACAATTCTGCATGCAAACCCCCCCCCCAAGAAGTCTCAGTGAACCTAACAGTAGGTCTCAGATTAATGCTATCACCACAATCCTTTCATAGCATTGCAAAGTTGTTATTACAAATATTCAAGACATACATAATTTCCTATAAATTTATAGAATGTTACTAAATTAAGCATGTTATGGTTTATGTGAAACAGGGAGATTTGTTTATGGTAGTGGGAGCTGGCTAGATATCATATTTTCTTCTATGAATTAACTAGTATGTTATGCTTAGCTTAGAATTCCGAAAAATGTCTTCCTTATGAAAATGAAAACTTGCTAAGAACTGATTTTAGTGTAATATAAATTCAAGCTAAGGCTGAAAATATGTATCCAACTTGCCAACACAAAAGTTACAAAATAAATGGCAATCAGTGCTCTATTAGGTTTTCAGTGATAGAAATGGCTTTTGAATCTCAGAGAGAGCTTATGTCCAAAGGTCTTCTAAGCTAAGAAAAGTATTTGAAATATCACAAAATGCTGCTGACCTAGTGCTATGACACTACACAAAAGTGCAGCTTAGTTATTAAACCTGCTGTGAATGCTTCTTTAGATGAATTTGCTGTTGGGTAAAAAAAACTTTAATATATATTTTATTACCTGAAAAATTTGGTGCTTTTATCTATTGTTAGATTGACTTAAATGTAATATCCTGAAGGACATCTGGTGAGCAGATATCCTGTCTTCAAATGAACTGATATCTTACAAATCAGTACTTATATTGCAGTTACAGGGACATGTATATAACTATGTCACTTTATTTTAATTAAAAAAATAATTTATGCACATTTTATGATATTTGTATAATTATAAGGTATGTAAATGAATGGTAGGGTCCTCTTTGGAAGAAATTTCTGCATTGTAAACCTCTGATGTGCCCATTTATGAAATATAGTGACCATAGTTGTATGCATGTATAACATTATTTGTAAAGCGCTGTAAGAACCTGCAGTGTTGTACAATATATAAAATACAATATATAAGTATACACAGGAAGTACAGGTAGCATAATAAATACAATAAATATATACAAAGTATGCAGAGCTTATATAAGGACACAGAGCTTAAGAGCCATGTGGCATGAGAGACAGTAGGAAGGAGGTCCCTGCTTTGTAGAGCTGACAATCTAAGTGGGTGGATAACACACAGTATAGGCACAAATTGAAGTCATAAAGAACATGAGCTAAAGGTATTGTCCCTTAAGTGCCAGGACCAGACTAATGTTCTAGTGCACCAAAAGGTCGAATCTTAGTTTTTTCATGAAGAGATTGAGAGACCACACCTTACAGAGGAATTCAGGGATGGAATTCCAGAGGTAAGGAGCAGCAAGATAGAAAGGTTGAAGATGAGAGGTGAATGGTGTAAAATTATGGTGTCTCTGATATGAGTGGAGGAGACTGCCATAGTTGAACAAAATGTTGCTATTGTTTTGTAGCCTGTCTGGCAACTGACCATTCACAATCTGCCAACCCTCCAATTTCGATATCAACCACAGTGGTAAAATAATAATCACCTGTTTGTTTGATTCTGATCTGAACACTGAATCTTTGCAGGAATATCATGTCTAACTGTTTAGGGCCTAAAAATATTATAGGTATGAATCAAATATAAAAAAAATAAAGGTACAAATGGTGTGTAGACTTAAATACAGTATATGTAAACATATTTCTGTGTTTTGTTGAGAAATAAATATCTGACACCATATACTGTATGTAATCTTCATACACATATCATAAATCATACCTTACCAATGGTGAAAGATGCAATCATATTTTATCCTTTCAACAAATTCTGCTTTGATTGGAGAAGTTATTGCCTTCCATCTTTTTGCAATTTCTGCTCTAGCAACTGTAAATATGTTTTTGGTTAAATGTTAAGCAGCATTGATTCTGTTGGGGATTGTACTTCCCAAAATGCACACCAGTGGGTCCAATGGAATTTCAAGTTTGGATATTTGGGGCTTATCAAAAACATCAACATGTAACAACATGTAGCATCCCTGTATCTAAGAGGAATTTATATATGTTCATTTTTAAAACTACACTTTATTCCAGACTCTTTCCATGTCTTAGAAAGAGACATCATAGCAGTTATCCCCAGTGTACCACATATATTTGGGTTTACATACCATATATATTTATATATATATATATATATATATATATATATATATATATATATATATATATATATATATATATAAATGGGTTCACATACTTGAAGTGTGCATAGAGCTCTTCATATGTCAATAACACTATACGGCCAATGTTGTAATGTGAGTCATGAGAAATAAGAGAGTTAGGAAGTTCCTTATTTTTTTTCTTGAGCTGGAGGGATGTCCAGGTCCTGAACCTGAAGGGTTTTTGTATAAAAGTGATCAGTAGAAATCCCCTTTATTGCCTTTTTCTAGATCTTCAGTTTATGCATAGTACAGTTGATATATGTAATCTGTGATTATGTTTTTTTTTCCGTGTCCATAACCAATATGGTGTTGGAATATGACCTCTTTATCTTTGCCAATTTTGGATTGGGGAAAATCCATGCCAATACATATTTTACATACATACAGTAGATAGATAGATACTCTGTAGATAGATCATTTATTTTAACTGAAGATATACTCAGAAAACATGATAGTATTTTAGACTGTAAGCTTGTTTGGGGCAAAGCCTTCTTTACCTTATTGATTATATGTAAAATCTGTACATTTATTATACACTGCAGAATGTGTTGGTGGTTTATACACACGTTATAATAATAATCACCTCAAATAACTTTTGTCGTTTTCTTTGTATAGGAAAATGGCAAATTGATTGATATGATAGTGGCATGTTCCTGTTTGCATCATTTCTTGAGTAGTGAGAATATTACAATACCTAGACTTCATCAAAAATATTCACTTTTCTTTGTTTCTCTCAACATGAAGAAAGCACTGAACTAAAGAACTACACAAAATGTAAATGATAGAAGTAGTTAATATAAATCAGTTGCCATGCCAACAGCTGGATAATCCTGTCATCAAATGAAACAATGATACATGCCAAAAAGGTCTGGTTTTTGCAAATAACTTTTACTACACAGGCTGGTATCGATCTTTCATCTATTTGATCTGTTTGCAAAAAAGAAAACAGAAAAGTTAATTTTGTCTTTTTAAAAAAAAACATTTTTTTCTAATGTAGTTAGTGCAGTGCAGTTGCCAGGATGTGGTTATGTTTTCTCCTTTTTAAAAATGTTCAGAAATCCCACATGGCCTTTACAGCTAATTAAGGGAGACATTAGGTAAGCAAGGTCCTAAATAGTCTACTTTGACTATTCTCAACCTAAAACCTGTCTAAACCCATATATTTTGAACATGATTATAAATATTTTAGCAGAACAAATACCAAATAGCTTTTTCATGTGTAGTGTGAGGTTTTTATAGTTGTTTAGAATAAGAGTTCTCAGTAGTTTCTGATGCCTACAATATTGGGTTAATTATTTAAATTAAATACTTTTTTCCATCAGAGGAGCAAAGTACAATGTGCTTTTTGTTAACCATTTGGACTACCCCACAGTTTAGGGGTTGATGTAAGTTCTAAATATTCACATCAAACGTATTATTTTGCCAGCTAAAGTATCCTCTTATCATAGTACTTCGTTCACCCAAGATATTTCTCGATGAATGAGAGAATAGGTGTCATGTCTCCAGCATACACTTTTACCATGTTTTGGGATTTCCTGATACTCATGCTGTGGGCTCCCTCTGCTGGACACTTCCTGTAACTACGCAAGACCATTTCCTATATGCATGACTAATCATGATACCCGTAAGCCCACCATGTGACCTAGAGCAATGCCTTGTGGGAGCCAGGTCTCTATTTAACAGACCATGCTGCTGGAAGAAGCACACAGTTCTGCATCTCCCTTATGATAGAATGGCTGGTAAGCAAGTAGTTACACCAAAACACCTCCACAGCTGCCAGCACTCCCAGAGACATAGACATTTGTGTATATATATTTTATGCTGCAGTTAAATGTTTTTATATAGTTCATTGAAAGCATACTTATTATATTTTCTGCTGTTTGTATTACAGTTTCACCTCTTATTCCACTTGCCTATCCAGTAAAATCTACAGACTCCAAGCTTAGTCTCTTTATTGGATTGTGGGAAGGTTTAGCTGCATGTCGAACTAAACACTGCCCCAGGGTAATACGTAGCGAGGACAGAACAATAGGGCTCATTTATAAACTTCAAGCAGTGCAGAATGATCCCCATAGTGAATATATTTGCCCTGCATGCTTGTATTTATAAAATTGGACTGGTTTATTTAATTTGCCAACACAATTGCAAAACCTAATTGCAAATTTATATTGAGAATATTGATGCACACATTTTGGGGGATATTTACTAAAACCTGAATTTATCTCATATTTTTATTACCGTAAACCAAACTCCCAACAATGATTTTATCAATAAAAAACTTGCTAAAATCGAGCAAGAACTCAAATCATATGAATTCTGCTTGATTTCCCCCCAAATTTTTTGGGATTATCTGACAAACCCCAGTGCAGATTGTAAAAGGAACATCTACCGTTGACTGATATGTGACCTCAACCGGTTTGAGATGGTGGATTTTTGAATTCTGACTTTTTGGAGCTTTGGGGTAAAACTGTGACAAAAAAAACAACAACATATAGGAAACTTCAAAAATGCTACCAAGTAGAGCCATTAAACTGTCAAATAAATACTGCTATGAATATATATATTATTATAATAAAGGATTATTTCCACAATGTGTGATAGAAAAATATAATACCCAACCTTTACATTAATCTAAACATTTTTTTCAATATATAGAATGGTGAGACAGAGAAGCCCCCACATGTAAAGATTTATCCACTGCTGCAATTCCCTAAACTTGCAAAAGTTAAAGTGACAAGTCAGAGAGAATGAGCTAAGCCTTATACAAGTGAAACAAGGCCAAAGAGAGTTAGGTAATGTAGTGCTGTACTGAACCTATATGTCTTTGTATTGTAGCTGCAATGACTTTCAATGGATTCTGAAATGTTTTAGCATAAAAGCAAGTACATTTTATAAAACTTTCCCTAACTTGTAGGGCCATGTCATATAAGGGGCTGATTTATCAAAATTGGGTTTGAAGTTTTTTTCATCATTTGAGAAAAAACACGAGTACAAATATACTCGAGGATATTCTTTGTAACCTCAAAAATTCGCCAGAAAAAACTTGGCAAGTAAAATCTGGTTTTATTTATTTTCCCAGTTTATTAAAACATTCAACATGTTCAGCCTCAATGAACATTGTTCAATGTCTCATGGCATGCAACTTTTTTTCCACGAAAAGACGAGCACAGTAATATTTTGTCTTTTTTCGTAAATAAGTTTGCATTCGAGAAAATAGTTGCATGCATTTTGTCTGCATTTTTTCGGCATCTGCATTTTTTTTTATCACAAACTCCTATTTTGATAGATCTGCCCTTAAGTTTCATACACTATGTCATATACTATAGTTGTATAGTTCTAAACTATATTGTTTTTGTTTAATTTTCTGAATCTTTACTAGATGAGAAATGTACTAAAATACCTCATAAACGGCAGGGTATTATTGCTTTTCTGAAGATCACATAAAACATGTGACCTCTGAATGATGGTAGCTAGAGGGTGTTTTAGGGGAAGCCCACTCTAGACGCATTGCACCTTTTAATGTTCTATGACCTGGGCAGCATCAATGCCACTGGTCATCCTTACCCTTCTTTAACCTTCCCCGTACATAATATAAAGTAAAGACACCAAGAGCCCTGGATGGATTTGAAAAGACAGCAGCTTTTATTAATAATGTTATCAAAACATGACTTAAAAATTACAGTGTCAAACTCACAAACATTAATCAAAACAGAATGCTTGCCAATAGTACTCCACTGAGTGAACTGGCCCCTGCAATGCCGGCCATCCCCATGCTGCTGCACTTGAATGGGCAAGTAGAAGCAAAGTAAGCCTCACTTAAACCCTAACCTCCTTGGTTGATACCAAGAATACAAAATAGGGGAATACTGCCCCATTCCCTCACTCCAGCAAGTACTTCCCTACCAAACAAACTGCGACCAATCATACATTCCACATAAAAAAACTAACACCCAGAATTACCCCACATAGCCTCCAGATTGGAAGGGGTGGGAAAGCAGGTTGATGCGCCAATCACTACTAGGAGCAGACTAAGGCTTTCCAGCTATGCACTTCCTTTTCCTCACTAGATAACCCTGCCCCTCCTTGCAGCACACACAGACTACTTCTTCTCTGACCCTGTCAATTCTCCCCTTTCTGAACTTTAATTGCTTCCACTTTTAAGAAGTGCTTGAAGGTGGTGTAATCTGTTGGAGCAAACATAACTATTTCAATAAGAAGTTTTATTTCATACACTGAACAATGGTGCAAAGTATTAAATTCACAATCTTTCTTAAACTGTTGGAAGTGGTCGCTAAACAGTTTCTGGGTGTGCAAAAGTTATATTAAATTCATGCAAAGGAAAATTTGCTCAGGGAATTATTTTCACATTGTGAATATTTTTTCATTGGCAACTTTTATTACCTTCCCCTGTATGTCACCTTCAAGCATGTCTTAAAAATACTCAATGTGCAATTAAAATTGCAATGCAATAACAGACTAAAGAAGAATATTACTTTGTGAAATGTGAACTTTCTTTTTCTTGTGAATTATTATTATTCTGTTTGCAACTGTTATTACATGTCCCTCATATATTTGCCTGTAACTCATGCTGTGGTTTGTGCAGTTGTGAGCAATGTATTAAAACACCATCAATTGTGGTTGTTTATTTTTATAATCAGTTGCAATTGCACACAAAATTGTCAGGGTGAGGATTGCATAATTTCTGGTGCATAGTGTTAAAATGATGCCTGCATGTGATTCTTAAGATAAATCTGCTGTGTCTATTGCAGTCTACAGTAGAAACCCTGGAATTACCACCACCTCAAACCTATGGTATAAGCTATGTCCACCTTTGTAAGTCCTAATAAATTCATCATATTTTAACTTTTTTACCAAGATAGCTCCAATACATAGAACAAAGGAAATAATAAGGTATGTATGGTTATGTTTATGCTGACAGATCTTAAACTCTGTTGCCTGTATGATCTGAGATTGTCAGTCCTAAGGGGGCTACTTTTTAAAGGAAATCTGTAATTACAGTTTCATCTTTTGTAGGCACTGCTAAGAGTTATGAGGCTAGAGCAGCCATGCTGGTGGATAGCTGTTATTCAGCTCTTTACATATCTCGTCTTGCCCAAAGACAAGCTTATACAATGAATACACTTTAATTACAAACTTTCACAATTAACCTCATTCTTTTCTTGAGAAAACAGCATGGTGGCTCCAGCAGGTTTAGGGGAATTATGGCTATGGCACATAATGAATCACCATAAAGTGCTTCCTACTTTTCACAATGGGAAGCACTGAATGATACACAGTATGGGAGCTGAACTATTGATATTTTCCAATATAGTCAATAAGAAATAAGTAAGGACTAAAGCCTGCATGATATACACAAGATGATCAGTTTGAGCACCTGTGGACACAAGGAACATCATCCATAGCCCTTTACTTAATACCAGCTCATGGTTTTATCTAAATCATGTGTACACATCAGAACACGTTTGTGCACACTGATGTGGGTAAAGCCTGGACTAAATGTAAATATCTGTTGAGTGTAACATTTATACGAAGTGGTTAATGGACTCAATCAATTACTGAAGTATGTCCAACACCTGTCTAGAGAGCTTCATAACCTGTCAAATTGTATTTAAATCCCATATTTGTAATAGAAGAAATTAAATATGCCCAGAAGCAGTAACCCATATCAACCAATATGTTTGCTTTTAAGCAGGTGCTTAGTAAATGCTACTTGTCGCTATTAGTTAATGCTCCTGGGCAAACTCATTGTCTTTTACATACCATATATACTCGAGTATAAGCCTACCCGAGTATAAGCTGAGGTACCTAATTTTACATACGAAAACTGGGAAAACGTATTGACTCGAGCATAAGCCTAGACACAACTACAGCCCTGTCTCCCAGCAGCGCACATTCCGCCAAATCGACCCCCCCCCCAGCGATCAACCGGACTTCTTTGCAAAGTTGATGGTGACAGAGAATTGCCAAACGGATTACTGTGTGCTTTGTCCCACTGTCACACTACCATGTGCAGAGGGTGCTGTGTGATATTGCCATCACTGTTAATCTTTCGTATAACCAACAGAGGGTGCTGTGTGATATTGCCATCACTGTTAATCCTTCATATAGCCAACAGAGGGCGCTGTGTGATATTGCAGTCACTGTTATTCTTTCATATAACCAACAGAGGGCACTGTGTGATATTGCAGTCACTGTTATACTTTCATATAACCAACAGATGGCGCTGTGTGATATTGCAGTCACTGTTATTCTTTTATATAACCAACAGAGTGTGCACTGTTATTCTTTCATATAACCAACAGAGGGCGCACTGTTATTCTTTCATATAACCAACAGAGGGTGCTGTGTGATATTGCAGTCACTGTTATTCTTTCATATAACCAACAGATGGCGCTGTGTGATATTGCTTAGCCCATTAATCTCTGTCTTAATTGTAATCTTAATACTTCATTATTATCCTGGACATATATTTTATATTACATTATTAAATGTTATGTTTTACTTATGTTTGTACAAGGGAATCGATGAATATTGAATGGGGTGGTGCAGTTTCAAAGGTCAACTTTTCTCTAAAAACTTTACTTTACATTAACTTAGTTGACCTTGCACACCATTGGCTGTTTCTCTATGGTTGAAGGTGCTCCCAATCCAACTTATTTGCATCATAATACTGAACGTATATCTTGCATTTGCATGGGTGAGCATTTAGGGAATAGTGGTCAAAGCATGGTCTCCTTTGATATTATGGGGCAGATTTACTAAGGTTCGAATGGCAAATTCGAATTTTCAAATTTTTTTTGGTCAAAACTAAAAAATTCCAATTTAAAACCACCAACTCAAAATTGAATTTGAATTTGAGATGTATCACTCCTTGTCCCGGGAAACAGTTCTACTTTGACTATTCTCAACCTAAAACCTGCCAAGTGCCTGTAGAAGGCAATGGCAGAGGTCCCTTGAACTATTTGAATATGTGAATAGTAGTGATGAGCCAAATTTTTGCCAAGTTTCTCTTTGAAAATGACACCCCATAGACTCCAATGGCAGAAAAAAAGCATTAAAAAAATTTGATTTTTTTTTTAATTCAAGTTTTCGGGGTGGGACTATTTGATTGAATTTTAGATATTAATTTTTTTCATAAATAACATACCATTCAAATGAATAAAATCTAATTTATTAGAGTTTAAAAACATTCTCATTACTCTAAAATTCGACCTTTGATAAATAACCTACTATGTTGCAGAGGCAACTGTATAAGGGAGTAACTAAACACTTAATTTTAGACATGCAAACTTTGACAGTATAAGGGCATCTCTGCAGCATATTAAGTGAGAAATGCTTTCACAGGGTTTAACACGGAACAAAAATAAGATATCTTTAAAATGATGCTTAATAAATATACGTCAGTATATTCCTCTTGCAAGCAAGGACGTCTTTGCAAAACAAAACCTTTGTGGTTCAATTGAAGTGTTGGTGTTGAGGTGGGTAAGAAAAGGCACGCTTTGGGTTTGGGTTAGCTGGGACAGCTGGAATGTTTATAAGGTACAAGGAGGCCAATAAATCATAAAAAAAACTAACAGATAAGCTAAAATAGATATGGAAACGGGTATCGCAGTAAACAGTAAAAAGAATCCAAAATTGTTTTTTAAATATATAAATAATAACAAAATGAAGCAGGAAGGAGTCGGAGCCTCAATATCAGAGGGGGGTCAGTTGGTTGATGAGAACAGAAATAAAGCAGAGATACCAAACTGTTATATTTGTCTACACAAATGAGGAACCAGTTAGAACTAGTAAAACAAATGATGCATGGTTCACACATGAGAAAATTCAAAAGCGACTAGAACATGTTAAGATAAACAAAGGTCCAGTAGAAGATGGTATTCATTCCAGGGTACTTATCGAGCTTAGCTCTGTGATTGCCAAACCTCTTTACTCAGGATTCACTGAGGTCTGGCAAGGTGTAGAGAGACTGGAAAAATTTCCAATGTGGTGCCGCTATTCAAAAAACGATCCTGTTCTCAGCCTCAAAACTATAGGCCGGTTAGTCTGACATCAGTGGTAGGAAAGCTTTTCGAAAGGTTATTAAGTGATAAAATACTGGACTTTATTGCAAATCATAATACTATGGGTTTGTGCCAGCATTGTTTTATGTGTAATAGATCTTGCCAACTAATTTAATTTGTTTTTATGAGAAAGTGAGCAGGGACCTAGATTCTGGGATGGCAGTCAATGTGATCTACTTAGACTCAAGCATTTGATACAGTACCACACAGAAGGTTACTGGTTAAATTAAGGAATTTTAGCATGTAACATCGTATTTATACCTGGATAGAGAACTGGCTAAAAGATAGATTATAAAGAGTGTTGGTAAATGAAACATTCTCTAATTGGACCATTGTGGTTAGTGGAGTACCACAGGGCTATGTCCTTGGTCCTATGCTTTTCAACTTGTTTATTACTGACCTGGAGGAGGGCATTGAAAGTATTGTTTCTATTTTTGCTGATAATACAAAATTGTGCAGAACTATAGGTTCTATGCAGGATGCTGCCACTTTGTTTTGACTAAATTGGAAAACTGGGCAGCAAACTGGAAAATTTGGTTCAATGTTAATAAATGCAAGGTTATGAACTTTGGTAAAAATAAAATACTGTAAATGCAAGTTATATGCTAAATAGCAGTGTGTTGTGAGTTTCATTAATTGAGAAGGGTCTTGGGGTTTTTGTAGATAACAAGTTGCCTAATTTTGGGCAGTGTCATTATGTGCGGACTAAAGCAAAAGTACTGTATTGCATAAAAAAGACATGAACTCAAGAGACAACATAATTTTTCTTACTTTGTAGGTCCCTGGTTAGACCTCACCTGAAATATGTGGTGCAATTTTGGGCTCCAGTCCTTAAGAGGTATATAAATGAGATGGAGAGAGTGCAGAAACATGTAACCAAAGTAGTTAGAGCAATGGAAGACTTTATGATGGTAGACTGTCAACGTTGGGGTTGTTTTCTGTGGAAAAAAGATGCTTGCGACATGATTACATTAGAGGACATTATAGACAAATAGCAGGGAAATTTTTTACCCATAAAGAGGATCACCACACCAGAGGCCACCCCTTCAGACTAGAGGAAAATAACTTTCATTTGATGTAGCGAAGTTGCTTCACAGTGAGGACAGTGAGGTTGTGGAATGCCCTGCTGGGTGTTGTTGATGGCTGATTCTGTTAATGCCTTTAAGAATGGCTTGGATGATTTCTTGGAGAAACATAATATCTAAGGCTATTGTGATACTAAAATCTATAGTTAGTACTGTATAGAAATGGGTATATATAATTTATGTGAGGGTATGGGGGGTCAGTATGTGTATGTATGGATGCTGGGTTTCATTTGTAGGGGTTGAACTTGATGGACTTTTGTATTTTTTCAACCCAATTTAACTATGTAACTATGTTAGACATCTGCTCACTCTGGCCTTTATAGATTACATTGTTGGCTAATTAACTAAATTAGAAACATTTTTTATCTCTTTACCCAGTTTTTATTTGTACACTAAAATGCTCCTTTAAAGCTATGTATCAGCCAGTGTGACTAATTCAGGGAGAGAATTCCACTTCTTCACAGCTCTTACTGTAAAAAAAACCCTTCCGAATATTTCCTTTCTTCTAATCAGAATGGGTGCTCTCATGTCGGATGTAAAGATTTACTGGTAAATAAAGCATTAGCGAGATTATTATATGATCCCCTTCTATATTTATACATAGTTATTATATCACCCCTTAAAACACCTCTTCTCTATCACGAACAACCCCAACTTGGCCAGTGTTTCCTTATAACTGAGATTTTACATACCTTTTACCAGCTTACTTGCCCTTCTCTGGACCACCTCTAATTCAATAATGTCCTGTTTGAGCACTGGAGACCAAAACTTTTTAATTTATTCTAGATGGAAATTAATGTCCCTTTTAATACAGTTCAAGACCTTGTTTGCCCTTGAAGCTGCTTGCTGGCACTTCTTGCTATAGCCAAGTTTATTATCTACAAGGATTCCAAGGTCCTTTTCCATTATGGATTTGCCTAGTCCATTAAGATATATATATTTTTACATCCCAGGTGCATGACTTTACATTTGTCGACATTGAATCTCATCTGCCACTCAGCTGCCTAAATTGCCAGTTTGTCAAGATCCTGTTGCAAGGATGCAGCATCCTAGATGGAATTTATTGGGCTGCATAGTTTTGTGTCATCTGCAAACACTGATACATTACTTACAATACCCTCCCCCAAGTCATTAATGAACAAGTTAAATGAAAGTGGACTGAATACAGTGCCCCGAGGGACTGCAATTAGGGATGGGCGAATTTGACCCGTTTTGCTTCGCCAAAAATTTGCCGCTGGCGAAATGTCACAGACGCCCATTAAAGTCAATGGGCCTCAAAAAAAAATTGTCGCGCGGCGAAATTGTTTTGACGCGCATCTTTTTTTTTTTGACGCACGCCGCCATACAAGTCTATGGGCATAATTTTTTCGGCGAAACGAGGCAAAAAAATTCGCCCATACCTAACCGCAATAAGAACCATACTCCAAGTATAGAATGTACCATTAACGACCACCCTGTGTACCAGATGCTGTAGCAAGTTACCTATCCATTTGCAAAAAGCTTAATTAAGCCCAACAGCCCTTAGTTTAGAAAGCAGTCATTTGTGGGGCACTGTATCAAATGCTTTGGCAAAATCCAAATAGATCACATCTACTGCTCCCCTGCTGTCCAGCATCTTACTTACTTCATCATAAAAAGCAATCAAAACTGTCTGACATGACATATCTTTCATAAAGCCATGCGCATTACTACTTATAATGCCATGCACCAGGATAAAATTTAGAATGTGATCCCTTAACAAGCCTTCAAATAATTTGCCCACCACAGATGTCAAACTTAATGGCCTATAATTACCGGGCTGTGATTCTATTTTAAATGTAGAAATTACATCAGCTTTCCGATAATCCATTGGTACCACACCAGATGAAAGTGAGTGTGAGAAAATGAGAAATATAGGCCCGTAAGGGTGTATTTCATCTGGCCCTGGTCCTCTGTTTGAATATACTTGTCTGATTGATTGCTATGGTATGGGTTATTTTATCGATAGCAAATGATGTTTCTTTTATTATATTACCCATTAAAATAAAGCCTTCTTTCACACCTTAAACTAAATTGTTTAAAATATCATTTATTGGTGATATTTCCATTTATTCATGTGACCTATATCTAACCTATTTAAAGATGTGTATGTTTTAAATTGTCATTTTTTGTTGGCTTTCATTCCAAATGTTTCCTTTCTTTATATGTGCTTTATGCTTACTAAGCACAGGTTAAGAGCAACACGATGAGTCAGTCTTGGCATTTAAGCCAGGTAGCTGGCTGTAATTTTAACCAAAGTACAGCTATACTCTGAAAAGCTGTATATTTAAGGTGGGGTAATAGATGGTCTTTGCAACACTGTTGATTGCACTTCAAGAAGAGTAAAATCCAAAATCACTGCTCAGTTTTACCTTGTGATACACCTATTAAAGGTTTTATACATTTATTTAGATATATAAAAAAAGTGTCTGGCTAATCTACTGTTTAATTGCAAACCTAGGGGGTTATTTATTAAAGGTTGATTTGTGTTTTCCTGACATATTTGAGTTTTTCGAGGGTAGTTTCACAAAAAAAACTTAATTTTTTTGGAATGCATTTTTTATTTTTTTTTAGATTTATTATGCCCGAAGCTGCTAAAAGCCTGAATCCAGCTACTCCAGCTAAAACCTGTAGAGGGCATGTAGAAGAATGTGGTAGAGGAACCATTTGAAAATGTTTTGTTGCCTTCATGATTTTCGATTTTTTACGGTAGTTTGCCCTCCAAAACTATATAAATTCGAGGTATTCAAGTTTTTTTCCCCCAATAGTTTTATTCTGGCTTTTTTTCATAAATAAGCAAACATTACAGTTCCAGATCCAGTTTATTCGAGGTAGAGAATAAAAAAAGGTTTATAAATTTGTAAATAAGTCACTTTACCATGCCGTAGGAGTATCAGTATTATTTTTGTTTTATTGACAATATCTGATGTTGGATGATGCCCTGCATGGTTGTCCTCTGAGTTAGACTGGGTCTCCGAGACCTCAACAGAGAACCTGTCAGCCTGGTCCAAAAGCGATTAGATACAGAATCTTCTATAGCATTTTGGTGGAAAAAAAGGATAAGCTGATGAAAATTCTACTACGCTGGGACCCATACACAGCAGGAGATTTTAGTACTTTAGTACTCTGGTAAGCCAGCCTGACTGTGGTTGTCCTACAAGGACTGTACTAAAGGAAGGTTGCTGTTTGACAGTTTATTGTAATACGTTAGCAGCAGTAGTGCTAACAAGCTTTTTGCTCATTCAGTTGAAAGCATAAATATGTGGGTTAATAAGGCACCCTATACAGTATAGTATAATGTACCATTACATTTCACTTTACATTTGAAATCAATGGAAGTTCTACCTATTGCTAGGGATGTAGCGAACTGTTCGCCGGCGAACTAGTTCGCGCGAACTTCGACTGTTCGCGTCCGCCGAATGTTCGCGAACGTCGCGCGACGTTCGCCAATTGGTGTTCGCGTTCGATTCGAAGTAAAATTTCGTTCGACCATTCGACCATTCGACCGTTCGATCGCTAAAATCGAACGATTTCCATTCGTTCGAACGATTATAAGCATTCGATTGAATTAAAATCATTCGATCGAATAGCTTCGATCGTTCGATTCGAACGAAAATCGTTCGATCGTACGAATAAAATCCTTCGATCGTTCGATCGAACGATTTTATCGAGCGTTCGAAGTTCGCGAACTGTTCGCGAACTGTTCGCTTTTTTGCCGGTGTTCGCGAACGGCGTTCGCGAACATCAAATCGGCAGTTCGCTACATCACTACCTATTGCTAGGAAGATGGAGTATAGTGGCTATGGTGTTCCCCCAAATTTACGTATTTACACCCACTCTTACACAGCCAACCACAATACACAATCCACCTGAACAAGTCATGGTATGTGAAGAACATGCAGTCTTCAAACTGTACATACAGTTTGTACAGAAGCAGAGTATCTGAAGGGTTAACAGTTTTGTGAATAATATACAGGTCATGTTTGGGGATGCCACATCAGACTGGAGGGCCAGGAACACAATAAACAGGCAAAATAGCTATAAAACAGAATACCCAGAAACTTTCAATACAAGACCTATAAATGGGCACTGAACCTGGCCAACCTTTTAATCAGAAATTGCCCATCTTCACACTGGCCCATCTCCAGAATAAGAAGGCTTGCTAAATGATGCTCGTGAAAGTCAGTTATATATGATAAAAGGCAGAAAAATAATGAAAAATACGTTTGGCTGGATATAGATAAGCAAGGAAGGAGGAACAAACAGTAGTCAGTGTGAATCCACACAAAGGTTATACCTATTTCCCTCCACTCTCACCTACTGTCTATGTTCAACTATGGCTGCCCTCCCACACCATTCCCCATTCCTATGATCACTACCAGACATCATTTGATGCATTCCCAGTTCACAGACATGAGGTCATAACTAAGTAATTTTCCACAGCTGTAACATGGCTTGACTTGGAATATCATACATTCAAATATCTAATATAAGTAATTCAAAAAACAACTGGATGAATAAAATTCTTCATAGTCATACACTCAAATGCAGAATTAAAGTAAAAGCAGAGCTGTATCTTGGTCCGGTGCCACCCTAGGCACTGGACCTCAGAATGACCACCATTCAAGCCCCAACATATGTGCAGGAAGTGACATGTGCATTGTAGGAAGTGACATTTAATTAGATAGGAATTAGTAGGAACAGTTTTTTGCAATTTTTTAAAGCTGCTGCCCAAGTCAAGGGGCCTCGGTTGTCCTGGTAACTACAGCCCTGAGTAAAATACCATACTACATGCAGTACTTAGTATAAAGAGATGAAAATAGGTCCCTGCCTTGTAGATCTTACAATCTAAAGATATAAAAAAGAGATGATTCTGGTTCATCAGTATATACTATAATCAAAATTACTGAATGTAAGTTACATAGATAAAAGCAATCATTTTAAAATAACCTTCCACTGAGATAAAATTATAAATGTTCTCTTAGAAAATATAAAAACTCATGTGTTCTCATGACAATGTCAGATAAGTAAAATCAGCATTCACAATGCAAAGACAACAGAGCAATTCAGGTCTTCTGCCCATATGACCGCAACCTCTATGAAAGAGGGTTTTATCTTTTTTAGGTGTCTGATTAGTTGGGGACAAAACACTAGGCGTCATTTTGGAACCAAAATTAGCCATTTTTTGTACTTTGGACAGGATTGGTACCACCACTGTACCACATGATGCTGCTGTCTACATTTTTTAATATTTTTCGTTCACAAAAGCCATTTGGTCAGAAACTTTGCAATGAAGTCATTGAGGTCTGTAATCAGTCCAAAAGGACTCAAACATGGTCGCTAACATTCGCAAGCGTCTTTGTGCAGGTTTTTTGCAAAACATATTACATTCCCCCACTACTCTGCTATGATATCTGAATCTTCATTTACATCAACTTAGTAGTGACATGCAAAGCACCCGACATAAACATTCATTCCATAGACAAGGCACAGCACACTGATTTATTATATGGTCATTTTGATATATATATAAAAGTGGCACAGTGCATAGTGTCAAAATGTGCTCATTGGGTACTGTCTCAGCTCTTATTCACAAGCTTTTTGTTGATCCTTTCAGACCCATTTTCTAAGGATATTATTTTGCTTTAAATGGGCATTTAAAGCTGTAATTTTGTTCTTTCGTGATAGAAATTAGGTGGGAGTAGGTAAGAAGTATTATATTGGTTGCTGCATTATTATTTTAATCAGCTCCAAAAGAATTGTCAGCTAAGAAAATGTGAAGTACAGAGTCCTGTACATTTTTTCAACTGGTTCTAAAAGCACCACATCTTGATGCAGAAATAGGATTTTGCTCGCCCTTCTGCTCATGCTGTGCATTCAGTTGGTGGACAGGCCTTTCAGGCTTCGTGTACACAGTATTTTGAAGGTACAAAGGACCTTTTGGTATGCATTAATTTGAATGTTACAATGATACAGGCATTTCAGAATCAGTTGGATTTTCAGAGTTATATTTCTAGTTACCACCCTACTATACTAAAAAAAAATGTCCAAACAAGCTTATCTTATGCATGGAATCAAGAGCAGGTCAAGGGCACGGTGCTTATTTTTCTTTTTATGGATCTTATTTTTAATTGAGTACATTTTAACTATGCTTCCAAAGCTCAGGGTTTCAGGGTAGAAATTGTACACTCAAAAGTCTTAACACTACATTACACTACAAATAATATATAATTGTTATGTACTTTGTTTGATTTTATATATTTATTCATTTTTCATTTTTGAGTAGAGTGCAAGATTTTATTACAATTTTTTTTAAATTTTTGTGCAGATTGCAAGATTTTTTATTAAAGGAACAATAACACCAAAAATGAAAGTGTTTTTGTAAGGTAAACAACTCCCCGATGCCATTCCTCGATCCAAGATGGAGGCGCCCTGTCCTCCCGCATGGTCCATCCTGTTTGCAGCACTGTGACGCTAGCTCCTTCTCACCAGCCTAATGGACGCCAGCGTCAACGTCATTACGTCATCACCTTTCTGCCTGGATTGACCTCTTTGCCTGGACTCTGACCATTCTATTGCCAAGCCCTTTTGTACCTTGAACTTTGTTTGTTGAACTGCCTCCTCCTTGGTCCGCACTCCATACTGAGCCTTTGGGCCCTTAACGTTTTAAAGTAATGAATATATCATGTAGTGTTGTCCTGTACTGTTAAAACTGATGTGTTTGCTTCAGAAACACTACTATAGTTCATATAAACAAGCTGACAAGTAAAATGAAAAAGGCTATATGGCACAGGATCAATAATGGACAACAGATAACATTATGTACTTCAGAGCTTATCTGCTATCTGCTGAGACCTTAAAGCCAAGGTATGTACAATGTAAATGCTTCTACCGGCTCCAGGTTAAAGTTTGTACCATCATCCTCTCATCTAATCATGTCTATGGGAAAATGCATAGATTTGGGTGGGCTAATCCTCAGGCCTGATAACCAGCCAACCCTATGTGTCCTCTGCGTATATCTGATTTTGTCATATATTATGCATAACCACGATATTTCCTTACTTCTTGGGTAGGTGACAAAATACTTTGAAACACCCCCTACCCCATTTATTACGTGGTTGAACTCACAGGTAAGGCAATCATCGCTCTAAAATACTGTCTTGTGTTCTTATTATTTGAGGATTACAAGATGCCAATACAGATTCCATCCCTGTATTATTAATAATAATAGCAATAATAATACATTATTAAATGGATAAAAGAAATGTACATTAATAATAACAGTAATTGGCTCAAATTGTATTCATTTTCCCCTCCCATAAAAAGCTCTAACTGTCTTTATGAATTCACATATTCCATCATACTGCTGTCTTCTACAATGCTTCACTGTAGAATAGATTGTATTTGGTAATGAGTACTGAGCTACAGGTATGGGACCTGTCATTCAGAATGCTTGGGACCTGGGGTTTTCTGGATAATGGATCCTTCTGTAGTTTGGATCTTCATACCTTAAATCTATTAAAAAAGCATTTAAACATTAAATAATCCCAATAGGCTGGTTTTGCTTCCAATGAGGAGTCATTATATCTTCATTTGGATCAAGTACAAGGTACTGTTTTGTTATTACATAGAAAAGGTACCGTATATACTCAAGTATAAGCCAAGTTTTTCAGCATCCAAAATGTGCTGAAAAAGTCTACCTCGGCTTATACTCGAGTCAGTGGGCAGTAGCTGAGATTGCAGTCACTTTTAATCATTCCTATACCAACAGTTTGCTTGGGGAGAGACTACAATATCACACAGTGCCCTCTGTTGGTTATATGAAAGAATAACAGTGCGCTCTCAGTTGGTTATATGAAAGAATAACTGACTGCAATATCACACAGCGCCATCTGTTGGTTATATGAAAGAATAACAGTCCGCCCTCTGTTGGTTATATGAAAGATTAACAGTGATTGCAATATCACACAGCGCCCTCTGTTGGTTATATGAAAGAATAACAGTGACTGCAATATCACACAGCGCCCTCTGTTGGTTATATGAAAGAATAACAGTGACTGCAATATCACACAGCGTCCTCTGTTGGTTATATGAAGGATTAATAGTGATGGCAATATCACACAGTGCCCTCTGTTGGTTATACGAAAGATTAACAGTGATGGCAATATCACACAGCACCCTCTGCATATGGTAGTGGGACAGTGGAACAATGCACACAGTAATCCATTTGGCAATTCTCTGTCACCGTCAACTTTGCAAAGAAGGTTGATCGCTGGGGGGTCGCTTTGGCAAAATGTGCGCTGCTGGGAGACAGGGCTGTAGTTGTGTCTAGGCTTATACTCGAGTCAATAAGTTTTCCCAGTTTTCGTAGGTAAAATTAGGTACCTCGGCTTATACTCGAGTCAGCTTATACTTGAGTATATACGGTAATACTTTTTTTTAAATGTGAATTATTTGGATAAAATGGAGTCTGTGGGAGATGACCATGATAAAATTTGGAGCTTTATGGATAACGGGTTTTCAGATAATGGATCCCATACCTGTATCACATGCAGTAATTGGAAGTATCATTGTACATAAAATTAATTTATTAACTAGATCTAAAAATTAATATTTCAGTCAATTTGATTTGATATTAAATAGGTATTGAAAATAAAAATCAGTCTAGTAACTTGTAGAATTTTAGGAGGATTTTTTCTTGCTACAGCTATTTTTCTCAAATAAAGTGGATTTACAGCCCAGTGGAGTTTTACCTAGCAAGAAGTCAGATGGAACATTGTTGAATTGCTCTTAAAATCCTTATTAAATGTCATAAACAATTTGTAAATAGCGATGAGCAAATTTGTTCTACATCCACGAATTTGCTGCAAAGTTCTGCATTTTGCCATCTGAAAATGTTTTTGCAAAACTGCAGCAAAAATTCAATACGGGAAAATTTTCCATGGAAAAAAAGAGACTGATACAAGAAAAGTCACCCTCAGAAAAAACACCCATTGTCTTTGATGCATTTGCCATAAGAAAAACAACCAATGATTTTAATGTATTTGGACAAAAAAGTCAAAAAAAGTTGCCACAAAATAAACTACTATTGACTTTTATGCATTTGGAGTAAGTACAATTGTTACTCGCAAAAAAAATGTTGATGTCCATTGACTTCAATGCATTTCATATATTTTTCGGTTTCGTGAATGTTTTTGCAGTTTTGCAAATTTTACGGTGAAGCAAAATGGGACAGATTCGCTCATCACTATTTGTAAGCAATTTTAAAGGAAGTAGTCAAGAGATGAGAACAGAACTAATGCTATGCTATTGAAATTAAAATAGTAAAATAGACAATGTAAAAATGCTTGGAATCATAAGGGGATCTTATAATGTAGTGTATCCAAGAGCCTGCCTCAATAAGTATAGCTAATTTTTTCTGCCAGCACAAAACATAGTTGCAAATGGAATTCCCATCTCTGGTTATGGTATTTTTTCCATTTACATCAGTGACATTTTGCTCCATGTTCTATATTCTTCTGGGTTCTGCATTGCATAAAAAGTATGCAATTGTACTGCACTGTTTAGTACAGTAAGAAAGGGTCATATCAAAGCAGATTGTCTACACAGAAGGTGTGTAAATCTATATGTGGGACAGGGCTGTCCAACTGGCGGCCCCTTCTGTGGTCCCCCACATGCTGTGTCTTTTTACCATATGTACGATTTAAAAGGTATCACTACAGAGATTAATTGACCCCTGCATTGTTTAAACCTCAAACTCAGACTCTAATCCCCTGTATTGTTCACACCTGTGATCCCCCTGCATTATTCACACTTGTGACACCTCTGTTGTTTATATCCTAAAGTCCTGTACTGTTCCACCTGAGACCCAGACTGAAACTGCCCACATTGTTCACATCTTCTTCAAAATGATAATGGGGCACCAGCACTGTGTCTCTGTATGTAGCACACATTAGAATGATAGCTTTCCCTGTCTCCTGCTCTGTTCTGCCTTCCCTCCCTATGTGTGCCATTCTCTGTTTGCCCAGTGCTGCTTGTGTGTGTCATTCTCTGTTTACCCAGTGCTGCTTGTGTGTGCCAAACTCTGCTTATTCAGTGCTGCTTGGGTGTGCCATTCTCTGCTTGCCCAGTGCTGCTTGTATGTGCCATTCTCTGCTTACTCAGTGCTGCTTGTGTGTGCCATTCTCTTCTTGCCCAGTGCTGCTTGTGTGTGCCATTCTCTGCTTGCCCAATGCTGCTTGTGTGCCATTCTCTGCTTGCCCGGTGCTGTTTATGTGTGCCATTCTCTGCTTACTCGGTGCTGCTTGTGTGTGCTATTTTTTGCTTACTCAGTGCTGCTTGTGTGTGCCATTCTCTGCTTGCCCAGTGCTGCTTGTGTGTGCCATTCTCTGCTTGCCCAGTGCTGCTTGTGTGTGCCATTCTCTGCTTGCCCTATGCTACCTGTGGAATGTAAGCCTGTTAGGGTTTTATTCTTGTGGTTTGTTAGCATTTTGAAATTGTTGTTAAGGGCCCCTAAGGTGGTTTAATCATGTGTTGGGGGGTTGTTGTATTATCCACAGAGGAGGATGAGGCATATGGATTTAAGGGTATGTTTTTAACATGACTTACATTTTTCACATATGAGTGATGAGTGATTTCCCTGCAGTGAGCACCAACCATTTGTTTTTTTGGTGTGTTACCACCGTTAATGTGGATATGATCTTAAAAATTCTTGTGGTAACATGGGTGTGGTTTACAGTGGCTGTGGTTTAAAAGGGGGAGTGGCCAACACTGATTACTATTATAGGCCCTCCACCACATAGGCCAGTAAAATTTTGGCCCTCGGTACCACAGAAGTTGGACAGCACTGTGTGGGAGCTACAATGACTACCCAACATACAAATAATGTTAATTAAGACATTTTTCATTCATGTTATTCGCCATGCAGGGTCAGGTTGTTTGACCCTCCTCTTTTTATTAAATAAATATAATATTGTAGCTTTTAAAGTTTCCATAAAAGTTGTTTTTTTTAAATGTTTTTTTTAATGTAGCATATGTTTTTTTATGTAGCATATGTTTAAGATTGCCTTTTTGGGTGTTCTCAGGTTATTTAAGTGCAATAATTCTCTCTTAAGTAAATATTAAATTAGTATTATTATTAGATTCAAACAAGCTATGTTTTCAAGAAAAAAAACAATATTGTTACTTCCTTGGCTTTCAGGACATAGTAAACCAATCAAGTCCTTGTCAAAGCAATTATTTCATGTGGACTACAAATACAATTCAAGTATTATTAGAGCAGATGATATTTCATTGGGATGTAAATGTGTTTAACTAAATATGGTATTAAACAATACTGTATGTGCTGTCAAGCAGCCTGGAATTAGTTTTGTTGGCAGAATCCAACATTAGCAGATACTAATTATGGAGTTCCATTGTATAGCTATTGGAAGTTACTCTATAATTTGTACATGTGTATAATCACAATTCTGATTAGGTCTTTTTAATACTATAGCTAGTGTAAAATTATATAGCTGGTCAGATGAATCTCACTTCTTTTTATGCATTCTCTTCAAATTTTGAAATGTCCTTATAAATTAAAGCCAGCAGTAAAAGCCAATTGCTCCCTTTGCACTTTTATAAATAGGTAATAGGTTGTATATTCAGAATTATGTTACAAATCAAACCTTTAAGGCAAATGATGTGCATTGATCTATCTGACATGTAACTGTGTGTTAATAACAGATTTTTGCATTCCAACAGGAGTACAATACAGACAAAAAATTAAGCACATTTTAAATGCTAATAATCAGGTCTGTCAGCAGATGCCAACCATCACAGCACTAAATAAGGTGTTTGTTTGAAACACAAGCATTTCTCACCCCATACTTTCTGATTTGTGTTAGCCACAAAGTGAGAAATGTATATCTAAAGAAGCTATCTGAAAAAATAAAATACCTCACAAAGTAAAAGCTGGAGATTTGGCATTATTATTATTATGGCATTATTATTATTCAGAGTTCTGAATGCTATCCAAGAGTGTCACACTAGTCCATGTAAGGTTCTAATGGGAGTGACACCAAAGGTGTATGAAACACTGACACTGTCAAACTGAAATGCACAACCATAGCAATAAGTCATATTAGTTTGTAAAGCTAAGGTTCTGTGTCTTCTGGGATGAGAACATTTGAAAAACCTATCTGTGAGTGTTTGTGTGGAGAGGGACGTTAAGCTGAGGTATGAGGACCTCTAGGTGGCCACTCTCCACAATTCTGTTTCACAATAGTGTTCACAGGTCATTCAGTTAATGTGCCTCTATTCTTAAAATAGTTTATGTAATTACAGCTAGATCACATTCCTATTCATGATTAAGAAAATAATGTTGTTTCTTTAAACTTTTTTGTTTGTTTTTAACCAAAATTAAATTGTTTTTACTGAATGAAACATTGATGGGAGGGGTGAAGTCTCTCTTTTAGAGTATTCTTTATTAAAACAACTAAAAGAGTTTAGTTAAAGGAATTGTGCAATGTAAAAATAAAATATGGGTAAAAGGATAGACTGTGCAAAATAAATAATGTTTTGAATATAGTTAGCCAAAAATGTAATGTATAAACACTGGAGTGACTTGATGTCTAACATAATAGCCAGAACTCAACTTCCTGCTTTGCAGCTCTCTGATTGGTTACCAGTCAGTAACTAATCATAGACCTGAGGAGGGGTGCATATAGTGAGGGTCATAACCAGTTTCTTTTAAATCTGACCTACATGCTAATAGGGATGCACCGAATCCAGGATTCGGTTCGGGATTCGGCCAGGATTCGGCCTTTTTCAGCAGGATTCGGATTCGGCCGAATCCTTCTGCCCGGCCGAACCGAATCCGAATCCTAATTTGCATATGCAAATTAGGGGCAGGGAGGGAAATTGCGTGACTTTTTGTCAGAAAACAAGGAAGTAAAAAATGTTTTCCCCTTCCCACCCCTAATTTGCATATGCAAATTAGGGTTCGGATTCGGTTCGGTATTCGGCCGAATCCTTTGTGAAGGATTCGGGGGTTCGGCCGAATCCAAAAAAGTGGATTCGGTGCATCCCTACATGCTAAGGATCAAATGCAAACTAACTGATAAACAGTTTCTTCAGTATAAGTGAAGAAACAATTAAGTATTTTATTAGAATACTTTTCTGGACATTTAACTTTGCTTCGTAAATCTACTTGATGCAAATTGCATTAAATGGCAAAGCCCTTTTCAGCCTCTAGAGGTGATTCCCCCCCAAACACTATGGGGCAAATTCACTAAGCGCTGAAGCGCCTAACGCTGGCGTAAATTCGCTAGTGTTACTTCACACCCTTACGCCTGGCGAATTTTCGCTATGGACGTAACTATGCAAATTCACTAACGCGCGCAGTGTACTGAACGCTACCTTTTACGCTAGACTTCCTTCGCCACCTCAGACCAGGCGAAGCGCAATAAAGTAGATAGGGATTGCTTCAAAAAAAGTTCAAATTTTTTCTAAGTCCCAAAAAACACTGGTGTTTTTTCTATATTATGGGTGATAGGCTGAAAAAGATCGAAAATTGTTTTGGGGCTCCTCTCCTTCCCTACATTTCCTAACTCATGGCACCTTAACTATACAGTGGGCACATGTGTAGGGCAAAAAAAAAAATTATTTGATGTTTTGAAGGTTTCCCAGGCATTTGTAGTGATTCTACGTATTCCTCCATTTAAATTTGAATTTGGCGCCGTATGCACATTAACCATCACTAGCGTAACTTCGCTTTGCTTAGCGAATCAACGCTAGTGCAACTTCGCAACCTTACGCTACCCCTGTGCGCAACTTCGGATTTTAGTGAATTTGCGGACCGCTGGCGAAACTACGCCTGGCGAAGTGTGGTGAAGTGTGGCGAAGTGCGGTCGAAGTGCGGTGAAGTTACGCCTGGCGCAACTACGAATCTTAGTGAATTTGCCCCTATGACTCATTTTGAAATTTATAAGGAATTAAAACAGGAAGGGATCGACGGTGAAGGTGATTTTAAGGTATAGTACTCAATAAAACACTTAAATATTCAATCAGTTCACTCACTAAGCCTTTTAGCCTTTCATGCTTGGATAAATTCTAATACAGGTATGGAACCTGATATCCAGAATTCTCGGGACCTGTGGTTGTCCAGATAATGCATCTTTCTGTAATTTGGATCTTTATATCTTTAAGTCTACTAGAAAATCATTTAAACATTACATAAACTAATAGGCTGGGTTTGATTCCAATAAAGATTAATCATATCTTAATTTGGATCAAGTACAAGGTACTGTTTTATTATTACAGAGAAAAAGGAAAACAATTTAAAAAAATCTGGATTATTTGATTATAATGGAGTCTATGGGAGAAAGCCTTTCTGTAATTCATAGCTTTCTTGATAATGGGTTTCCGGTTAACGGATCCCATACCTGTAGTACCTTTTTCAAATAAATTTTGAAATCAATAAGCAATATTATAAAGACGATTTGAACAAAGATATTAGAGATGTTGGAGCATACATCCACTATAGGGCATTTGTTATTTTCCTTTATAAGGTCAACAAACATTGTAGAAATACAGTCTATCTTCTTTTAAAATATATTTGTCAGTATGCAAAAAGCAACTTGTGCAGGTGTATACTAATGATGGAAACACTTTAAACCTATGTGGACAAATGAATGAATATGAATAAGGCAAATGTTTTATTCAGGAACACAATCTAACCAGACCATAAAGACAGTATAATAAAAATGTCAGCAGTATTTATTGCATGGAGCTGTAGAATACAAAACAATTACAAAGAGAACATTCATGATAACATCATAATTGGCAAGTACAATCAGAGGTAGAGGTTTTTATACACTGTGTAAATCAGAAGGGGGGTGCTTATTTACTATCTCTTTGCAAGTTAGTCCCAGTGCAGCAACTATTTTTCGTTTTGATTTTAACTTTGAATATTAAAGTATTATATCCAGTGTCAGCTACTGATAATAGCCCTCATTTACAACAATATACACAAGTGCAGTGCAGTAAAATGGGTATAACACTTTGCATGTATCAATGCCATTCGTTAACATGCGTCCAAACAACTTCCTTGCCCTTGCCCACCCCTTCTGCTCTGATGAAATGTCTACAAGTGTTCTCATTGGTTCCAGCAAACCTTGGAAATTGCTGTTATTATATGGTTCTCACAACGAGTTGCATCAATGGCCACAGCAGACTTACACCAAGTGAGTTGCACACCAATGTCATTATTAATCATGGAAGTCACACAATCCCCACTATGATAATGCTAGCAATAACATATTCCTATATTTAACTTGCCTGTTGCCCTACAGTGCTGTGAACATATGCATTAGTGAACGTACATTGAACGTACATTTGTGGAATCAAAAATACTTTTGATTCCACATTTTGGTCCTTGTTTTGTAACTATTAAAGTGCACATGGTGTGATTTAAGGTGCTTTCAGGCCCACAACTTTTAGTAGCTTAGGAGTGGCATCAATTGCCCAAAGTTGCTCCTTTGCCCATAATGGTAAGTGCATGCTAGTGCAAGCATGAATGTCATTTGGAAACATGGCAGTCACCTGATAAGCACTTGCACAAGTATCTTAAGATATGTAATTCAACAGCACTTTGGGAGAGGCAAGTTGTGTATCTGAGTGTTAGCCAAAAGAATGCTATAAAGAGTACCTTTGCATATATTGTATTGATTTATCAATCGTTTTCAGAATTCTCATTGTCAGTTTACTTAACTTAACATGTTCTACTTTTCAAAGCTCCTTTCTTGTTGTTTTCTACAAAGATTTTAGAATAGAATGAATGTTGGTGGGAAATGTGTCCACAAAGCAATCAAGGGCTTTCACTTAGAGCCTCGCAGTTCTGAGACACTGTAAGGAGAAAGGCTTTCATGAATCCTAGCCTATTAATTTAACCTACAATTTATTACATGCTAAATGAATTTTCAAGGCTTAAAAAAACAACTCCTAAGACTTCCAGACTTAATTGCAATAATGAAATGTTCCCTAATGTGTCATTTGCACCATCAATGGGACTTTTTCAATAAAATGTTACAAACTAAACAGGAAAACAAGCTAAGTGGTCTTTTAAGCCACATATATCTTTTCTATTCTTTCCAACTTGTCAATACATTGTTGTTAATTAAAGATGTAAATGCTGATAAGAAACAAAGTTCATGCAAAAGGAATGGGAGAGTTAATGGCTCAGTTAAATGGTTTACATCAAGTACAAAAGGTGTGATCTTTTCATAAAGATCATAGTTTGATTGAAACCAAAATACAGATACAGCTGTCAATGTTCAAAATTACATTTCAATTCATTATGTAACTTTAACTTTGTTTTATTGTCTTAACATTGGCAATACATTTTTATACTGTTGCAACAAATGTTGTGGTTTTTTTCTTATTGTGCCACAATAAAGATTGGATTTTCATAAAACTTTCATCAAAATGAAGGAACATTTTCTTTAGAAATAAGAAATAGTTAAAACAATAAAAGATTCAAATTGTCCAAATGCCAAAATACGTTGGATTTAAAATATTTTCTGCAAAATAGTTTTTCAGGCTTAACTAATTTTCCTTTATGTATTCTACGTTTAAATATCTTAATCTTTATTAACATAGGGAAACTAACAATTTTCAAATGCATTTGGTGTAGAACAAGACATTTCAATCCCACTAAGATTCTTTCGTAGTGATGGCTCCTTCTCCTTCTCATGCTATATATATAATATATGTTCTAATATATGTTTAGGTATTTATAAAATACAACATTTTTCCCTGAGAAGGACAATTTTAGGGAAGCTAGTATAACTTTATCATGTTAATGGCCTATGGATTTAAAATCCAGCATTAAAGTGGAATAATTAGAGAAACAAACAATGAGACAGGAAAGCCCTGCAGCTATAAACACAGGGGCTGCATGGCAAGGAATCCAAATGACCAGAAGCAGGATTACACTGGTTTATTTTTAAAGATTGGCAGAATCATATGCAGCTGTGATTGGATGAGAAGGAATGAGTTAAGGCAAGGAAATGAGGGGCAGAGAAAGACAGGGATGTGATGTCAAGGGAAGAAGCAGTTTACTTCTTTATCTTCAGAGCAGGTAGAAACATCCCACCAATCCTCTCCCATTTTTTGCATATTTTGTGAAATGCCAGGAGTTTCATTTCTTTATGCTCTCATATATGAATGTGTTCCTGAATGCACTGTTATATTGTGGTTTCTGTACCTTTATACAGTATAAAAGTAAGAACAGCATTGTATTAATTTATGGTACTGTAAATGAATGTCAAATGCTTGATCCAGAGAATGTTTCTGATCACCATTGGGGTCAGGAAGGATTTTTTTCCCTATGGAGGCATAATTGGCATTGGCTTCAGGCTGGGTTTTTTTGCCTTCTTCTGGATCAAAACAGTGGATATATGATAATGTATTTTAAGTTTTATTTGTCAAAGGCTCTCTCCTGTAACTGCACGGTGGGTTTATTCATACTACTGCTTGTGCTAGGTGACAGCTTGCTTGGGTTTCCTGTCATCGAGACACTACAGATTCAGGACAGGCAGCAGGGCTGCTGAATTTTTCTCAATAAACGTAATTAGATTTTCTGTTTCAATCAAATTACTAGAACTAGAATTAACAATACATTTGAGCATCCTGATAAAGATAAATTATCTGAGATTAAATGATGCTCAAAATCTATTCCATGGAAGGTGTAACACTGTCATTTTCATGTATGTGGAATACAAAGAGGGAATGGAAGAAAACTTGGTTGTATTCTACAGATAATTGATATGTGACCTGTACTCTTACCAACTGGTTTCTGAAGCCTTAAATTAGAACAAACATGCTATTTTCTCATCTTGTACTGATTTAGACATACCGTATGTCCTGGAATGGAAGCATGATTTCCCTATCAAACATTGTTCAAATTATACAGTCATAAAGCAATCAAAGCCTATTGAATAAAGAAATTAGAATTTTATTATCCTAATTAACATTATGCAAAATATACGCTTTGTGCCTTGAACCTCTTGGTCTTATGTAAATGCAACTATGTTCCTTTGAAAGGAAAAAAGGGAAGAAAGATAATATCATCCACCACTCAAAAAAAGTACAAAACCATTAGGGTTTGTGTGTATAAAAGTAGTATTTTTTGTTGCAATGCTCCTTAAACCAAACCTCTATTAATTTAGAATAGAATTTAAAAATATTGTTAGTTTTAGTTGCACCTTCTCCACCTGCCCCTCTCCAACCTGCACAGCCCACATGAAATTGGGAAAAGGAAAGACAGCAGGCTGCAGCTTCACTAGAACTGGCTTTTTGAATGGTCTGGTCTTTTTATTTTGTGTTGTCCTTAAATAATTGTAGGGTGGCTGAAATGTATTAAATGTTGCCTCATGAAAATATCAATCAGGGATTTACTTTCATATTAAAATGGTATTGCTCGGGGGGCGTGGTCTGACTATGCACGGAAGCAGACGTGTTTGAGCAAGGCTCCGTCCTAAAGCCAGCTAATACGCTATTTATTAGCCCTAATTACTCCGGAATCATGATGGGAAGGACAAGAAAGAACAAGAAAAGTCCGGACCATCAAGATACACCGCAAAAATCTCATTTAACGAGGTTTTTTCAGAAGCGCTCTGCCTCGTGCTCCAGTGTAACGCAGGAGGCTCGGGCAGCGGCGCCATCTTGGAACGCATCGCAGCTTTTGACACAGTCCCTGCAAGTGAGTGACTTGAACGGAGAGGAGGATAATTACGGCATGGAGGATGCCGCTGCCGATGTCCAACAAAGTGAAGCTACTCACCTTACTCCCACAGGCCCGATGTCGGACCCGGCTCAGTCTCCGCAATGGGAGAGCGGGGATGAATGGCAGTTGCCGTTGCCGCAACAGCATCACACTAAGGACACAGGGGGAGCAGGCAATGACACCATGCAACCGGAGATCTCGCGGCCACATTCCCGGGTCGTATCCATCGATGTAATGGGTGAGTCACCTCATTCTAATCAAGGGGGGAATTATTACGCAACCCACCTGAATCTCCCTACTCCGACCCAGGCAGACATAAACAAGGCCCAATTACCTTCCGTGGACCAGGACTTACGGGCACACATACTTTCACTGCCATCTAGAGCAGATATCGAAATATTAATGAGGAACACAGAAACGGCACTTAAGTCTGAACTAAACACCGTACAGACTCAAATATCTCTCATTGGAGAGAAATATGACTGCCTGGAGAAATCGGTCCAAACAAATACGGGGAAAATCACAGATCTAGAGGCCAAGGTCGAGATGTTTGAATCCCACCTAAATGTACTGCAATACCAACAAGATGATCAAGAAAACCGTTCCAGAAGGAACAATATAAGGATCAAAGGGTTATCAGAGGCTATTGGACAACAGGAACTGTTCCCAACCTTACGCAAAATCTTTAACTCTATGTTGGGTAAACCTCCTGATCATAATATTATTATTGATAGAGCACACAGAGAGCTCAGGCCTAAGGATCCTACCTCAGAAACCCCACGTGACGTGATATGCCGTATTCATTTCTATAACGTGAAGGAGACCCTGATGCTAAAAGCCAGAGATTTGGGAGCTGTCCCATTTGAGTCCTCACAGTTAAAGTTTTTCCAGGACTTATCCAGAAACACGCTGCGACAAAGGAGAGCGTTAAAACCGGTCCTAGATGTCTTGAAGGAACACTCCATTAAATACAGATGGGGATTCCCTTTTGCACTAAATGTGATGAAACAAGGGAAATCTTTTTTCATAAAAACACCCAGGGATATACCTAACTTCATGAAGGCGTTAAACCTCCCGCCAGTTTCAGTGGCAAACTGGGAAACATTGAATTGGGGCACACCAACATCACAACCGGGCAAATATGCTGCAACATCAAATGCCCGCCAACCAGCAGATGGCAACCGCAAGAATGATGGCAAATCCCCCTTGAAGAGACAGAATCTGGAGACTTGATATGCCACTAATCTACCCTATCACTTAGTGACGTTGTCACTTCCCTTTCCAAACATACGGTTATGTTTACTTCGCCATTATAGAGACTCAATAACTGTTTTGCTTTTCAGGGCATTGCTGTTTGAAGTAGGCCTTTGAGCTGGCTCGGTCGGTTCTGAGCTGGTCTGCTTTTGAGTTGGTTTCAACCTATACCCCCATATAGGTTCTCTTTCTACGGGCTAGAAAACCCAGTGGTAAGATTTACAAAACGTTTTAACCCAGAAGGGTTTTAGTTAACATTAATGTTTCACGTATTGATGTTCTTTTGCTTATCTTTTATATTTTTTTTGCTGTACTCGCTAGGTCACCCTGTTCTGCAATGTATGCTTTTACTTATTTATGATGGCTAATTGTACTATTTGCTCCTTTAATGTCCGAGGATTTAATTCACCTACCAAAAGATCCCAAATATTACATGGTCTTCACAAACAAAATGTAATGATAGCGTTTCTCCAGGAAACACATTTTAAAGTGGGGAACAGGCCACACGTGGCGCACAGGCACTATAGGAATTGGTTATTCAGTGACAACCCAGATGGTAAGAGTAAAGGTGTGGCAATTGCATTCCACCATCATCTCTCCTATAAATTGCTTGACTCTAAAATTGACCCCTCAGGGAGATATATCTTTGCCAAAATAGAAATTCATAACCAAAAACTAACGCTGGTTAATTGCTACTCCCCAAATACAATGCAAGCTGGTTTTATGGATAGAGTTTTTACTTCTCTGGAGGGGTTCGTGGAGGATCCGTTGGTCTTTGGAGGCGACCTTAATGTAGCAATTGATCCATCATTAGATTCATCCACAGGGAAAACTAGCCTCCCCTTCAAAATGTTGAAAAAAGTGAAATCCTTGTTACACTCCAATCAATTGATGGACACCTGGAGGATAACTCACCCCCCAGATAGGGATTACACATATTTCTCACAGGTGCATCAATGCTACAGTAGAATTGATTATATCTTTGTCTCACATTATATCTTGGAATGGGTTAGGAGATGTGATATTGGAGTGCAGTTGTTGTCAGACCATGCTCCAGTTCTCTTACAAATTTCGATTCCTCTCCTTAATAGAAGAGACTGGACATGGAGGTTGAATGTCTCCTTACTTAAGGATAATGATTGCTTACAAGAACTAAGGGAAGTAATTCAAACTTTCACTGACACCCATAGAGAAGACACGACACATCCGTCTTTTAAATGGGAGGCACTGAAGGCTGTACTTAGAGGAATTTTAATAAAATATGGCTCAAGAATTAAGAGAGCTCGGGCGGAGTACCTGGCGGGCTTATTTCGCAAAGCATCCACTCTGGAACAGGCTCATAAACTGTCACTGGCGGATGAAACAATGCAAGAGCTAACGGCAACAAGAGAATTGATTAAATCTGAGCTTAACAAAAGGTCCTTATCTGCTCTCCAAAAGTGTAGAAGCCTGTTCTATGAGCATAGTAATAAGCCTGGCAGGTATCTAGCGAGAGCAATAAAACAAAAGCAAGCAAACTCGTTCATTCATGCTATGAAAACCAAGCAGGATAAAATTGTACACACAACTCAGGAAATTGCGAAAACTCTACAGCACTACTATACAGATCTATACAACATTAAAGCCCCATATAATCAAAATAGAGAGAAATTTCTAGATAAACTAAAACAATACATTGGACGCACAGCACTCCCCTCTCTAAACTCAGAAGCTTCTAATAGTCTGGAAACTCCGATATCAGAGCAAGAGTTACTATTTGCTATTAAGAATTCCCCAAATGGGAAAGCCCCGGGGCCGGATGGGTATTCCACCCCCTTTTACAAAACACTTAAAAAGGAATTGATGGAACATATGCTGAAAGCCTTCAATAACTATGCACAGAACCCTAACCCACCTATCTCCACCCTAGAAGCTCACATTACCTTGATATTAAAATCAGGCAAGGACCCCTTGGCGTGTTCCAGTTACAGACCCATATCTTTATTAAATGTGGACATTAAACTGTACTCCAAAATACTAGCTGAAAGATTAAAGGTTTTCCTCCCGGAGCTCATTGACCAGGATCAAGTGGGCTTTATCCCACATCGCGAAGCAAAAGATAATACCTTGAAAACTTTAACTCTCATAGATTATGCTCAAAGGAGGGGGATACCCATGCTGGCCCTGTCCACGGATGCTGAAAAAGCGTGAGGGTCAGTTGGGACTTCCTCAGAGAAACTCTGGTCCAGATAGGCATAGGTCCTAGAATGCTTGATAGAATTATGTTTCTATATAATAAACCGCATGCTAAAATCAAAGTGAATGGTCAACTGTCTGACTCGGTCCAGATAAATAATGGAACACGCCAGGGGTGCCCACTTTCCCCATTGCTGTACGCATTGGTGATGGAGCACTTAGCTAATGCGATCAGACTTAACCAAGACATAACAGGTGTACAAATTAAGAACGCTCACCACAAGATAGCGTTATACGCCGACGACTTATTAGTTTTTGTAACCCATCCACACATTTCTTTACCCTCATTGCTGCGGGAGTTCAAGGATTACGGTCTCTATAGCAATTTTAAAATCAATTATGATAAATCTGAAGCTCTCAATGTTTCCCTATCCACAGCCCTACAACAACAACTACAAGCTAACTTCCCCTTTAGATGGAAAACGGAAGCAATCACATATTTGGGAATCAGTATACCATCCAACTTACACCAGACTAATGCATTAAACTATACGAAATTGTTACAACAAATAAGGCAAGATCTTACACACTGGCAGCTCCCAACCATATCGTGGTTTGGGAGAATCAATATTATTAAAATGAACATACTACCCAGGGTCTTATATTTTCTACACACCATTCCGATTGAACCCCCCCAACAGTTTTTTGACACCCTGAATTCAGTAGTCACTTCATTCATTTGGGCTAAAGGGAAACCTAGGCTAGCCAAAAAAGTTCTTTCACGTAATAAACGCCAAGGTGGGTTGGGACTACCAGACTTCAGACGATACATGCAAGCAACTACTCTAGGTAGGATAGTTGAGTGGTTTCACCACCAAGACACTAAGAGGTGGATTCAGATCGAACAGTCCATGATTGATAGGCCACTTCAGGCCCTATGGTGGTTGCACACTACCCAAAGACCGAAACCCAACCTCCTGCCTTTGATCTGTAAAGAAACCTTGCACACAGCAGATAAATTTCTGAGAAAATCACATTATTTAATCTCACGCAAAGGTCCTTGTACACCAATTATGGGAAACCCTTCTTTTGCTCCTGGTGTGATGAATAGCAGGTTCCTAGGCAAAAAACCCGTTGACAATCTGATGTGTATTAGTTTATTACGTAACAAGGCCTTACAGCCGTTAGCAGACATTTGTCCCGGTAAAGAAGGGTTTTTTCTATACAAAATGAAATATGCTCAACTGACTGCATGGCTTCACAGACCTGAAAATAGGCATATAACCACTGAAACCACGACTCCCTTTGAAGACCTTTGTCTAGCCAAACAGCCTCCCACCCACCTGACTTCCCTGCTATATAATATGGATGAGTGTCGGACCACCAATTATCGCCCAAAATATACCTTCAATTGGGAACGTGAACTAGGGGTTACATACACTACTGAACAATGGGAATCATGCTTTCTCCTCACCCATAAATTCTCAATAGCATGTAAGGTACAAGAAACAAATTTCAAGGTCATATCAAGGTGGTATAGGTGCCCCGACATGCTTCATAAAATATACCATACCCCAAATCCATTGTGCTGGAGATGTAACAAGGAAGTGGGGTCAATGCTACATATTTGGTGGAACTGTCAGAAACTGAAGCCCTTTTGGGGCAAAGTTTTCGAGGCAATCAATATTGTATCAGGGACTTTAGTGGAAATGACACCATCTATTGGCCTATTGTCGATGCTAATTGGTCCAACGGGGAAACACACAAAGTCAATAATAGGTTATTGTCTGGGAGCCGCAAGAACTGTAATACCCAGGCACTGGAAATCTGAGATTCCACCCACGTTCAGTGAATGGATCTCTGAGATGGGTCACATAATGCGTATGGAGGAATTGTTGTCATACGTAAACAATAAACAACAGGTTTTTATTAAAACGTGGGCTACCTGGGTTGTGTTTCTGGAATCGGATTCTATTAAAAATATGTAATCGGACAGGAGCAATTCGATTTCAGTAGAGATACTGAAACTGTTTAGTAAAGGTAACTATAATGTATAATGGGGGGACTGGCCTAGCATACAGGATCTTTAATAATATGTTTCTTTGGCAGTTTTATTGTATCCTTTGATTATGATTTGATTTTTATTTTATGTATGTTTATGTTCAATCTATGCCTGTCAACATGGCTTGTTATGTGAAGCTATAATAACATGTTTGTTGTTGACATTGAATGTGCAAACAAAAATAAAGATTATACAAAAAAAAAATGGTATTGCTCATCTAACTATTAAACCTAAGGATAATCTTGTTTTTGAAATTATCTGATGATACTATGGTATGTGTTAAAATATTACATGGGCAATTTGATATAACTGAATGCAGCATAGTCACTAATCTTTTGTAAATCCCAATGTGGTTCATGTACAATATATCTAGAGGCAGAATTGCAGTAATGTAATATTATAAAGTTTCCAGGAGAAATCAGGTCTCATTTCACTTGCAAAAATTATGTAACTGAACAGGCTGTGCTAGCTAAGTGTCAAATGTGGTGTTCTTCACTAACAGTTGTGTGAGCTGTTACAAGCTTAGTGGCATTCTTTTGCTTTTACTGTGGATCAGCAACAACAGTAGAGCCGCAGACTGAAGCTAAATGCTACATACTATGGTTGAGAGTTAAGAATACACCAGGCTTATGTCAAGTAAACTTTTGTTTGCTTTTAACCTCAAGTGGTCTCCAGTAACTGAATTTTTGCTGGCAGTTCTATCTGGTGGATGGTTGCTATGGGCTACTAGATAATGTTAAGTCAACGATTGTACAACTCTGAACACATGTTGGTTGAACGGCAGTTTAAAGGGATTCTGTCATGATTTTTATGGTTTACTTTTTATTTCTAAATTACACTGTTTACATCACAAATAATTCACTCTACCATTTAAAACTGCATTCTTGAACCAACAAATGTATTATTTTAGCTGTAATATTGCTGTGGAGGAAGCCATCTCAGTGCATTGTGCCTGATCCTTATGTTTGACTTCAGGATGGAACTGCTTTGAGACAGCTATTATTTCTCTCCTTCCCATTGTATTATACCACAACCTAGGTTGTACTTGCATTTCTAATTGCAATGCAAAAAATCCTTCAGCAGAGGTGTCAGGAAGCTGCTATGTGGTTAGCTGCCCATTGTTCTGCTGATAGGTTGCTGATGGGCTGCTGGGGAGGGAGGGAAGAGGGTGATATCATTCTAACTTGCAGTGTAGCAGTAAAGAGTGCCTGAAGTTTATCTGAGCACAAGTTACATGACCTGCGCAAACCTGGGAAACTGACACTATGGGGCAGATTTATCAAGGGTCGAATTTCGAAGTAATGGGAGTTTTTTTTAAACTCCCATAACTTCGAAATTCGAATCAAAAATGACCAATCAAAATTTATCAAAAATCAAAAAGGTTTTTTTTTTGCAGAATGGGTCAGTTTTCGATCTAATAGATCCGTATTTTTTCCAAAACAACTCTTTGATTTTTCAAAGTCCACCAAACTTAACTCCAAATGGGTTCTAGGAGGTCCCCCATAGGCTAAAACAGCAATTCGACAGGTTTTAGATGGTGAATAGTCGACGTTGAATTTTTAAAGAGACAGTACATGATAAATTTCAATATTCTAATTTTCAAATATTTTTTTCAAATTGAATTTGGACTATTCCCTAGTCGAAGAACACAAAATTTTTACTTTGACCTTTGATAAATCTGCCCCTATGTCTAGCCTCATGCCAAATTTCAAAATTAAATATAAAAAAAACACTGTTTGCTCTTTTAAAAAATGGATTTCAGTGCCGACTTCTGCTGGAGCAGCACTATTAACTGATGTAGGTTTTCCCGCGACAATCCTTTTAAGAGGTTTGCAGTTAGCACCTCAGAATCCTGTCAGTGACATACATTTACCAACACAAATGTTTGCTGTTTAAATGTAACTTCACAAAGTAAAAACAAAGTGAAACGTGCTGTATAAAAGAGCAAACCTGAACCCCAATTTCTTTTTTATTTTATTTTGTCTGGAAAAATGTACAGTAACAAGAGAAGGTTAAAATTATTTTCTTATATCTCTTGGCTGTAACCTTTTGTATGATCAATACTTTCTGTGTTGTTACTTGCTGCTTCAGTTACAGTTTCTTGTCTAGCTTTATTGATTTTTTAGTAGAGGCATGAGCTCTATACAAAGAGGACAGTATTAAATCCAAAGAATCTCTTTGCCACTTCCATTCTAAAGAGACCTAATAACTAATGGAACTTTTTAAAGCTATGTTCCTCTGAAAGTACTATACAGTGAAAATGGTAGTAAAGGTGTTATCATTATGTGGAAAAGGTTATCAACCGATAACTACAGTCAACACTCGGTAAAACCTTTCAGATCCCTTAGGATTTAACAATCCACAGTCCATGCTAGAACAATCTTCCCAGTATGGAAAACAATTGGCCAAACTCTTTCTCTTTGCATGCAATACACATCTGGCAACTAAGATCATTCCATAGGTCATTATTTCAATAAACTGGTCATAGCAGTCAATATGTCAATATGTTTAAAAATGTTCTAAATATCAGGAACATGTTTCAAACAGAAAATACTTGATTGGTGGGGAAAATATCAAAGCTCTGTGAATCCTTCAGGATAACCCTTTTCAATATTCAATAAATCAGCCCCTTGGAATTTTGACCACTAGTAAAAATGGTTGGTCTATATGTCAGTGAAATTATGTACATCTGGGCCTTGTGCAGTTATGTTGTATATGTATTTACACCTGAATTAGAGAAATGATTTTAATAACATCAGAACAGAACTATAGCATGCAAGAGATGAAAACATGAATGCTGCCATACAAAACATGACTACATTTTCAAAAAATCTCTTTGCTATTAAGAGTTTTTTTGTAAGGCTATTATTTGATGATACCACGTTTTCCATTTTTAAAACCCTATATTCTCCTTTTCTGTAAATGTCTTATATTCCTGCTGAATTTGTATTATAGTTTATATACAGTATACTTTACTGTAAAATCAGGACTACAGGGCTACATGTAGTAAAAACCTAGCTCCTTTTCTATTACATCGCAGGGTTGTTATTACACGTCAGCTGAAATCATCCAGAGTAGGGTTTTATAATGAGGTTATTGTATATTCACTTGGAACCCTACTGGATAATCTGGCACACTGACACCTGAAAAAAAACAAAAGAAGGGGTAAAATGTTCAGAGTTTAAATGTTCCGAGTTTAAACTAGGGATGCACTGAATCCACCAAACCCCTGAATCAATCACGAAAGATTAGGCCGAATACCGAACCAAATGTGAATCCTAATTTGCATATGCAAATGCAAATTAGGGAAGGGAAGGTGAAACATTTTTACTTTCTTGTTTTGTGACAAACAGTCATGCGATTTCCCTCCCGCTCCTAATTTACATATGCAAATTAGGATTCAGATTCGGCCAGGCAGAAAGATTTGGCTGAATCCAAATCCTACTGAAAAAGGCCGAATCCTGAACCAAATCCTGGATTTGGTGCATCCCTAGTTTAAACAGTTTCTAATAAGATTATTATAGTAATGCACTGTATTTTTATATTTTATTGTATTTTACAGTATTTACACTGCACTTTTTATATTGATTCAGTATATATTGGAAGGTGTGGACTACTATAAAGCCTACAGTTAATTTAACTGATTAATAGCACACAATTACCGGTACAATCAGTATTTCTTTCATTAGATAAGCCATTAATTAGCAAATCTATACCAACAGTAATCTGCTTTGCGAGGCTGGTATCAAGCATTTCTGAGCAGTACTGATATCATTCATATGTTTAGCCACTGCAATATGTCTTTCTTCCTTCTACTCATTGGACATAATCATTTATTCATAACATTTTTAAACATCTCTTCTTTACTTTTTACAATAAATTAATACTTTGGTTTTGTATGTGGCTTTTTTTTCGGACATATTTTTAGTTTAGCGATTCATCTCCTTTTCTGGAATACTTTGTGAGAACACGAAAAACCAATTTCATTTGTGTTTATCAATGTAAACATTTTTCCATCTGTGGTTTTTTTTCTGTGAATATTTTCATAAAACCCTTATCTAAATAAGCTCTTCTAACAATACAGGGAATGAAATTGCAAGTTGCTTTTATTATTTTAAGCATAGCTGGGAGAACAAAATCTTCATGCGGAGGAAAATGGTGTGTGATTGTAGAATATAATAAAGCTTTACCACATCAGAATATTTATTTCAGTATTATATTCTCGAAGCCCTTGCCAAAACACAATTGCTAAATTCCAAATATAAGGTTCACATCAAGCAATATTTTGTACATGACACATTATTGACTTTTATATTTTCATTTAATAAATTTGTTGAATTATAGATACTGTTATCTGTTAATGAGATGATGATAATTACAGTTATAACTATAAGCATAAGTACAAATTATGTATTGCACCTCAGGGCCTAAGATTATATACTCAGATTTGGGCTCTTATTTTACTAGCAGTTAGAACACTTTGCTCTCAGTGTGGGATGGTAAAAAAATATGTACTGTAGGAATTCTTAATTAAATAGCCTGTATTTTAACGAAAGAACTCAAGCGTATGAATTAAGTATATACAGAGAGAGTAAATTACAAAATTATTGCCTATAGTAAATAGCCTTCTACTGCCAAAGGGAGAAATCCTGCACTGACTCCCCTAAAAGCTGTATTTTATATATTTAACCTGTTGTACCAGCCCAAAGTATGAAAATATCTATAACAATAATGATCCAGGCTTTCAAAGTTCTGTACAGGGGGTCACCATCTTGGATTTTGTTAGTGAGTCAGTGCACAGTGATGCTCAATGCGCTCAGAGTAGCTGTTTTGAAAGCTGTTGTTGCAAATCATCAAGCAGAAAATTAGTTTTGTCTGTCATAGAAGCTGATGCTACAGGACAATTTATTAAATTCTGATACAAAGTACACTAGTTTCTGAGCTGCCATGTAATGTGAATTGGAATAAATCAATGTATTGTGACTTTTTTATTCTATATCTATATCAACAGTATATTGATTTTTTCCCTAAGCGAAGGTAACTGACAGCAGCAAAGAGCATGTGCTTGGAATCAGCAGAAATGAAGATGGGGAGCTACATGGGCATCTTCCAAGGCACAGATCTGCACTACTAAATGATTGTGTTTACTTTGGACTTGTACAGAAAACCAAAACATAATGTACAGCATTAATAGCTCACTTCTTTGCTAAGCATTAGCACTTATTTTATCTTCCACAATGGAAACAATTATATGTCAATCCCTGCTGTGCCCTGTGACATCTGTCTTGTCAAGTAAGTTTCTCAGCCAGTGGCATGCTTACCCATGGGGATACATAAGACACAGACATGGGGTATATGAATACTAATAAACATTATCAATGCATTGCCATTCTTCTGCGAAGATTTCACTAGGGGGCATATTTATCAATGGTCAAATTTAATAAACTTCAATAAACTTTTGTGTACCTCAATTCCCTAGTCGAGGTACACAAAAATAGCTAGAAATTTGATTTTTTTTTAAATTCAAAAAATCCCCTTGACCTTTGATAAATCTGCCCCTTAGTGTTGGGAGCTGATGTTGATCAGTTGTGGCTAACAGTGTCACAGTCGGCTCCCAACAACAGAACAAATGCCAAGCACCCTGGTCTCGGCTAGTGCTTCACCTGTAGTGTGACCACCTTGGCCTAGGGAGGAGCCCTCAGCTGCTTGGATGCCACCAGGACTTAAACGAGAGGTGCAAGGCTAGAGGTTCTGGATAGGCAAAACTGGTAGCTAGTCTTTAGGCTGAAGGTCGCGGTACAAGACTTTAGAGTAGTTGGATCAGGCCGGGTCGGGGCAGGCAGAGACTAAACGTAGTCAGGCAGGCAAGGGTCAAACCAGAAAGTCAATCAGAGGGGTTAAGCAGAAAAGGTAGTCGGTATTCAGGCACAGGTCAGGATCCAGAGATCAGAATAGTCAAAAGCCAGGCAGGGGGTCACAAAAGGAATCAAACAGGTTCAAAACAGAATAGCTCAGATAGCACCAGGAACAAACTCCTATCACGGGCAAGGTCCAGTAATGAAAATGGGCTATTTAAACTTTTGAATTTGGCACCAATTGAGCGCTGGCATCATCACACCAGCTCCTGCGCCTTTAAGAACCGCCGAGGCGCACGCGCCCTAAGAGTCCAGCGCCGACGTGAGGGAAGGATTAGCACGGTGTCCCCACTGCACCGGGTAAGGCCTCATTAACAGTAACCATTCCACTTCAAACCAGCTCAAACAGATGGTTCTAGGTTAGTACTCTGTGTATTTTCATGCTTAAATGAAAGGACCTTCCCCAAACTGATGCCACAATGTAGGAAGTACATAATCTCATTGTATGCTGTAGACTTAAGGTTTGTTTTCATGGCGACCAACCCCAAACCAAAACCCAACCAAATAGCCGTAGACTTGTTTCCTCCTCATAGAGGAGTCCGTTTAGAGTAAGATTTAAGGATTCAAAAAGGTAGTGCTTTCCTGGCATCCACCAAACCCAGACTCATCTGTCAAATTCTCATAAGGTGAAGAGTGATTCATCAGTTCGGATATTTTATTTCCACTGCTTCAGAGTCAGAGGGCCATGACCATTACACGACCTTGTTGCTTGCATGTTATAGTCTAATTCTGCAACATTGTTACATCTGTTCAATTGGGAAATAAATTTGCATATGTTTGATCAATATTTGTATATTTATACTATTGTTTATGCTTGATGAAGTACTAATACAGGTATGAGATGCCCTATCCAGAAACCAGATTTACAGAAAGATTCAAATTACACACAGTAAAGGCCATCGCCCACAAAGTCTATTGGTGGGTAATTCTATTTTTTTTATGTCTGTAATATTAAAATAGTAACTGAAAGTAACTAGGCGGTATATATTCATTGTTGGCAAAACAATCTACTGCATTTATTTAATGTATAAATATTTTTAGTAGACATACCATATGGTGATCCAAATTATGGAAAACACCTTATTCAGAAAACCCCAGGCCCCAAGCATTCCGATTAATGCATCCCATACCTTTATTTAGAAAAACATTGAAGTGCTATGCTTAGTCATAATTTCTCTTTCCTCAAAAATAATGATACACAGTTAGAAAGTAATATTCAGATTCGAACCATGCAAAACATTAAACATCTCCATATAACTTTTTATTAAGAAGCTAGTCAGACTTGTTAAATGAGTTTGGTCACTGAGCCTGCATCTCTTAATCATAAGTTAAGAGAAAAGCTGGATTTAGAGGCAGTAGAAAATGGTATATTGCCTCTTAGGATTTAATTTATAGTTTCATACCTCATACCTGGTGTCTCCTTAATTTATAGTTCTGGGAATAATTCTAAATCATATCCTGAAAAAAAAATAGTAAAGAATGAAAGTCTGTATCGTGTCTTGATTTCTTCCTTTTGCACTAAGACCTATTTTCCAAGAACTGAAGTTGGTAATGGAGATCAAATTCCTTATAAGATTTTTGACATTTTGGCAGGAAAAGGTTACACTTAAAAGTGTAGAAAGAAAAAGCATCAAGGATCAGAGTGATGCAGTATATATACAGGTATAGGATCCATTATGCGGAAATCCATTCCAAATTACAGAAAGGTTGTCTCCCATAGACTCCATTTTATCCAAATAATCCACATTTTTAAAAGTGATTTCCTTTTTCGCTGTAATGATAAAACAGTATTTTGTACTTGATCCAAACTAAGTTATAATTAATCCTTATTGGAACCAGAACCAGCCTGTTGGGTTTATTTAATGTTTACATGATTTTCTAGTAGACTAACGGTATGAATATCCAAATTATGGAAAGATCTGTTATCCGGAAAACCCCAAGTCCCGAGTATTCTGCATAACAGTTCCAATACCTGTATATATAAATACAGGTACTAAGGTATCATCTATTTAAGTGAGAAAAAAATATATGTATAATAATGGCAGGGCAACACAAATGCAAAATCAGTAAAACTGGTACACACATGTGGGAGTCCAACTACACCCCTAAAAATAAACAAAAAATGCAGCACCAAAATGTATTATCTTAAAAGGAAAACTATACCCCAAGCAATGTAGACCCAAACAATTCGGCAACGTTTCAGACCGCCATCGGTCTTTTATCAAGCCACCAATGGCTTGATAAAAGACTGATGGTGATTGGTGGCTTGATAAAAGACCGATGGCGGTCTGAAACGTTGCCGAATTGTTTGGGTCAGAGCCCATGGCTTAATAAAGGCTTTTTAAAGAAAAAGAGAATTGTGAGTGGGGCTGTCCATGATACAAGTAAACAAACTATACATGTTAGGTCACTTGAGCCAATTAACAGAAAAGTTCTATCTTTTGCTTCCACACTTCTTTCTGTTACAGTTAGAATTGCATTATTTCTAGTCAGATGATCTCTGCGAGAACACAGACAATATCATCAAATGGGGACTCAAGGGAAAAGATGTAAAAGGGCAATATTTACTTAAATATATATTCCAGTTTTGTAAGATTCTTTAATATGCCAAGGAATATGATGTAAACTATCTGTTGCTTTTGTTCATTTTGAGGGTATAGTTTTACTTTAAAGTAATATTATTGGAAAGGGAGTAGATTTATATTTTCTTTTACAATCCCTAGAAGCTACTACTTACTAGTTGGGGTTATCACATTAGTGTTCTTTACAGCTTTTCAGCATTTCTGGAATTTCACAGTTTTATAACATTTGAAAACATCCGGGTAAGCACAAAAAAAGAAACTGTGTTTAATGTTTATTAAGTAGCATTGATAAATATAAGGACCTATTTACCTAAATTAATGATTGGCACTGGTCATCTGTCTTTACTGGGTTTTGTGTTATTTTGTCATAAGTGCCCAATGAATAGGTGCCAGCAGGCCTGAGTATATCCACAGTAGTGCAGGATACAGATAGCTAGTGTGTGAAATTATTAAGTATAGCAGAAAACATGACCTGGTTCTTTTTTTTGTAACTTGTGTTTTATTTGCAATTTTTCAATAAATAAAGCACTTTGTGGTACATACAAACGTAAGAGTAATGCATATGTCACAGGTTAGTGCAAAACAACATAAAAAGAAAAAGAAAATAAAGGGCTCCAATAGGAGCAAGAGACATTGCAGTGCAACAGGCATTTGCATCGGTTGTATGGAAGGCAGGCATAATCTTGGGTTATGATAAACTACATACATATTGGGGGACAAAATGAGCAATGAGGGGGTGGGCTCAGGCATGGAGATAGAGCCAGTGATATGACCAAAGGGACATGGGCATCATGGCGTAATATGGGGAGGACTGCACAAGGGTCTCAATGATTGCTACGAGGCCAAACCTCTAAGTTCCCACAATGACCAGACCTTGAGATAATAATCCATCCTGTTTTGCATGTAGGCAATGTTTGACTCAAATATTCTGTTGCTGTTAACTCTCCGGATGATTTCAGGCTTAGTTGGCGGTGTTGGGTCCTTCCATCTGAAGGCAATTGCTAGGCGTGTAGCCATTAAGATCTGATTCACTAGAGCCTGACCACAGCAAAAACAAAAGAGATGATCATAGATTTCATAGACTGCATCAACATGAACTTAAAATTGAAAAGGGTTGAGAGCATCACATTTCTAGGTCTACATATCAACAATTCTCTAACTTGGACTGACACTACTAAGGCTATCATCCAGAATACTCATCAACATCTGCATTTTCCTGAGCAGATTGAAGTGGTGTGTAGTCAACATGAAAATAAAATCTAAACGTGTCTTACTACCCTATGCTGCACAAGAATTTCTATGTATAACAGATTATGATTTGGACGAAATGAATGGATAACAGTAAGATTACCAGGTTATAGGAAGAATCAGGGATACTTCTAGATATTCCAGCTATAAAGAGTGAACTAATTATATTTAAATTTTAAATCAACGTGCAATCAGTGCAGCTGAGCAACTTGCATTCATTAGCATTGTTCCTGATTTTGGTAAAAACCTGTTTTCACAAACTGTAGAAATGAAACAAACTTTGCTTCCATTGGCACTAAGGCAAAGTTAGCAAAGTTGGCTTTATCTTTAGTTACAATATATACTTGATGGCAGTACATTTGAATTCTTCAGCAAATGAGAACTATTTAAAATTCTAACTGTTGACTTGCAATTTCTAATGAATTATTAAAATCACTTAAAATACATTGTAAATCCATTATATTCTGTTTCTGCTAACTTAAATTAAAAAAATAAACTTTAAAATATAAAATGCTACAAGATACATTTTGAAAGCTGACATCTGTCTTTAAATGGAGCATGAAGAATTTGTTGCAAATGGGCCAATTTTACTGGGATTATCGACTGACTAGACTTTTAGGCATTATATACAGTAATTCAAGTATTCCGCTCCAGCTAGAAGCAATTAAGATGACTTTCACAGATTGGCATATCCACCTCTTTTTAGAAGCCTTCACACTTCTATAAGAAAAGAAGTACTGGCAAATCTTGTACAGGCTTTTAACTGGTTCATTGAACAGCAATTATGAATGGCAGGGCCAACCAATGGAAGAGGCAATGGTTTTAGTTTCCTGCTTTATTTGTTATTTTGTTCTAAAGGGACTACTGCTCATACAACCAATATGAAGTTATGGTTGTTATACAGTATGGTATTGTATGCTACCTTAAACATTAACCTTGTTTTCTAAGTAATGTAAGACATCAGAAATACAAATCAAAACCACCACTTTGAGAAATAGCACATTTTGAATTTACACTGTTTTAATGCACAGTTGTTGCCTTTTTTACTCTACACATTATGTACTCTGGCATTTTGGTTTAACCCATTGTCTGCAGGCCAGTGAGTATGATTAGAAGCTATTATAGCATCACTATTTAACATAGCTATTTCTAATAAAGTGTGTTTTTGGCAAAAATATAAATTAATGTTGCTATTGCATACAATTATTTACCTAAGATTTATTTTATAGCAATTAACCACTAATGAAATGAACATGATTAAATATGGATAGATTTTTCAGAAAAGCACAAGACAATACTTTGTTTAGGGAATAATGGGAATATTACACATAATCAGGATTATGATAAATTATACTCATGATAATATTTTCTAATAAAAATGTGCCAGAAAGCTCTAATGCATAATGTATCTGTGCAGATTTCCAAGAAAACAATTGAAATATACTGTATTTTAATTTTTAAAGCGGCATAGAGATATACACAAGATTTATGAGAGAGTAAGTAATTCTTTCCCCCTTTTTCCGCAACTGTAAGAATATGCACAGTGATTTATTTTGTCTGCCTGTATGTGTGGTATAAATGTTCCCCCCTTTCTCTATTGCTGGCCAGCAAACCTCTTTTTCTGCTGGCTCCTAATATTTGATGAATGCAGAAAGAACTCACATCCCAACATATGGTGCCCAACGTTACTGACCGCTGCCACCATATGTTGGAATGTGAGTTCTTCCTGCATTCATCAAAGATCAGGAGCCGGCAGATGTTGAAATGTAAATGTATTTCCAGAGCAAAAATAAAAAAAAGCCAGTACAAAAACATAAGAATAATATGTTTGCTAATTTTTCACAGACAGATAAACCAGATTCTGGGTATACAAGCATTAAGAACCTCTTCATACTTCAAAGGATGGTCTGGTGGAGACAGTAATGGGGGGTGTATTCCTGTCTGATGAGGAGGAGGGCATGACACATACCACCACATCAGTAGGGGATATTAGGCAGGGCCCCCTAATGGCAGGGTGGCAGGTTGCTGGTGTGGAGTCAGACACCAGCATGCTAGTGGGTGTGGGTGTGGATGCCATGTATGATGCAGGGTCTGGTCTGGGGGAGGACTTTGAGGATGACAGGGACAGACCCTGGGAGCCAGCTCAGGAGGATAACAGCAGCAGTTCAGGAGGGAACTGTGTATTGTTGATGATGATATAGAGCCGGCCCCACAGAGGCAGAAAACCACCAACCACTGCTAGGGGGGCAGGCAACAGGGCAGCACTGCACCTGGGTCCAGAGCCTCTGGGAGTACAGGTGGGGACCACCCCAGCCCTCCACGGCAGGCAAGGCGGTGGCCCGCACTCCAGCAGTGTGGGTTTTTCACATGCCAGGCAGAGGGCAGTCGGCAGCAGTGTGCCAGCTCTGCCAGTTGAAAGTTCGAAGGGGGAAGGCATAGTCACATATGGGAAAGTTGGCTACCATTCCTCAGGGAAGAGGTGCTAGCTCCCTATCCCTTGTAGCAAGTGAAGAGGATTCTGAGACTTACAGTCTCCTCCTCCTCACTGTTATCTTCAGTGTGGCCCCTGTCCCGCCAGGTTTCCCTCCCCCAGTTCCTCAGCTGCAAGGCACCTCTCTCCCCCAGCCACCCCCATATGCAGAGGCTCAATGCCTGCCTAGCAAAGATTCTGGCAGTGTAGCTGCTGCCATATCAGCTAGTTGAAGCAGCCCCCTTCCGACAGCTGATGGCTTGCACTGCCCCTAACTGGTGGATCCCCAGCCGCCATTATTTTTCCAGGAAGGCCTTCCGTGCGCTCCACCAGCAAGTGGTGGAGAATCTGTCCCTGTCACTGGATCATGCTGTCTGCAGCAGGGTGCACTGTACCATGGACACGTACACTTGCAGGCATGGGCAGGTGATATGCATCTCTTATAATGCCCACTGGGTCACTCTCATGAGTGCTGGGGAGGTGCATGCAGGGGCACTCCCCTCAGGCTAGAGGTGACTCCCTGTGGGGTATAGGGCAATCCCCACACACCACCACTTTCTGCTCTACTATGGATGAGCCACCCCAGCATCCACGCAGTTACGCATCAGTGCAGCACAAGCACTGTCAGGCTGTGCTGCAAATCCTCTGCTTGGGGGCGAGGAGTCATACTGCATCTGAGCTCTTCCGCCATCCAGATGCATTGGTGGTTCACTCCAAGAAGTTAATATTGTATGCGACAATGGTCACAACCTGCTGGCCACTCTCCGCCTAGCTGATCTGTGACCTGCCGACACACTGGAATTCTACTCTGCACATAGTGGAGCACCTTATAGAGCATCGCTGGGCGGTCAACAATTACCTGCTGCAGCACAGGGGTACTCAGGAGCAAGATTTGGGTTATTACAGTGCAGAGCAGTGGCAGCAGATGAGGCAACTGTGCCAAGTACTTGCCCCCTTTGAGCAGACCACAAGCTTTGTTAGCATGGACAATGCGTGTTAGTGACGTTATACCCCTGGTTTTCCTCAAGCACATGTTGGGTGACCTGCTAGAGGAGGGTGACGTGCCTGAGGAGGAAGAGAACAGGTCCCCTAGGCAGGCCTGAAAGGTCTGGGAGGCAAGAAGAGGAGGAAGTTATGCCCGATAAGGAGGATGAGGGAGAGGAGGACTGGGTGCCTGAACATCATGGGGAGCAGTGCATATGACACCCAACAGGCTTTCACCCCTGCTAGTGTCCTGTCAGAGCATGTCTTCAGTACTGCAGGTGGGGTGGTCACTGAGAAGCGGATACGGCCATCCACTGGCTCCTAATAATTTTACTTCTATTACTGCCGTGTAGTAGGCGAATTGCTTCTGGTGTGGATTCTCTCAAGGCTTCTAATAAAGTTGCTTCTAATACTGCCATATTGTTAGCAAATTTCTCCTGGTTGAGGCCTACCTCTTCTAATTCTAATTCTAATAATGTTGCTTCTAATACTGTCAGGTAGTTGGCAAATTTCTTCTGATTGAAACTTACCAAGGCTAATAATAATGTTGCTTCTATTGCTGCCACATAGTTGGCAAATTTCTTCTGGTTGAGTCCTACCTCTTCTAATTCTAAAAATGTTGATTCCAATACTGCTGTTGTTACTACTGCCACTTGGTTGAGAAATTTCTTCTAGTTGAGGCCTGCCAAGGCTTCTAATAATGTTGCTTCTAATACTGCCACATGGTTGGCAAATTTCTTCTAGTTGAAGCCTACCAATGCTAATAATAATGTTGCTTCTAATACTGCTGCTGTTTCTACTACTGCAGCATAGTTGGCAAATATCTTCTAGTTTAGGCCTACCCTTTCTAAACCTAATTCTAATAATGTTGCTTCTAATACTGCCATATGGTTGCCAAATTTCTTTTGGTTGAGGCCTATCAAGGCTACTGATAATGTTGCTTCTACTACTGGTGCTGCTGCTTCTGCTGTTGCTTCTACTGCTGCATAGTTAGCACATTTCTTCTGGTGTGGAGTCTGTCAAGGGTTCTAATAATGTTTCTTTCAATACTGTAGCATAGTTTGCAAATGTCTTCTGCTTGAGGCCTACCTCTTCTAATTCTAATAATGTTACTTCCAATACTGCCACATAATTGGCAAATTCTCTGGGTTGAGGCCTACCTCTTCTATTTCTAATAATTTTACTGCCACATGGTTGGCAAATTTCTTCTGATTGAGATCTGTCAAGGCTCCTAATAATTTTAATTATAATTCTGCCACATAGTTGACAAATTTCTTCTAGTTGAGGCCTACCAAGGCTTCTAATAATGTTGCTTCCAATACTACCACATAGTTGGCAAATTTCTTCTGGTTGAGGCCTACCTTTTCTAATTCTAATAATGTTGCTTCTAATACTGCTACATGGTTGTAGTGATGTAGCGAACTGCCGATTTGATGTTCGCGAACGCCGTTCGCGAACACCGGCAAAAAAGCGAACAGTTCGCGAACAGTTCGCGAACTTCGAACGCTCGATAAAATCGTTCGATCGAACGATCGAAGGATTTTATTCGTACGATCGAACGATTTTCGTTCGAATCGAACGATCGAAGCTATTCGATCGAATGATTTTAATTCAATCGAATGCTTATAATCGTTCGAACGAATGGAAATCGTTCGATTTTAGCGATCGAACGGTCGAATGGTCGAATGGTCGAACGAAATTTTACTTCGAATCGAACGCGAACACCAATTGGCGAACGTCGCGCGACGTTCGCGAACATTCGGCGGACGCGAACAGTCGAAGTTCGCGCGAACTAGTTCGCCGGCGAACAGTTCGCTACATCCCTACATGGTTGCCAAATTTCTTCTGGTAGGGGTCTGTCAATGCTCCTAATAATTTAATTCTAATACTGCCACATTGTTGGCAAATAATTTTCAGGTTGGGGCCTATCAAGGCCAATGATAATGTTGCTTCTACTACTGCAGCATGGTTGGCAAATATAGTCACACTATTACACAAAGTCCTGCTAAGTGCTGCCTCTAAGTGAGATGTCTGCAAGTACACAAATTAGGTCTCTGAAATGAGTGCTGCCAAAAATCCTGTGGCCTCATCATCATACAAATAACAATCTCTTTAAAGTCTTCAACTAATCCTAGTGTTGTGTTGTACTTGAATTCAAGGTTTGTATTATGTGTAAGGTACAATAAAAAAGCATAATGGATTTGAGTGCTACTTAATTCAATAGCAAATTCATCAAATTAGGCACCCGCATGTCAAACTCAGCACCTGCACATCAAACTAGGCACCCGGGCATCATGTGACACACTTGTCATAGGTGCGTCAAAATTGGGCATCGCCAGTATAAATACCCAATGCCCTGCCCTTGCACCTGTAGGAGTGGAAAACTTTTCAAGCGACACAATGGCAGGTCCTGGCATGCTGAGGAGCAGCTTTGCTTCTTTATTAGATACCAGCAGTGGGAGGGGTATGATAATATTCCCCCTGGGACCCCGGGGATACAGTTCCTGCAATGGAACATAAGGTAGAGGCTGCAGCACAGGCTGAGGAGGTGTTTCAATGTCCTTCTAAGGCTGCATGTCTTCCAGCAGATCTCGAGTGACGTAAAGAGCCAGCACCTAGATCAGCTAAGGGCAGAAGTAGAAGGTAGATTTCTCTAAACAGAATAAGTAGATTTCTCTACAATTAACTACAATAAAGTCAATTGATTCCTATTTATTTTGCTATTTTTTAGCAAAAGTGTGTTTAGGTTATAGTTTAACATCAGTAACAGTTAACTGAAGAGAACAAGTAAATCAAATGGAGATTATCTGTTGCAAAAAAAAAAAACTATATTAATGGTGTTGTTCGCCCCATACCTGCTATCCTTATAGATACTGGTTTTCTGTAGTTACATGACACACCTCATGCTTTATAATTTGAACTGTACAAATGCAAGTGCTGTATTACTCAAACTGAAATTCTTTCACTGCAAGTTGAATGGATCCAAGATGATCCAGCTCAAGATGGTGCAGCAGAAAAGGCAGCAGAAGAAGGGGTAGAGGAAGAGGCGGCAGAACCTGCAGGTCCTCTGGCACCTCAGCCTCCTTCTCCAGAAGAGGCTCTCCAGCTGCCACAGGTAGCAAATAGGGGTGTCGCGGACTGTTCGCCGGCGAACTTGTTCGCGCGAACATCGACTGTTCGCGCTCGCCGAATGTTCGCGAACGTCGCGCGACGTTCGCCATTTTGGGTTCGCCTTACCTGGCGCTTTTTTTTGACCTCTCACCCCAGACCAGCAGATACATGGCAGCCAATCAGGAAGCTCTCCCTCCTGGACCACCCCCACACCCCCTGGACCACTCCCCTTCCATATATAAACTGAAGCCCTGCAGCGTTTTTTCATTCTGCCTGTGTGTGCTTGCAAGAGCTAGTGTAGGGAGAGAGCTGTTACTGATTTCACTGATTTCTTTGAGGGACAGTTGATAGTAAGTTTGCTGGCTAGTAATCTACTTGATACTGCTCTGTATTGGAGGGACAGAAGTCTGCAGGGATTTGAGGGACATTTTAGGTTAGGTAGCTTTCCTGGCTAGTAATCTACCTTCTACTGCAGTGCTCTGTATGTAGCTGCCTGCTGTGGGCACTGATCTCTTCTGATCTCATCTGCTGACTGCTGTAATAACCCAATAGTCCTTGTAAGGACTGCTTTTATTTTCTTTTTTGTTGTTTTACTTTGCTACTATAACAGCCCAGTGCTATTAGTCTAGCTGTGTTGGGGAGTGGGACTGGTGTGCTGCTGTGCTGCTCCTAGTAGTTCAGCAGCAGCAACCTGAGAATTTTTTTTTTTTTAATATACATTTTTTTTTCTTTTACTTATCTTACTGTTCTTTAACGTGTACAGTGCTGTTGCTGTTCTTCATAGTAGTGCACCAATAGTAGTGCACTTGCAGGCATTATTTGCCCAGTGTGTTCTTCAAACAACAACCATCTAGCTGTGTGAGCTTGTTCACATTCTGTCTAAATATCAATAATAATACCGTCTCTAGAAACACCACCCGAGTGACGTTTTTCAGGCAGCAATAATATATTCCGTATCCACTGCTGTAGTAGTGTATACGTTAAGCTTGTAGGCATTATTTGCCCAGTGTGTTCTTCATTTTCAAACAACTCCCATCTAGCTGTGTGAGCTTGTTCACATTCTGTCTAAATATCAATAATAATACCATCTCTAGAAACACCACCCGAGTGACGTTTTTCAGGCAGCAATAATATATTCCGTATCCACTGCTGTAGTAGTGTATACGTTAACCTTGTAGGCATTATTTGCCCAGTGTGTTCTTCATTTTCAAACAACTCCCATCTTGCTGTGTGAGCTTGTTCACATTCTGTCTAAATATCAATAATAATACCGTCTCCAGAAACACCACCCGAGTGACGTTTTTCAGGCAGCAATAATATATTCCGTATCCACTGCTGTAGTAGTGTATACGTTAACCTTGTAGGCATTATTTGCCCAGTGTGTTCTTCATTTTCAAACAACTCCCATCTTGCTGTGTGAGCTTGTTCACATTCTGTCTAAATATCAATAATAATACCGTCTCCAGAAACACCACCCGAGTGACGTTTTTCAGGCAGCAATAATATATTCCGTATCCACTGCTGTAGTAGTGTATACGTTAACCTTGTAGGCATTATTTGCCCAGTGTGTTCTTCATTTTCAAACAACTCCCATCTAGCTGTGTGAGCTTGTTCACATTCTGTCTAAATATCAATAATAATACTGTCTCTAGAAACACCACCTGAGTGACGTTTTTCAGGCAGCAATAATATATTCCGTATCCACTGCTGTAGTAGTGTATACGTTGACCTTGTAGGCATTGTTTGCCCAGTGTGTTCTTCATTTTCAAACAACTCCCATCTAGCTGTGTGAGCTTGTTCACATTCTGTCTAAATATCAATAATAATACTGTCTCTAGAAACACCACCTGAGTGACGTTTTTCAGGCAGCAATAATATATTCCGTATCCACTGCTGTAGTAGTGTATACGTTGACCTTGTAGGCATTGTTTGCCCAGTGTGTTCTTCATTTTCAAACAACTGCCATATAGCTGTGTGAGCTTGTTCACATTCTGTCTAAATATCAATAATAATACCGTCTCCAGAAACACCACCTGAGTTGTTGTTGTTGTTTTAAAAATAATGCCAGGCAAAGGCAGGCCGCCACGCAGAGGCACTAGGGGCCGTGCTGCTATGCTATCCTGTGGCCCTAGGAAATTGCCCAGTTTTAAAAAGGCAATGACCCTGAACTCCCAAAATGCTGAAGAGGTAGTTGACTGGCTTACACAGCACACCCCATCCTCTACCGTTTCTAACTTTACCACAACATCCTCATCCTCCACTGCTATGGGCACCCCACGTAACACTTCCTCCACCACCGGCGCCCCTTCTTCACTGGAGTCAGAGGAGTTATTTTCACATGAGTTTCTTGAACTGAGTGATGCGCAACCATTATTGGCAGAAGAAGATGAAGGAGATGAGGACGTTACACCAGATTTAATTCTGGCAGAGAACACAACAGAGATGGACATAATGAGTGATGAGGAGGTCCCCGCTGCTGCTTCCTTCTGTGAGCTGTCAGAAGAAATTGATGCATCTGAGGAGAATGAGGATGAGGAGATTGATGTTTTGTGGGTGCCCAGTAGAAGAGAGCAAGAGGAGGATAGTTCAGATGGAGAGACGGAGAGTCAGAGAGGCAGGAGGAGAATAAGACTTAGAAGAAGCAGGGAGGACAGCTCGCAGGGAACAGTAGGGCAACAACATGTATCGGCACCTGTGGTCAGCCGGCCAACGCACCCGCCATTGCCGCCAACGCCGCCAACTTCTACTGTTACCGCCAGATTGCCAGCTTCAAAAAGGTCAGCAGTGTGGGATTTTTTTAATGTGTGTGCCTCTGACAAAAGCGTTGTAATTTGCAATGAGTGCAGTCAGAAACTGAGTCTTGGGAAGCCCAACAGCCACATAGGTACAACTTCTATGCGAAGGCACATGAACGGCAAGCACAAAGCACTTTGGGAGCAACACCTCAAAGGCAACAGGCAAACTAAAAGCCACCCTCCTTCTGGTCCAGCATCTTACTGCTCTACCTCTGCTGTCCTTGACCCGTCTGAACCACCCTCCACTCCGCCTTCCACCTTGACCACCTGTTCCCATTCCCAGTCATCTGCCCCCAGCCAAGTTTCTGTGAGGGCCATGTTTGAGCGTAAGAAGCCAATGTCTGCGAGTCACCCCCTTGCCCGGCGTCTGACAGCTGGCTTGTCCACACTCTTAGCCCGCCAGCTTTTACCATACCAGCTGGTGGACTCTGAGGCCTTCCGCAAATTTGTAGCAATTGGGACACCGCAGTGGAAGGTACCCAGCCGCAATTTTTTTTCAAAAAAGGGAATACCACACCTGTACCACCATGTGCAGAGCCAAGTCACCACATCTCTGTCACTTAGTGTTGGGCCAAAGGTCCATATGACTACTGACGCATGGTCCTCCAAGCATGGTCAGGGCAGGTATGTCACCTACACTGCCCACTGGGTGAACTTGGTAATGGCTGGGAAGCAGGGAATGTGTGGCTCAACAACATCAGTGGAGTTGGTGTCACCGCCACGGATTGCACGCGGTTCTGCCACCACCTCTACTCCTCCTTCGCTCTCTACCTCGTCTTCTTCCTCTTCTTCGTCCTCTGCTGCTGGGTCCTCCTCCTCCACACCTGTGCACCCCCAGCTCCCCCTAGGTTATTCAACGTGCCAGGTACGCCGTTGTCATGCTGTCTTGGGGATGACGTGCCTGGAAAGCAGAAACCATACCGGATCTGTACTCCTGTCATCTCTGCAGTCACAGGCCGATCGGTGGCTGACCCCACACCAACTGAAGATCGGAAAAGTGGTGTGTGACAACGGAAGCAATCTGTTGGCAGCACTGAGACTGGGCAATTTAACACATGTGCCCTGCATGGCACATGTTCTGAATTTAATAGTCCAACGTTTTGTCTCGAAGTACCCAGGATTCCAGGACGTTCTTAGGCAGTCCAGGAAGGTGTCGGCCCATTTCAGACGGTCCTACACAGCCATGGCACGCCTTGCTGACATTCAGCAGCGGTACAACATGCCAGTCGCATTTGATTTGCGACAGCCAGACTCGGTGGAATTCAATGCTCCTCATGTTGGAACGTCTGCTGCAACAACAAAGAGCCGTCAACGAATACCTGTTTGAACTGGGTGGTAGGACTGGATCTGCAGAGCTGGGGATTTTTTTACCCCGTTACTGGGTGCTTATGCGCGATGCCTGCAGGCTCATGCGCCCTTTTGAAGAGGTTACAAATATGGTCAGTCGCACCGAAGGCACCATCAGCGACCTAATACCCTTTGCTTTCTTCCTGGAGCGTGCCGTGCGACGAGTGACAGATGAGGCTGTAGACCAGCGTGACGAGGAGCAGGAAGCGCACGATTTCTGGTCGGAATCACCAGAACGAACCCAGGCACCTGCTGCAATGCAGGGAGAGGTGTCAGAAGTGGAGTCAGAGGAGGAAGGTGGCTTTGTGGAGGAGGAGGACCAACAGGAGCAGGCTTCCCAGGGGGCTAGTGGTGACCTTTTGGGGACCCCTGGTCTTGTACGTGGCTGGGGGGAGGAGACCGTGGATGATGCAGTCCTTGATAACGAGGAAGCGGAGATGGATAGCTCTGCATCCAACCTTGTGAGAATGGGGTCTTTCATGCTGTCATGCCTGTTGAAGGACCCCCGTATCAAGAGGCTTAAGGAGAAGGACCTGTACTGGGTGGCAACGCTACTAGACCCTCGGTACAAGCATAAAGTGGCAGAAATGTTACCAACGTACCACAAGTCCGAAAGGATGCTGCATTTACAAACCAGCCTGCAAAACATGTTGTACAATGCTTTTAAGGGTGATGTCACTTCAGGAACTCATCAACATTCCAGGGGCAGAGGTGCCAGTAATCCTGCCACGAGCGCACCTGCAAGGACAAAGCACTTTGGCCACTCTGTAACGTCAGACATGCAAATGTTTTTCAGTCCAAGGCAGCGCCAGAACCCTTCTGGATCCACCCTCAAAGAACGCCTCGACCGGCAGGTAGCGGACTACCTGGGATTAACTGCAGATATCGACACTCTTAGGAGCGATGAACCCCTGGACTACTGGGTGCGCAGGCTTGATCTGTGGCCAGAGCTGTCACAATTTGCCATGAACCTCTTGTCTTGCCCCGCCTCAATTGTCCTCTCAGAAAGGACCTTCAGTGCAGCAGGAGAGATTGTAACTGAGAAGAGAACTCGCCTAGGTCACAAAAGTGTGGATTACCTGACCTTTATTAAAATGAATGAGGGGTGGATCTCGGAGGGTTACTGCACGCCGGAAGACTTGTTCTGAGTTTCTGATTCTGACTCCCCATGCAGCTGTCATTCTCTGCACATGACTCCACACACAGCTGTCCTTTAGCGTCCTCCTCCCTCCACCACCGTTATAAACTAGGGTGCAAACCCTACTGGTTTAATTTGAATCCAGGTAAATCCTGAGTTTTTCTGGCCTCTGTGCTTCAGTGGCTGTGACAAAAAAAATGAATATTTTCAGCATTTATATGGCATATTGTTTCTGGCCTCTGTGCTTCAGTGGCTGTGACAAAAAAAATAAATTTTTTCAGCATTTATATGGCATATTTTTTCTGGCCTCTGAGCTTCAGTGGCTGTGACAAAAAAAATGATTTTTTTCAGCATTTATATGGCATATTTTTTCTGGCCTCTGTGCTTCAGTGGCTGTGACAAAAAAAAGGAATATTTTCAGCATTTATATGGCATATTTTTTCTGGCCTCTGTGCTTCAGTGGCTGTGACAAAAAAAAAGGAATATTTTCAGCATTTATATGGCATATTGTTTCTGGCCTCTGTGCTTCAGTGGCTGTGACAAAAAAAAGGAATATTTTCAGCATTTATATGGCATATTTTTTCTGGCCTCTGTGCTTCAGTGGCTGTGACAAAAAAAAGGAATATTTTCAGCATTTATATGGCATATTTTTTCTGGCCTCTGTGCTTCAGTGGCTGTGACAAAAAAAAAAAGAATATTTTCAGCATTTATATGGCATATTGTTTCTGGCCTCTGTGCTGCAGTGGCTGCGACAAAAAAAAATGAATATTTTCAGCATTTATATGGCATATTGTTTTTGGCCTCTGTGCTTCAGTGGCTGCAACAAAAAAAAGGAATATTGTTAGCATTTATATGGCATATTTTTTCTGGCCTCTGTGCTGCAGTGGCTGCGACAAAAAAAATTTATATTGTTTGCATTTATATGGCATATTTTTTCTGGCCTCTGTGCTTCAGTGGCTGCGACAAAAAAAATTTATATTGTTTGCATTTATATGGCATATTTTTTCTGGCCTCTGTGCTTCAGTGGCTGCGACAAAAAAAATTTATATTGTTAGCATTTATATGGCATATTTTTTCTGGCCTCTGTGCTTCAGTGGCTGCGACAAAAAAAAATTATATTGTTTGCATTTATATGGCATATTTTTTCTGGCCTCTGTGCTTCAGTGGCTGCGACAAAAAAAAAGAATATTTTCAGCATTTATATGGCATATTGTTTCTGGCCTCTGTGCTTCAGTGACTGCGACAAAAAAAACATAATTTTTCAGGAAAGTACACATGCCTAATTTTTCAGGGTTCTGCAACAGTGGCAAAATCGCATCTTTTATGGTCACCGCAGGTGATCAATAAAGTACACCAAAACTGGGCCCACACTGCAGAATCAGTGTTTTTTGGTTCGCTTCACTGTACATTGAATTACCTCTGCCTGACCGTGCACGTGCGCACAAGCACGGTGACTGCTAAACACACCACTACAGAAATATTGCCACCAACAGGACGAACATCCTGGAGGTGACAAGCTCAACTAGTAATTAACAACTATTATTTGCTCACTTGACGGTATCATTCATTAAAGCTCTTTGTGTTCTTTTGCGTTGCAGTAAGCGCCGCGTTTCGTCTTTGCGTGTGAACAGGCTGTAACCTTTACACGACTTGATTGGCATGTAGACGCCGGACGTTTTAAAGCATTTTATTACACAAGTTTAGAAATGTAGTGTGATTTCTGCCCTTTACAGCACAAAACGCAGCGCTGTGTCAACAATGTATTTTTCAGATACATTTTTGCCCTTGATCCCCCTCTGGCATGCCACTGTCCAGGTCGTTTAAACAACTTTAAAATCATTTTTCTGGCCAGAAATGTCTTTTTTAGCTTTTAAAATTCGCCTTCCCATTGAAGTCTATGGGGTTCGCGACGTTCGCGAACCGTTCGCATTTTTGACGCAAGTTCGCGAATATGTTCGCGAACTTTTTTTCCGACGTTCGCTACATCCCTAGTAGCAAATGCTGCAACGCAGATGGAAGACAACCTGCTGCATCATACTGTATCTTCCTCCAGCAGACTTTTCAATTTTTGGGCACCATTGTGCTATTCTTTATTTTTTATATTAAAAAAACTAGCTCAAGCCTGTATATTTGCAATTTATTTGTCATTTAACTACTACTCAGATAGTACAGAAGTTGTTTGGATTCTATAACACAACTATGACTATTCTCAATCTCAGTCATGTAACATTACATTCCTAGTATTTCCGATTCCTTACATTTACACATACATGTATAGTTTATTCATTTTAACTTGGGATACAAAGCACCCAGATATTATGTTTTCAGATTAATTATTAGTTGTGCCTGTGTTAGTAAGCAATTAGTAATATATAAACTATAGGTGGTACTTTTTGGTTAAACAGCATTATAGACTAAGTAGTAGTAGGTACCATTACCAGTCGACCAGAGCTAATGTAAAAAACCACAGATGTTTTTAAGAAACTAACAAAATGTGAGCACTTTATTTCTTTTGAAAAGATAGTCCTCTAACAATGTAGGGCATGTGTGTAGCAGTATAGTGAGCTAAATATGCATGTGAAATAGTCTTCCCATTGACTCCAATGCAATTCAGCACATTCTAACACAAAACAAAACATGCCATATTCATTTCTCACAGTCTACAAAGCTTGAATGTAAGGGCAAATGTTTTATTGGTAGCCCCAAAGCTGAAAAAAGGTGACACAACAAAACGCTCATAGACTCTAATTTAGTTTCAACAAATTGCATTGCATTGCATTTTTCAGCAAAGTGAAATGCCACAGATTCGCCCATCACTAGGAATGGGTGAATTTTTTCACCTTGTTTTGCCGCAGAAATGATGCCCATAGACTTGTATGGTGGCGTGCGTCAAAAATAAAAGACGCGCGTCAAAAATATTTCGCCCATAGACTTTAATGGGCGTCGGCGACATTTCAATGGCGGATAATTTTTGGTGAAGCTAAACAGGTCAAATATGCCCATCCCTACCCATCACTAGAATGGACTCATTCAGTTCCAATAAACTAAACACCTGTTAGATCTTTATGTACTTCACATAAGGTTTGTAGAAACCATAAATGTTGTCATTTTTCAGGACCTTTAAACTATATTCTCTAAACCTATCTTTCAGTTTACTTTTTGTTTGCCCAGCATATTGTAATATGCACACTCCAGAAGGTAGATAACTCTTATTGAGATGCTTGTAATATTTAGCTTGATCCAGTATAAATCAACGGTCACCTTAGATTTCAAATAATCCCTATGTTGTGGAATGAATTTACATGTAATGCACCTAATTACTTCACATTAAGCCATACCCTATATACATTTAACTGAATACCAATAGCTGGAGTACTGTGTATGATGACACAATCTACTTGGGGCTTATATATTCTTTAGGTTTCTAGTTTTTTTGGATCTACACATAGCTGAAAGTAAGTGTCAGTTTGTAGTATATTCCAGTGTCTTTCAAGGAATGAATAATTTGTTTAAACCTTACTATGTATGTATTTAATTATGTTACTATCTTTATTTTTATTCTTATATATAACAGTCCAAGGTACAATACACTCACTGTTACAAGCAGGTATACAATTTCCAATAAATCATTTGGAGGTATTTTTTACATCAATCTACTTGTGTGTACCATTCCTATTTTGTTCTTACTCTTACATGGAAAAGAGACCAGAAGCAATATATATTACAAACCAAGGTTTACTTCATACAGTAGCTTTCTCTATGAGCCAATGTTCTTTTTCCATTAATCTTTTATATAAAATATCTGCCTCCTTATTATAGTCTTTCATAAGTGTAAGATTATTTAGTCTAATCAATTTCTACATAGAAATAGAAACTTGCTATGGGGAATGACCATGAGCCCTTTAGAATGGTGGTTACTAGTCTTTTTTAAATAGCCATTCACTGATACTTCCTTAAAATGAGTAACTGTGTTCCCACCTACTGCTACCCTCCAATATTAAATCAAGAAAAGTAATCTCAGTGTTATCAATAGCAGAAGTAAAGGAAATACCAATGGCATGATTATTCATATATAGAAGTATTCCTTAAGGGAGCCCTTAGGGACCTACCAAATAATATAATTGATAAAACTCTCAGTTTAGTCAGAATATGATGAACACCCACAAAGATTTCTATGTATACTGTGTTCAATACTTCTATCTACAGATATCTCTTTCAATTCTTGACCATGAGCTCATGAGTTTCATAGCCAATTTCACATTTAATTTATCTTAAGTATTATTCAGGCTCAGTGGAACAGAATGTATAGCAATACACTGTTAAATAAGACTAGATATTTAAGTGGTCAAATGCCTAATATATTTAGTAAAAGTCTAAAGTGATTACAACCATTATATGCTATTAATGGGTGTATATTCCAATCCTTTACCAAGCAATTTAATGTGATAAATTAAAAATAATCCTATCTTTTGTTTTTTGGGAGTGATCTACTACCACATCTGTATGTCTTTATCTTATTCTTTTCATCACACCTAACAAAAGTTTCTCATAATGTCCTGTTTATGCCCATTTTTATCTTTTGACCATCTTTAATTTCATCCCTTTGGGATTTGATCTTAAGTTTGCTTTCAGATGTTTGTCTGAATGATATTTAGATAATAGCTGAAGGAGACTTTCAGAACAATCATCTACAATTCTTGTCCATTCGGAAAAACATTTTTTTTTGCACAAATTTTTTTGAACCCGAAACTGTTAAGAAAGTTTAGGAATTTTATAGTTTGCTGCAGTGTGCTGTGAATGTAATAACACTTCTTACTGTAGAAGTTGTTATGTTTGCTCTAAAAGATCAGGATACCTTCAAGCTCTTCTTAAAAGTGTACAATGCGGAATAGAAATTTGCAATGCAATAAGAGTTTAAGGAAAAATATTACATTGTGTAATGCAAATTTTTTTTTTGTGGCTTATTACATGGTTACATTGTTACATAGTTAAATCAGGTAGAAAAAAAGACCAAGTCCATTAAGTTCAACCCCTCCAAATAAAAACCCAGCATCCACACACACACACACACACACACACACCCCTCCATACTTTCACATAAATATATATCCATATCTATACTAAGGGAAACATTTACTAAGGGTCGCATTTCGGAGTTAAAAAACTTCAAGATTCGACCATTGAATTTGGTACTTCGATACGATTTTACAAAAAAATACTTTGACTACTCAAAACTGAGCCAAATTTATAGGATGTCCCCCATAGGCTAAACAGCAATTCGGCAGGTTTAAGATGGCGAAGTGTCGAAGTCAACGTTTTTTTAAAGAGAGAGTACTTCGATTTTCGAATTTTTTTCAATTCAAATCGAATTTTGGCCTATTCAATGGTCGAGTTTTTGAATTTGAAAAATCACTTTGACCCTTAGTAAATAGGCCCCTTAGTGTAATCATGTCCCCTCGCAATCACCTTTTTTCCAGAGAAAACAACCCCAACCTTGACAGTCTACTCCCATAATTTAATTCTTCCATCCCTCTAACCAGTTTAGTTGCATGTCTCTGCACTCTTTCCAGCTCAATTATATCCCTCTTAAGGACTGGAGTCCAAAACTGCACTGCATACTCCAGATGAGGCCTTACCAGGGACCTATAAAGAAAAATTAATTGAATTACATGTTCATCCCTTGAGTTTCTGCAAGACAGTAATTTATTTGCTTTAGTGGCCACAGAATGACACTGCCCAGAATTACTTGTTATCTACAAAAACCCCAAGATCCTTCTCATTTAAGGAAACTCCCAACACACTGCCATTTAGTGTATAACTTGCATTTATATTATTTATATTATATTATGTTCACCAAAGTGCAATTGTTTTTCTCTTTGGGGCTTTAATTACATTCCCCCATAAATATGTGATCATATATGCAACTAAGCATCACACGTTAGTACAACTTTGAAAATGTTCACAGATGATGTAGAAGATGTACTATATGTACTCTAAGGATAGAAGTATTACTCTACTAACCCATTCAGTAAAAAACATTGTATTACTGAAATGAGGATTCAGATCAAAAGAAAGTTATGACATATGTCAACTTTAGATACTTTTTTAAATCAGTTGCATCACTGGGATGGAAATCAACAAATAACTTTGTCTTCTCTCATTCGGTAAATATATGCATTATTTTCTATCACATTGTCACAGCTTCAGCCAAAGTACAGAGTGAATGGAACAAAGAGAAATCCTCCTTTGATATATCCACTGTGAAAAAGTTCACATGTCACTAATCTGGAAGATATTATATTACAGGAATTAATAGCTTTAAAGATCATTTTCTTTGAGATCTGTTCTAATCATTGAAGAGAGAGAGAGGCAATATAATTTGGTTGATGATTCAAGGATAGTTTCAGTTCAGAAATTTCCATTTAACCTTGGAGCCTAAAATATTTTTTCTCACTAAGAATTTAAAATTAAATATGCAATTATAGCATATACAATACATATAATATTCAATGATAAAAATTTATGAAATTAAAGAAAATAAAATGTGAGTGAATATGTGAATATTAGAGCACTGTAGTGAAATATACTGCTCTAACAGACATTTAGCCATAGCCCACAAAATATCTAGGACATATAATAAGAATTCACCCACAATGTTTCTCTAACTGACCTTCAAGATGGGCTTCCAGGAGTATTTAGCATAGAAAAAACAATTCTACACAAATATGTCCCTAATTATCTGAACTATACTAAGCAGTCCAGCATCACAGTCTGGGAACCAATTGGCGTTGTTTATATGTTTCAATGAAGGGAGCTTATATCCTTCTTATTATATTTATTAAAGGGTAACTATTGCAAAAATGAAAAACGAATATAGGCTTCATCTGACTCAAATAAATTAATTTCTCAGTATCTGTCTCTCTTCATTCACTCTTCATGGAGAAGTCAGAAGTCTGGTTTTGATAGAAGGTTAGATGTAATATAGCCTTTGGGGTGCTCCTTTGTCATAGAACAATTATTAGAGTAAACTCTTTTATTGTGCTGGAATCTGTTTTTTGAATGAGCTCTAATACACCTGCTTGAAAAGGGAGCCCACAAAAGATATATGTATATGATGTCTAATTTTCAATCAGAAACTCCTGCCTGCAGTGTCGGACTGGCCCAGCAGGACACCGGGAAAAACCCGGTGGGCCCCGACCCTCATGGGCCCCCGCTGGGCCAGACCCCCTCTCCCCACATGGGATTCTACAAAATTTTAAAAAAAAATCCGGCACCGCTCTGCCTGCGCCACGTTGCGCCAAGCGTGCCCTCATGCGTGCATGCCGTGTACGTTTTCATGTATGTGCACCGAGCGGCACCTCATAGTAGGGGGTGGACGGAGAGGCCGGAGGGGTTCCCTGGACAGCGGTCCCGGTGGGCCCCGGGCCCCCAGTCCAACCTGCCTGTATGGAGAGAAATGTAAAAACATGGAGCAAAAGGAGAAGGCAGATTAATTAATAAAATATCACCTTTAATAGTCTATATTTAATGAATCAAGTGTATAACAACATTGAACCGTGGATAATGTGCTTTAGGCATTTCGTGGCTTCTCGCCACTTCCACAGAAGCGATCAGATAGAAACAGAGGCTGAGATGTAAAAAGATAAATTTGATTATTGCAGAATTTACAGAATATTTAATTGATTATATTTAGAAAGTTTCCCTTTAACTTTTCTTTTGACACCCTTAATTTTTGTAAGCAAGTTTTATTCAAGTGTCCTATATTGCGGGGGTTATTTTTAAAAGATTGAATTTTAGAGCTTTGTGAACTTTTTTTTTAGACCTCGAATGTATTCTAATTTAAGAAAAAACTTGAACACAAAAAAACTAGAATCTGTGTAGTGGGGGTGAATAACTTGAATATTCGAATTGATCGAGTTTTTGGTGGAAAAAAAAAAACCTTGAATCAATCGAGCGAAACCCACAGAAAAAACTCGAACATCATAAAGGCTATTAACATCTTCAAATTGTTCAAGTGACCACTGCCATTGAATTCTACATGTCCTCTAATTTTTCAAGTTTTTTTTAATCCAAAAAATGTATTTTGACTGAACAATACCCTTAAAAAAATCAAATAGTTTGTTGGGAAAAAACAACTCCACTTTTGATAAATAACCTCCTTAGTCTTAAAGGGAGTGGTAACTTTTATTATGATGTAGTGAGTGATATTCAGAGACAAATTGCAATTGGTTTTCATTTTTTATTATAAATGTATATAATCTGGTTGCTAGGTCCAGGTTATCATAGCAACCATGCATTGATTTGAATAAGAGACTGGAATATGAATAGGAGAGCCCGAATAGAAAGATGAGCAATATAAAATAGCAATATTAATGTATTTGTAGCTTTATAGAGCAATAGTTTTTTAGATGGGCATTCAAAAATAATTTTTTTGTGATAAATAATATGTTTGCTACTAGGGATGTAGCGAACTGTTCGCCGGCGAACTAGTTCGCGCGAACTTCGACTGTTTGCGTCCGCCGCAAGTTCGCGAACGTCGCGCGACGTTCGCCAATAGGCGTTCGCATCAAAATCGTTCGACCATTCGACCATTCGATCGCTAAAATCGAACGATTTTCGTTCGAATCGAACGATCGAAGCCATTGGATTGAATGAAATCATTCGATCCAATGGCTTCGATCGTTCGATTCGAACGAAAATCCTTCGATCGAACGATTAAAATCCTTCGATCGTTCGAATCGAACGATTTTCGGATGTTCGAAGTTCGCAAACTGTTCCCGAACTGTTCGCATTTTTTGCCGGTGTTCGCGAACGGCGTTCGCGAACACATACACGGCAGTTCGCTACATCCCTATTTGCTACAGTTTGTATGACCAGTAAATACTGCCGTCATATTTATGTATACCAACTACTAACTGTTCACTATAATTTATAGACGATGCCAGTGATCTATTAAATGCTAAATTAATGACATTCAGCATTATGATGGAAGAAAGGCTTTTGTAGATGAAAAATATTTTAAAACAGTTACCAAAAATTATAAAGGACCCAAGAGAACTTGTCATATACAACTGTGGACTTTTAGGATTTATAAAAATTGTATTTATTTTTTTTTTTCAAATTTGTAAAAAACTTTAAAAAACAACTCAAACACAGTAAAATGACATTCTACTCTATATTTTCACAGAGCGACCTCACCAAATGAGCGAATCTTATTGTGTTTTTAACTAATTTGTTTACTAAATTTATTTTGATTTTTCACCCATATTATGAGTAGGATGATCTGTGTCTCCTTTCAGACAAATATTTTAAAAAAAATCTCATATAGAGTTTGTAACTTTATCCCAACCTGACACATTACACATACAAAACCTCTTTCATCCCAGGGGAGAGCTCAGTACAGACTTGATCATAACAAAGGGTAGAGCAGAAGAAAAGAAAAGTAGAGAGCACAAAGAGAAGTTGAAGAAGGAAAAAATAGTTGATAGAGCAAATAGGGTTTTAAAAAATAAGTGGAACAGGAGAAGAGACCAGAAAAAATGAGAAACAGGAGAAGTAGAATGGAAAGGTCAAGAGGAACTGAAATGGAGGATAAATATGGAAGGGAAGAAAGGAAAGAGAAATAGTGGTAAAGGAAATTAAAAAATTACAAGTAAATATGGAATTTAACAGAAAAAAGGAAGATAAATGCCATTAGAAAGGAGAAAAAGAGAATAGAAAGCTAGAAAGGAGAGCAAAGAAAAGAAGAAGGCAGTATAGTTAAGAGCATGGCTTAGCAGTGTTTAAGACATATATGATATAATATAATTGATATATATATATAATTATAGCATGCTCTACAAGATTACTATTGGACAACAACCAAACACTTTGAGACTGTGAGGGAAAACTCTTGTGACTTTTGTCAGAACAATTGTGTGTTTTATGGTAGCAGTACCATCTCAAAAATAAAAGAGTTTGACTATTTTAAAATACTGAAGTTTTACATTGCATTAGCAGGTAGGTTGTCTATTAGACAGGGCAGTGGAGACTTCTGTGGCTCCAGGATGAAAATTGTTACAACAATATAATTTGGTGTAAAACTACAGGACTAGTATAATTTCCAAAAAAATGTTTTTTTTGTTATTGCAATGATGATGAATACATTAAAAATGTAAACCAAGAGAATACCGTCACTCTCGAAAAAGTCCAATATAAAATTTCTCTAGTTTGATACATTATGACAGATGTTGTAACAAGTGATGATCTGATTTAGATAGGATAGGAGTAAGTATATGTTACAATCAAAACAGTGTCAGTTTGTATTTGTTATTTTATTATAGTAATGTTTATTTTATATAGGGGCAGATTTACTAAGTTCGAGTGAATAGTTCGAATGCAAAAATATTCAAATTTCGAAGTATTTTTTTGGGTACTTCGACCATCGAATTGGTCAAATTCGATCGAATTCGATCAAATCGAATGATTCAAACGATTCAAAGTAAAATCGTTCGACCATTCGACCATTCTACCATTCTATAATCGAAGTACTGTCTCTAAAAAATCCTTTGACTCAATACTTCGCCAAATAAAAGCTACTGAGTTACATGTTAGCCTATGGGGACATTGTATGTAGGTTTTGGGCACTTTTTATGATCAAATAAAAATCATTCGTTCGATCACCTAAAATCGTTTGAATCGTTCGATTCGAACGATTCCATCATTCGATCGAACGATTTTTATCCAATCCGATCGAACCTTTTGCACTAAAATCCTTTGAATTCGATATTCGAATTCAAAGAATTTTACATCAAGGGTCGAATTTGAGGGTTTTTTAACCCTCGAAATTTGACCCTTAGTAAATCTGCCCCATAGTACATGTTCTTTTGGAGTTGTGTAGTTGTTTTATGCTTAAAAACTGAAGAGTATTATAGATATGCAGGTAAAATGTTAATTGATGTTGTGATAGACGAAGCGTAAGTGATATTCACACCTGACGAGGGTTACACATCATTATTATCTAAGCTGTTTCCCGCCAGTGTTTAATATAAGGCATATTCCACTGTGTATTTTTACACTTTGAGAAAGGCCTCGGAGAGGCCAAAACGTCAGCTTGTAGCTTTTATTAAATAAAAAAAGTTTATTTTAAGTCCTGAGAGTGCGGACTCCATTTGATGTTTATATATATATATATAACTGGATAAGAAGAGAGGTAGGTGAATATAATATACAGTGTAGAAAGGGGTGTAATAAATGATGCAAATATTTTCCTATTAAAACTACTAAAGTCAAGTAATTCAAAGAAGATCTTGAGATGCCTGGCCATTTTATACACCAGAGTGTGTTTTTAGTTTAGTCATCCCATAAATTGCTAATAAATTATCAGTACCATTTAGATTTGTCCATTTTACCTTCTTTGTTGTCATCTAAAAGCCTCTGGGCCATAATAACACAAATGGCCAATACTGTATCAGGTTGAAATAGATAAGAAAAGCATTCAGAACTTTTAGGTGCCTAGGCTTTTCTTCAGGCAAACTTATGAAGATTGTCAAGCTTTTTTCGGAACGAAGCTCCACGTTAATAAACTCACACAGGGTTGCATTAAAGATTGTTTGTGCCAAAAAGCACAATCAAATCTTACATACCCCTCTCCTGTTACATTTTGCTCATTAAGAAACCATGGACCTTCCAGGGTTCCCACAGTAGATTTCATCAATAGGCACAGAAGACTTGCAGCAACATAATAACATGATAATGTCATTTTAGCACTGCAAACCAATACTAAACACTAATCCCTACTCTGAAAATGTTCACCTCAAGCTTGTGAAAACAAGCACAAGCAATTGTAGTCATTTAAAAACACTGAAAACAATTTCAGCAGGTGCAACATTCTTCATGGCCACAATTATGCTGAAATTCTTGGCAAAAAGGCTGCATCATGGGTAAAAAAAGTAGTCATTTGTCATTCATAGGCTATATTATAACAAATATTATAGCAAATTTGTCTTAGTACCCAAGCACTGTTTATTTTGTTAAAAGTTAATGTGGCCCATCATCAGCAGGAGAAGTTTAGTCCTTTCTTTCACAGAAATACAAATAATAGAACTGGAAATTATCTGCGAGAACACAGTTATTCATTATATGTAATGTGTGAAATGTTGTAGAAATTATATCTTTTATGTATGTGCAGAAATTTGCAGATAAGTTTTATATTATAACTCAAATAAATGAACAGTTCACTTGCACAATTCTAAAGGTTTACACATGTATATATTCAATTTCTGCCAATATATTGCACATTTCATATTCATTTCATGTACTGAGTTTTAAGGTAATTGCTCAATAAGGGGCTGATTCATCAAAAATAGAGCTGGGTTTTTTTCACGATTTGAGAAAAAAAAACAGTGAAAAAAACATGACTATAGTACGAATGTACGTGAGAATATACTTTGTAATCTTGAACAGCCATCATTTATTAATGAACAAAACCACGAAAAGTCGCCAGAAAAAAAACGGCAAGTAAATTTATTTATATTTGGATGATGATCTCCAAACAACATGTACTTTAATGAGATGAAGTGATGCTGGTCAGGCCCTGCAACATCCTGGCATTCAAGCCATAATTAACAAATGGTTAGAAAAAAGAAGGAGTGGCCTAAAGTCCTGATGTAATTCTAATAGAATTAAATACTTTTGCATTTAAACAGTTTAAAGAACCAATGCAACTCCAGGAATGACAGTACCTGTACTTTAAAAGTATTTAGAGATAATATTTACACATACTACACTTACTACTATAATTAGATAACTGTATTAAAGTGTAACCCTATGATAAGGGGAATACATGAATAAAAATATACATTTTATCTTGTGTCTTTTATGGGTGATGTATGTTTAGGTAAAGGGGTGATGCTTTATGACTGGGGGAGGCCTAGTTAACAATATTATAATGTTGGTGTTTTTCTTTAATTCAAATAAAATCAAAATGTTACCAAACTCAAATCTTTGCTTATTTATGATCATTTTTTAATTTAGTTATTTAAAATATATTTTAACATTTTTAAATTTAACATTTTTAATTTTATGAAAATAATACAATTAATAAAAATTGAACATTTGTGTTTTGGAAACCCTAATTTGAATTCATGTGCTTTACCTATCCAAAAATATAAATCCCAGAAAAAAATTGTAATTGGAATGTTGATAAATCAGCTCCTATGTATGATTCAGAAGTCTATGAAAAAAAAGTTTTATTTTTTATTTTTATTTTTGTGTTTCTTGTTCTTTTAGTTGACTCTATTCCTCTTCAGTATGTATTGTACACATATAGCTGTTTTTGTTCCACTGGAAAATTAACAGTAAAGAGTATAATATTAAGATAAGAAATAAAAAAATAATAACAATATAAATCTAGCCTCGGAACAAATACTAAATACAATACCTGTTTAATTTCAGGTAAGAGACAGGAAAATTACCATTACATAACTATATACACGGAGTTAATTACATTACATTTCTATATACTCAGCGTTAATTCTAATTTATCTTGAATGTAATTTGTTTTTTACTCTGTTTCCTAAGCATACTGTATGAAGAAACATGACTAAAAATTGCAATTGATTCCCTGCCGTGTATAAAGATAAGAGAATTTTGGAATTAAAAGCAATTTCAAGAGTCAGAGACAGCTCTTTATTTATTTTATCTCCTGCTAAAAAGCAAGAGCAAGAATTGCATATTCATTATTTATAAGCAATTTCCTTAAAAAGTTTGACTACCTCACAGCTGTGTAAGAAGTCATTTCATTTAAAAATTATAATAGATTCACAAATAGGAATAAAATATTCCAATAGGTGGATTTACTAATAGTTTTTAATAAATTATAACTGTGCTGTCTCCGCAGTTAAGGTTATCAGGGTTAAAATATATATGTTTAATTGCTTATGTTTATATGCATACCCATTGTTATGCTGCCACCTGCTGACCAAGGCTGTATTGCAAGCTCTGTATTTCCTCGTTTGTAAACCCTCCTCCTATTCCTTCCTTATGTGTGATGTCAGTTCCTCCCATCATGCTCTTGTGTTCCTGCCTTCCATGAGTGAGGAGCTACAGCTCAGAGGTTAGGAAGGAAATATTCTTTTTGACCTGCAGCACTTATTCATCCACTGCTACATTGTTTATCCACCTCAAATAAAGCAGCTTTGTGGTCTACAAGTGTCTGGTGAGTTCAGCTATCTGGCAAAGATTGTCCTCAGTGGTTGTTACAGCTCCATACAGGCCCAGCAGGGAGGTCTCACGGGGATCCAGCCATTATTACAGCAATTGGAGTCAGAATAGTCAAAAAGAATAAAATTCTATAACCTGCCGTCACACTGTATGTTCCATCAAGTCTCCACTCACTGGCAAGTCACTTATATTCAATCTGCAGCCAAGTTTAATGCAGTCTAACAACTCCCTGCAAGCACATGGTTCTACAAGCACATGCTGTTCCCTGTGAATGTTCAGGACTGTTTTATGCAACTGGATTGTGTTATTGTGCTGCTCAAGCTGCTGTAAATACTGCTCTCAGGGTCCTGCTATAACACTGCTGCAGTTTGCCCCACACTCCTGCCACTGCTGTAAGTTTCTTAAAGAGACAGTAACCATTTTCAGCAAAAGTGCAAAATGTCTCAGCAAGGCTCTGTGCATTCATTTTCAACTGAAGCTAAGCAAGTGCACCATGCACCAGAGCTCACAGACATCCAGGGAGAAAACCCCATATATACTGCAGAGCAAAGCGTCAGGCCCAAGCGCATAATAAAACCATCTCAAAAATCCAGAGAAAATTATGAGATTACAAGGGATGAGTTTTCAAGCAATTTATCAGAACTATGGGATAGAACTGTGCAATGCATGTCTGTTCTTTCACATTCTAACAATGACGCAGCCGATTTAAGAGACTGTATAAATCGCTTATCTGCTACCTATGAACGTTATCAGCGGCTGTCTGCTAAATATACTACCTTCTTAAAGGACACTAATATAGAGGAATCCTCAGCAGAGCTAACCAGATCTGAAGCCTTAGACCAAGAAAGAGTCCTTTTGGTGCAAAGCACTAAGGATAAGGCAGAGCTCAAGATTACACACCTGCAAGAGACTAGGTCTCACAGATCCACATCATCACGGCTCACATCAAGATCTTCCAAGACCTCTCATTCTAGGAAATCCACACTAAGTGACAAGCTTATAGAAGCCCGTGCTAATGCAGAAGCAGTTAAGGTGCAAATTTCCTATGCTAAAAGAGAGGTTAAACTTAAAGCAGAGATGCAAGCAGAAGCTGTACACCAGCAATCAGAGGCAGCAGCAGAAGTTACAAAGCAGCAAGCAGAAGCTGCACGCCAGCAAGCAGAAGCAGCAGCAGAAGTTGCAAAGCAGCAAGCAAAAGCTGCACGCCAGCAAGCAGAAGCAGCAGCAGAAGTTGCAAAGCAGCAAGCAGAAGCTGCACGCCAGCAAGCAGAAGCAGCAGCAGAAGTTGCAAAGCAGCAAGCAGAAGTTGCACGCCAGCAAGTAGAAGCAGCAGCAGAAGCTGCACGCCAGCAAGCAGAAGCAGCAGCAGAAGTTGCAAGGAAGCAAGCAGAAGCTGCACGAAAAAGGGCAGAAATGGAAGCCGAATTAGAAATTCTTCAAATGGAGAAGGAAAAAGCAGCAGCTATTGCAAGGTTAAAGGTCTTTGAGCAAGCAATGGGAGAATGGCACGAACCAGACTGCCCTATCCCAGCAGAGTCTGAAGATCCTATTAAACACACAAGTAAATATGTACTAAACCAGGATGCATCTAATGACAACCAATCAATCTTACAAAATCCAAGGATAACTCCTGCAACTCATAACACAGGTCAGTCTCTTTTACCTGTTACTACTAACACTGCTGTACCTTACAGTACCCAAACCAGGGAGCTGACACTGCTGACACAGCGACAGACCAACTACACAGACGTAGTCACTCAGCATGAGATGATACCCCCTACCATCTCTCAGGCGAATTCCAGTGACAAAACTCAGTATAAACTAGAGCCAGCAAGTGCCTTAGAGACCAAACCACTGCTGAATGCTTACGCCACTTCATTTTATCCTGGTTCATCTCACCTTTATACACCGGGAAACTTATACAACCCCCAGGTTCCACAAGTTACCCAGGCACCAAAGAGTGAGAGATCAGACCTGTCTGACTTTGCCAGGTATATGATACGTCGTGAGCTCATTAACATTAGTCTCTCAAGGTTTGATGGCTGTCCTGAGAATTATAGAGCCTGGAGATCTACGTTTAAAGCTGCAATTGCTGACCTCAACCTCACAGCCAAAGAGGAACTTGATTTACTCATCAAATGGCTAGGTCCAGAGTCTGCAGATCGTGTCAAGAGACTAAGAGCTGTGCATGTTGACTACCCAGATGCAGGTCTTGCTGCTGCTTGGGGAAGACTTGAACAAACCTATGGTAGCTCTGAAGCCATAGAAAGTGCCTTGTTTAAGAGACTACAATCTTTCCCAAAAATAACCAACAAAGACAATCACAAGCTGCAAGAACTCAGTGACCTTCTGATGGAGCTGGAGTTAGCTAAGGCAGACCCTCGTCTCTCAGGACTCAGCTACTTGGATACTGCTCATGGGGTGAACCCAGTAGTATTGAAGCTACCATATGGGCTGCAAGAGAAGTGGGCCACAGTGGGCTCAAAGTACAAGAAACAATATAATGTATCCTTCCCTCCATTTTCATACTTCTGCAAATTCATCAGCGACTATGCCTGGGTCAAAAATGATCCAAGCTTCAGCTTTAGTGAACCCAACCTTTCTGCCTCATCATCTGCACGGCATGACAACACAGCTACTAAACACAGAGACTTGCGTGGCACTGTGTCTGTGAGAAAGACAGACATCCCTCCTGCTACAAACTCTTTAGCTGACAAAACTTCCGCTGGGAAAACCGAGGATCCTAACCGTCAGTGTCCAATTCACAGGAAACCACATCCACTTAAGAAATGTCGTGGGTTCAGGGCAAGGTCTTTAGAGGAGCGCAAGGAGCTTCTCCAGAAGTTTGGGGTCTGCTATAAGTGCTGTGCCTCCTCAGATCATTTTGCTAAGGATTGCAAGACTGTTATTAAGTGCACCGAGTGCAGCAGTGACAAGCATATTGCGGCAATGCATCCAACACCTCTGCCTGATAGTCCACGGTCTCCAACCCCCATCTCAAATCATGGCGGGGAGGAACAAGGATGTGTTCCTGCTTCAACAAAGATTTCAACTTCATGTACCGAAGTCTGTGGAGAAGGCTATAGTCCCAAATGCTGTGCCAAGGTATGCCTAGTCCGGGTATATCCTGAAGGTCGACCAGAGAGAGCAATAAAGACTTATGCTATGCTTGATGACCAAAGCAACAGATCTTTGGCAAGACCGCAGTTCTTTGAGATTTTCAACATCAAGGGAGATGCAGAACCCTATACACTCAATACCTGTGCTGGTCATATAGAGACTCTGGGCAGGAGGGCTAATGGTTACATTATCTCCTCAATTAAAGGTAACATTCATCTGCCTTTACCTACACTAATTGAATGTGATGAGATACCTAATAACAGGGAAGAGATTCCCACACCAGAAGCTGCATGCCACCAACCCCACTTAAGGCACCTCGCCAGTCAGATTCCTGCCATTGAAAAGGATGCTGAAATCCTGCTCTTGTTGGGAAGAGACATTCTTAGAGTCCATAAGGTACGGCAACAGTGCAATGGTCCTCATGATGCTCCCTATGCGCAAAGACTTGACCTAGGCTGGGTAATAGTGGGCGATGTTTGTCTAGACAAAATGCACAGGCCATCTGAAGTTGACTCCTTTAAAACTCATGTATTGCAAAGTGGACAAGCAACTCACTTCACCATGCCCACATCATTTTGAGGTAAAGGAGAATCCTAAGTATATGATCCCAGTATCCAGTGTCACTCCCATCTTCTGTGATGACAACTTTGGGGATACAGTGTTTCATACTACAAGTGATGATAACAAAATTGCACCTTCCATTGAGGACAAGGAGTTCATAAAAATTATGGACACTGAATTCTTTAAAGACAACTCTAACAGTTGGGTTGCACCCTTGCCATTCCGCTCTACAAGAATCAAACTTCCAAACAATCATGAGCAAGCCATGTCCAGATTTGCCTCATTGCAGAGAACCCTTAAAAGCAAGCCTGAAATGAAAGAACATTTTATTGCCTTTATGAAGAAAATATTTGACAATGATCATGCTGAACCAGCCCCACCACTACAAGAACACGATGAATGCTGGTACCTACCTTCCTTTGGAGTGTATCACCCACGCAAACCAAAACAAATCAGGGTGGTATTCGACTCCAGTGCCAAATATCAAGGTACTTCTCTCAATGATGTTCTTCTCACTGGTCCCAACCTAACTAACAACCTTGTAGGAGTACTTATGAGGTTCAGAAGGGAGCCGGTTGCAATCACAGCCGATATCCAGCAGATGTTCCATTGTTTTATCGTACGAGAGGACCACAGAAACTTTCTCAGATTCCTCTGGCACCGCAACAATGACATCAACAGCGAAGTAATGGAATACCGCATGAAAGTGCATGTCTTCGGTAACAGTCCATCACCTGCTGTTGCTACATATGGTCTAAGAAAGACTGCTTGTGAAGGTAAATGTGAGTATGGTGCAGATGCTCAACACTTTGTGGAGAGAGACTTCTACGTGGATGACGGCCTTAAATCTTTACCAACAGACCAAGAGGCTATTGACTTACTCAGAAGGACACAATGTATGCTTTCTGAGGCTAACCTTAGACTCCACAAGATTGCTTCAAACAGTACAGCTGTAATGAAAGCCTTCAATTCTGATGATCATGCCACAGAATTTAAAGACTTAAATTTGCGAACAGATGAGCCACCCATTCAGAGAAGCCTTGGTTTAAGATGGGACTTATTGCATGACACATTTGGCTTCCAGGTTACCGTGGCAGATAAGCCATTTACCAGACGTTGTGTCTTATCAATAGTGAACAGCCTGTATGACCCACTCGGGTTTGTAGCACCCATCACCATACAAGGTAAATCCTTGCTAAGACAGCTATCAGAGACTGTTAAGGACTGGGACACTCCCTTACAAATTGATAAGCAATCAAAATGGGATTCATGGAAGCATTCTTTAAAGGCCCTAGAAGAGCTTCACATACCTAGGTGCTATACTTCAAATTCTCTTGCTGCCAACCAGGAGAGAGAGAGCCATGTTTTCTCAGATGCATCTACTGAGACCATAGCGGTTGTGGCCTACCTCAAGGATCACTCAGAATCTACAACTTCTGCAGAAATCTTCGGTCTCTTGGATCCAGACAGAGACTTTGAGATTCATCCTGAAGTTTCCACCCTTGTCACAAAAATTGCTAAGGATGGTGCCACAAAGACTTTCAATGGGCCCATCACTTAACTTGTTTTGATCTTACCCTTTGGGATTGAACTCTGATTTGCTTCAAAACTTAAAGCAAGAGACTCCCACCAATCTCCCACCAATTTCCACTAAGAACCTACTAAGGACATTGGGTTATTTTACAATGCCATGTTTATTGTATTGCATGCCTGTTTTCCTCTTTGTTTTTCAGATGACAGGAAAGATCTTCAAGCAAAACTGCTCAATGTTTATTTTGCCTTTTCATAACTGCCATTATGTTTATTATAATATAGTGGTATCTAAAAATACCAGACGGGGAGTGTGCTGTCTCCGCAGTTAAGGTTATCAGGGTTAAAATATATATGTTTAATTGCTTATGTTTATATGCATACCCATTGTTATGCTGCCACCTGCTGACCAAGGCTGTATTGCAAGCTCTGTATTTCCTCGTTTGTAAACCCTCCTCCTATTCCTTCCTTATGTGTGATGTCAGTTCCTCCCATCATGCTCTTGTGTTCCTGCCTTCCATGAGTGAGGAGCTACAGCTCAGAGGTTAGGAAGGAAATATTCTTTTTGACCTGCAGCACTTATTCATCCACTGCTACATTGTTTATCCACCTCAAATAAAGCAGCTTTGTGGACTACAAGTGTCTGGTGAGTTCAGCTATCTGGCAAAGATTGTCCTCAGTGGTTGTTACAGCTCCATACAGGCCCAGCAGGGAGGTCTCACGGGGATCCAGCCATTATTACAGCAATTGGAGTCAGAATAATAACATTGTTCCAGTAATGGACTGGATTTATAAAGCTAGATATAAATAGGCAATGTAGGTATACTGAAATACAAATACACTCAGCATTTTATATGATGAATATATATTGAAAAGGTGTGAAAATAGTGGTACACTATGTGGTACACATGACCCCATGACAATCCACCTTACGTTTTTCGTACCCTAGGGTACTTAATCATAGGTGAGGGTAAAAATTCAAAATGAATCAGTTAATAGTGTTGCTCCAGCAGAATTCTACACTGAAATCCATTTCTCAAAAGAGCAAACAGATTTTTTTATATTCAATTTTGAATTCTGACACGGGGCTAGACATTTTGTCAATTTCCCAGCTGCCCCCAGTCATGTGACTTGTGCTCTGATAAACTTCAGTCACTCTTTACTGCTGTACTGCAAGTTGGAGTGATATCACCCCCCTCCCTTTTCCCCCCAGCAGCCAAACAAAAGAACAATGGGAAGGTAACCAGATAGCAGCTCCCTAACACAAGATAACAGCTGTCTGGCAGATCTAAGAACAACACTCAATAGTAAAAACCCATGTCTCACTGAGACACATTCAGTTACATTGAGAAGGAAAAACAGCAGCCTGCCAGAAAGCATTTCTCTCCTAAAGTACAGGCACAAGTCACATGACCAGGGGCAGCTGGGAAATTGACAAAATGTCTAGCCCTATGTCAGATTTCAAAATTGAATATAAAAAAATCTGTTTGCTCTTTTGAGAAATGGATTTCAGTGCAGAATTCTGCTGGAGTAGCACTATTAACTGATGCGTTTTGAAAAAAAACATGTTTTCCGATGACAGGATCCCTTTAAGGTACATTGTTATGGGGTCAGTGTGTAAAAATTTTTAACATGTTAATTGAATAAATATTGATTGAGCTATACCGGAATCCTCAAACATTATTTTTTAACATGTTAATTGAATGAATATGGATTTTTATAAACTTGGCATCATGGAATACATTTTTTGCTAGCAGTAAGTAATTTGTGCCTTGGGAACTGGGGCAATATCCTGGTACTTTATTGCTCAATACAGACTGATACACATATTCTCCCAACTATTTAAATGTATCTAGTGCTAGATTCAGTTCATTGAGAAAATGGTTTATCACGTGAAAACTCATGGACAAGATTCAATTTGAAATGTAATTCAGTTCAGAAAAACTTATCTCACAGTTTATCACAGGAAAACTCTAAAAAGTCTATGGGAAAAAACTGGAACTGAATTAGCAAAAAAGTTTTTTCTCCTCAAATTAAGGGGCAGATTTATCAAGGGTCTAACTTAGAACTGTAAAATACTTCGAAAATTGACTATCGAATTAAAATACTTAGAATTCGAATATCGAAGTCGAAGTATTTTTCACCGAATTTGGCCATCGAACGATCGAAGTAAAATCGTTCGATCATACGATTAAATCGTTCAAATCGAACGATTGAACAATCTAACTTCGATTTTACGTTAGCGTAAGATCGGACGATTTTACATAGATTTTACTTCGACTTAGAAAATGTTTATAGAAGGTCCCCATAGGCTAACATAGCACTTTGGCAGGTTTAATTTGGCAAAGTATTGAAGTCGAAGTTTTTTTAAAGAGACAGTACTTAGATTATCGAATGGTCGAATATTCGAACTATTTTTACTTTGAATCTAATTCGAAGTAAATTCAAAGTCATAGTATCCTTTTCAATGGTCAAAGTATCCAAAAATTACTTTGAATTTCAAATTTTTTTAGTTCGAAAATGCTTTCGAATTTACTTCGACTCTTGACAAATCTGCCACTAAATCTCACCCATGAATTTTTACTTGATAAACCATTGAATTGGATCTGGCCAATAGTGCTTTATAGACTCCATGTGTGGAGAGAAAAGGTGTGGCAATTAGGCTGAAATTTCTATACCATTCTGATATCTTGGAGGATGCTGCAAGACACGTTTCAATAAGAATGAGAGTGCAAAGAGGCGTCATAAAGGACAGAACATGTTTTCAAATTAGAAGTAACAAACAGACATAAAGTTGTTTTCTTGTTATTAAAGCTTATTCAGTGTTGATTGCATATAATGTTGTGCCTTGAGACTTGTCATTGCTTTGTTCTACTGCCCTACCATTTTTTTGTGTCTTAAGCCTTGTCATTGTGTAATAACTGTACCTGGTGGTCTAGTGGGAGGGACGCCTGCAGCCCCCTCGGCGGGGACGCCCGCCATACTGCTCCACTTCTAAGTCATCTTAGGGTGCGCGTGGCGCGCCGCTTCCCGATCGATTGCGCATGCCCACTGGTGTGATGATGTCAGCGCGCAGTGGCGTGAAGTTCAAAATGTATTTAAAGGGACTTCAGTGTTTAATTCATTGCCCATTATAGGATTTGTTCTTGGTGCTGTTAGCTTTATTATTCTGTTCTTGATCTTGAGCCTGAATACCTATTTTGACCCCTGCCTGTTCCTGATGATTCTGACCTCTGTATCCTGATCCATTGCCTGAAATCCAACTATCTCTTCTGCTTTATCCATCTATTTGATCTCCCAGTTTTGACCCTTGCCTGGCTGACCACGCTTAGAACTCAAACCCGGCCTGATTTGTTTATGCTCAATTTTTGCCTTGACCTGGCCTGTTCCGACTAAGATTCTGTCTAAACACCTTGCACCACAACCTTCTGCCCAAAGATTTTGCTTACAGTTGTGCCCCTTCACTTGTTTAGAACCTTTTGCCTTGCACCTCTCGTTTTAAGACATGGTGGAATCTGAGTAGCTGAGGGCTCCTCCTGAGGCCAAAGGCTGCTGGTACAGGCGGAAGCACGAGCCGAGACCAGGGTGCTTAGATTGGTTCTAAATTCTGGGTGCCAACCGTTACACATTGTCTTGTGCTACTGCCTGGCCATTTTTGTGGCACTAATAAAATGTTAGCACTGGTGCTATGCCCCTAACACTAGTGCCATCCCCTATGCTGGGACTGCATTTATTTGCAGCTGATTGTGAAAACCAGAGCATGATTGACTCATTAATCAGTTAATCAATTATCAAATTTAGCAGGCTGTGTAGGAAAGAGTTTTACAAACACCAGGACCACGTTTTGGGGCTGTAAAAATATCTATTGCTCTCTGAAGAGAGGAAAATATATGAACTTTAGATAGTTATAAATACAAAATCAAAGTTGGCCAAACAGCCTACATTTCACCAGTTTCACTAAATTTGTCACATCAGACATTTCCCCAGTCACATCAGACACAGAATACATTTTATTGTACAGATTCCAAAATATCAACCAGCCTGCACCTCTGGCAAGTATATAATCCCTGGAATGGAAGATTCAAGATCACACACATACATTTGTTATTTACAACATTTTCAATGTGATGTGTTATAATAATCATAAGTTTTTACCTCAAAGAATCAAGTCAAATCTGCAAGTCAAGTTGATTTGACGAGTTGAACTGAATCCAACTGCAAAACACCTGTTCATTTACGAGCATAGGAATTAGATACAAACACTACTTCTCTGAGAGCTAAGCATGTAAAACTTATCTGTGTCCTGTTAATATGATGCCATTGTGTATCAGAATTATCTGACCTGAGTAGTTTCTTTTTTATTTGATTGTTGCTAAGCTAATAGTTAAAAATTACAAAATTTGCTTGTGGATTGTAACATTTGAAACATATTTATATGGCTATTTCTCAGCTAAAGCAGAAGCAGCAAAAAGTCACTTTCTATTTGCATTAAATATACTTTGAGTGACAGCAAAGAGAGATATCCAAGAAAAAATATCAACAAGATGTACTGATTGCAAAAGTTACAATTACTCCTGTGTTCAAGGGTAATCAAGTGACACTAGACAAAACTAGTGACAAAAACACTAGCAACTGGTTTGTAGATTTGTGCTAAATTGCAGTACAAAATGTATATACTTGTACTGTATGTGTGTTATGTTTTCTCTTTATTATTAGCATTGTTTAGTGATGTCCAGTATCACCCTCTGGCTACTGTGAAAGAACAAACCACTTCTCAATCTCCCTGCATTAAAATGATTATGAGAGGGCAAGTTTGGCCATATTAGATACTGTATCTTAATCAGTCTAGAATGTTTCTGTAGCATAAATAAATATATATATATATTTATTTTTTATTTTTTATTTTTTTTAAAGTTTACCAAAAAAAGAAGTGTAGTTATACTTGAAATTCTTTGTTTGCAGTAGCAGGTAGAAGCTATCTGCATTAGCTTTGCCTGTTATTGGAGGATTTATGCATTATGCAGGTACAGGATCTATTATCCAGAAGGCTTGGGACTTAGGGGAAAAACACCATACCTTAACCTGCTAAAAAAAACATTTAAACATTAAAGAAACCCAAAATGATTTTGTCTTTACCTATATTGATTTATGCAGCATAGTTAGCTTACCATAGTTAGCATTACAAGGGCTCATATGGAAAGATTGGGGATCTTTCTATACAATTGCTGTGCTGCCATATTATTTGTATTTCCCATGGATTCATTGTATAAGCTTTGGGGGGCACATGTACAATATTTATATATATATATATATATATATATATATATATATAAATATTCGGTTCAGGATTTGCCAGGATTCTGCCTTTTTCAGATGGATTCGGCTGAATCCTTCTGCCCGGCCAATCCGAATCCTAATTTGTATATGCAAATTAGGGGCAGGGAGGAAAATCGCATTACTTTTTGTCACAAAACAAGGAAGTAAAAAATGTTTACCCCTTCCCACCCCTAATTTGCATATGCAAATTAGGATTTGGATCGGTATTCGGCTGAATCATTCGCAAAGGATTCGGGGGTTCGGCCGAATCTAAAAATAGTGGATTCGGTGCATCTCTAATATATATAAAACACCAGCCCCAAAAATGTATTGCCCCCACAGTGAATTTGTCTTTCCATATATTTTAAAGAAATTCTAATGCCTTAAACTGCAGATTATCATAATTTCACATTTAAAATAAACATCAGATGTGAAAATAACCTCAAAATATGTTTATATAAATGTTTTACTAGGAATATTACCAAACTAAATTGGTTAGGGGAGGTAAAAAATAAGATGCTGCCTGGTGAATTACTGCACTGCTGTCTCAAACGCCAGGCATTTCAGAAGTACTGTATATGGTTCAGTAAAGGCAGATTATGAATGTATTTCTTCTTGAATATTCTTGTATATGTTACATAGATACGTGTCATGTGATGAGATACCATGTGAAGCATATAATCTAATTGTGTGGCTAAATTTATACGGGTAGTGGAAAAATGATTAGTGCTGCTATTTGCAAACATTGGAGCATTGGCCCATAAATACCATAACAAAATAGTGATACTGTGCTAGTGCTGCAAGTAATGAGTTTAATTGTGCATATGTTACATATCCATGCTAGTGTCTTCATGTAATATTTACCTGTGTCACATACCATTCAGCGTCTTAAATATTAAAATTCATTGCAAATCGGCTGTACCCCTGTTATACTCTTGACAGAGCTATATTTAATAATACCAGGGATTAAAGAGGTAAGATAGATATATCATATAGCTTTAATTACTATTTGCTTTGTTAATCTTGGTTGTGTGTAAGGCTTTTACCAATTTAAGAATGCATGTTTAACATCCATCTTCATTTCATCATCTTCAATTACTAATCAATGTTCTTAAATTGCCAAGTGTTCCAGCAATCAAGCTTTGAATTAAATTTTGTTCATTAGGCTGTTATGGAAGGCTTTTGGTGTAATTGGTAAGTGACTGGCTGAATCTCAATGTATCTTAAATTAAATTACCACTTATGGTAGATTATGATTTATGTGCACAATTAACATAAGCTCATGTCGAAGAGGAACTGTTAGAAGAAAGCTTAAGTTAATCAACTCCACATATGTTAAAAGCATAACATTCAGCTTTTAAGGATGCATATAATTGTAGATTTGATCCAAGGGATCAATTTGTTGATTTACATTGCTCTTTGGCTAAGAATTAGCATCAAAATCCCATTATAATTTGCATCTTGCTCTTTGTAGACCTTTTTTTCTACCTTTTTGTAACCTTAAAGGGACATTCATAAAAGAGAAGGTTTTGTTACTAAAATTGTAAGCAATAGTATACTACAGGTATGGGACCTGCTATCCAGAATGCTCGGGACCCAGGGTTTTCCGGATAATGGATCTTTCCATAATTCGGATCTTCATACTTTACGTCTACTAGAAAATTAAATAAACATTAGGGGACACATTTACTTAGGGTCGAATATTGAGAGTTAATTAACCCTCGATATTCGACCGTCGAAGTAAAATCCTTCAACTTCGAATATCGAAGTCGAAGGATTTACCGCATTTCCTTCGTTCGTACGATCGAAGGAAAAATCTCTCCGTTTCGAAGGATTTTAATCCATCGATCGAACGATTTTCCTTTGATCAAAAAAAGCTAGGAAAGCCTATGGGGACCTTCCCCATAGGCTAATATTGATGCTCGGTAGGTTTTAGTTGGCAAAGTAGGTGGTCTAAGTTTTTTTTAAAGAGACAGTACTTCAACTATCGAATGGTCGAATAGTCGAACGATTTTTAGTTTGAATTGTTCGATTCAAAGTCGAAGTCGTAGTCGAAGGTCAAAGTAGCCAAAAAAATACTTCGAAATTCGAAGTATTTTTTATTCTATTCCTTCACTCGAGCTAAGTAAATGTGCCCCTAAATTAGCCAAATAAGCTGATCTTGCTTCCAATAAGGATTAATTCTAACTTAGTTTGGATCAAGCACAAGCTACTGTTTTATTATTAGAGAGAAAAATGAAATACTTTTCAAAAATTTGATAATGGCATCTATGGGAGACAGCCTTTTGATGCTTTCTGGATATGGGGTTTCCGGATAATGGATCCCATACATGTACTAAACTGCAAATTCCAGAAATACTTTATATATCTATCTATAGCTTATTCTATGCTCATTGTAAAGAATGTGCGCATATATATTTTTTCCACAATATAGCACTGTGTTTCCTGACAGTCCTGGTGCCTATGACCCATTATGCTAACATAATGCCTTTTAAAAACAGGATGCATCTTTGTATCATGAATTACTCTTCTAGTACTCTAGTACAAATGTATCTTTAATGTCAAATTGTATTCATATGTACTCTGTTGTGCAGTGATCTAGTGATTTAAATATATATATATATATATATATATATATATATATATATATAAATATATATATATATATATATATATATATCATAGAAAGCAAACATCTGTGCATTTTATCTTGATTTTAAATAACGAACTCTAGAGCAAAATATGGTTTCTACTAGGAATATCTGCATGTTCTGAAAAAAGTTTAACTTAACCAAAGCGCATTGATTTAAAATAGGAAACACCTGTTTAACAGCTACAGAAGGAGTTTCAGTAAGTGCTCTCTTTGCCCTTTGAGGATGCGCATATCATGTGAAGCCATCATCAGCCAAACTAGGTGACATCATGTTAGTATCTGAATCTCAAAGGAATGATCTTGCACACCTGCTGAAATCCCAGAAGCTTTGACTCTGTGTGACCCACTCTCTTTCTCATTCGTTACTTCTTCAAACCTTCACATTCCTTTGTCATATCTAAACAATATAAGTTTAAATTGACATGCTAGAATGTCTCCCCATTCTGTAACGTAGATCATTATAAAGTTTACTTTCCTTGGAAACATTCTGAAGTTGCTCTAAGAACCTAGCAGCAGAAAACCAAATATCTCTTTTATAACCAGCCAAGTGAATTTATTGGACTATGAAAGCAGATAAAAACAAAATGCTCCTTTAAAAATTGCATACCGTAAGTCAATTTTATTTAAAAAAAATATATATATATATATATAGAGCACTTGTTCAGCAAAACAATTAGTTATTATGCAACACAATAATGTTTTGTGAGAGTTTTATCGAAAGCACTCATTGAATTGTGTGGGCAAACATCATATGGTCTAAGACTGCAAAAGACACTCCTAAACTTCAGCACTATTTTTCCATTGCATGTTAGTGATGGGAAAGTTTCAACAGAAACCTGGGAGAGTGGGAGCAAGGTTTGGACACAAGTGAAAAAGTGAAGGAAAGTTACTCTGTCTGATTTAAAGATTTAAGATTCAAAATATCAAGGATATCAAGGATATTAAAGGATTGCTGCTACTTCAGTGGACACATGATCATTTCAAAACATTTCAAAGCTTCCAAACATTTTTGAAGATTCACACACATTTTCTGACGTTATGATCCATTATTTAGTACAATACAGCATTCTTGAATTAAAATACAAAATGTACGTTTTCCATTCTACAGTATTTCATCTTTCTTATCTTAATGAGATATAAAGAGAAACTAACACCAGACTTTGAACTTTTTCTTACATCATACCATTGTCTTTGCATACCATTTATAATTGTGCCATAAAAGTAATTGCCTATGTTTTTACATTACGTATCTGATTCTCCTCTATGAGGGGGCTGCCATATTTGTGCAGCAGAAGTCTGTTAGCATTTGAAACTCTGACAGATTGAGAAGGGACAGTCAGGTTTGCAAAACATTCAGGTTTAAGAACTTCAACTAACACTTACAAAAGTAGATATAAAAGCAAAAACAAACAACATGAGCTATAGGTGACGTTTAATGTAAATTAATATTAATGTCATTATCACTTTAAGGTTAAAAGCTTAATATGAGTTCCAACTCACAGTGGTAGATTATACTTGGTTGGCTTTTCTTGGGGCTAGAGGAAGACATCTTAATCACTTTGTCCTTGTATTATTTTTAGTTGAGTGTCAACATCACCCAGTGTTTTATAAAAATTATAATCTATGCTGCCCAATAGTCAGAGCCCCACTAAAACTAAAACTCATGAAGATCTCACAATTGTAACAATAAGAATTGTATGCCATGCAAGGTAACAGTATGCAGTCCCATATAATGTATTTTTAAAGACAAGCAATGCTTTTATAAGCAAAAAGTCAGGAGTTGCCATGGAAACACTGAACTTTTTTCATATTCAAATACTTGGTTGCAACAGAAAATGCTACCAACATCTGATAAGTCAAGCATTAGATTCAAACACATTAAAAAAAATTCTAATAATAAATTCTAAAAAATCTAAAATTTAAAAAAGTGTATTATAGAAGTAATAGTGTACAGGAATGGAACCTGTTATCCAGAATTTGGATCTACATACCTTAAGTCTTCTAGAAAATTATGTAAACATTAAAAAACCCAATAGGATTGGATTGAAAGGATTGCTAATCTGGATCAAGTACAAGGTAATGTTTTATTATTACAGAGAAAAAGCAAATATTTTTTAAAAATTTGGATTATTAAGTATTCTGACTCCAGTTGCCATGTTAGGGACTCCAGTTTGCCAGAAACTTGGAATCCACAAAGGTTCTTTATTTGGGGTGAATGGATTAATGTTGGAGTGGATGTACAAATGTTAAAAGTCAAAAGGAATATTATCCTTTGGAGCAGCTCCTCACTCATGGAAGGCAGGAACACAGAAGGATGACGAAAGCAGGGCCGCCATCAGGGGGGGACAGGGGGGACTGTTGTCCCGGGCCCGGATGTTTTGGGGAGTTAAGGGGGGCCCGGCCGTGCTGCACTTACTTGCACTTACTTGCACAGCCGGTCCCCTGCATCCAAGCTCCGATGACTTCTTCTTGTGTTCTGATTCGCCAGTGAAATGTAAGTCCCGGTAAAGCCACATGCTGATTGGTTGGGAGAAGTTTGAACCTCCCCTCTACTTTATCCAATCACCATGCGCCTTTACCGGAACTTACATTTCACTGGCGAATCAGAGCACAAGAAACTGAAGATACCGGCATCTGAACTCCCTGGCTAAGGTACGTGCATTTTTTTTTCTTTTAACTTGTGGGAGCCCTGACCAATTGTTTTTTTAAATGTGTGGGGGCCCTGGCTAATAGTTTTTTTTTTTAAAATGTGTGGGGGCCCTTTGCTATTTTTTTTTTTTAAGATGTGTGGGGCCCTGGCTAATAGTTTTTTTTTTTTTAAAAATGTGTGGGGGCCCTGGCTAATAGTTTTTTTTTAAAAATGTGTGGGGGCCCTTTGCTATTTTTTTTATTTTTTTAAGATGTGTGGGGGCCCTGGCTAATTGTTTTTTTAAAATGTGTGGGGGCCCTTTGCTGTTTTTTTTTTTTTTGTGGGGGGGCCCTGGCTAATGGTTTTTTTTTTTTGTAAAAAATGTGTGGGGGCCCTGGCTAATTGGTTTTTTTTGTAAAAAATGTGTGGGGGCCCTGGCTAATTGTTTTTTTTAAATGTGTGGGGGCCCTTTGCTATTTTGTTGTTTTTTTTTTAAGATGCGCTTGTGTCCCTGGCTAATAGTTTTTTTTAAAAAAATGTGTGGGGGCCCTGGCTAATTGTTTTTTTATTTTTTAAAGATGCGTGGGGGCCCTGGCTAATTGTTTTTTTTTTTATGTGTGGGGCCCTGGCCACCAATGTTTTTTTTCTTTAACCACCACCTGACCACCAAAACTTGTAGGAGGGGTCTGGGCACCAAAGTTATTTTTTTAACTTGTAGGGGGGCACTTCATCTTTTAATGCCTGTGTCTTGTGTGGCCTTCATACTGAGGGAGGGGTGGCGAGGGGGGGCCCCAGAAAATTTTGTTGTGCGTGGCCCCGTGATTTCTGATGGCAGCCCTGGACGAGAGGAACTGACATCACACTTAAGGAAAAGGAATAGGAGGGTTTTTACAAACAAGGAAATGCAGAGCTTGCAAAGTGAACGTGGCCAGTAGTGGCAGCAGAACAATGAGTATGCATATAACATGAGCAATTGAACATACATATTGAACATATTAAAACAATTAACTGCTGGGGCTTTTCACTGATTATATGGCAACAGACAAGTAATTGTGGGGGTATGTAGATTTCAGAGTGCAGTATCTTATTATAACTCATAGACTTGCTTGGGTCAGTATGAGCTTAGCACCAGAAACTGGGTTGCAGTGCAATTTATTAGGGTCAAATCACAATTTTGCATCCATTTTGTACTTTGTAGTGCACCTTACATTGCACTTGTTCCTTGAGATAATTGCTTCCTCAAAAAAGTTCTTATTATAAATAGTGTATAGGTACAATAGCCATCAATCATGTCTTCTACAGATATACAGATTCCAAAATCCATTTCAAATAAACATTACAAAAAAGGAAATTGATTTTATGCATTTTTTTCTATCTGATGTGAACTCATCTCTCTGATAATGAATCATATCGGCTGAAATAAAGGTCACTGGATTGTTCATTTGCATTAGAAAATGTTGTCAATTATTACAAATAGAAAGTATTAACACACATGCACATCCACATGCTAGCATTGCAGTAAACATGCCCTCAGTTCTAACGCATCAATGTTAGTTTTGTAAATTCATTAATTAAGCTTGTTATAATAGGATAATTTGATTGTTACAAATTGCTTTCATTTACCCATAAAATTTGCAGGACTGTTTGAGAGAATGTAAAAATTAGCATAAATAAAATTTTTTTACATGGATGTGTATCAAAGGGGAATTTTCATGGTTTTCTAATTTTATTTAAGAAACTTCACCAGGTAAAAGTTGCAGAGGTCCTATAAAAGTCAATTGGAGCTGCTCTGATCCTTCTGGACTGCTTTAAATCAATACTGACTTTTTTTTTGCTAGGAATTAACGTACAGCTAAATTAACATAAATCTGCTATACAAAATTACAAATTGCTTGCACAGGAACAACAAAAAGAAACAACAATAAAGGTAAAAAAACAGGAAATTCTTTTATAAAGGCACTTTAAAGACATAGGGATAAAGTACAGGCCAGGATCTTAATTTAAATTGGTACAGCAGGAGAGTTATATATATACAGTATATATATAGTAATTTTTTATGATGATGCTTGTCTACTAACCCTTGTCTTAGGAAATTTGAAATTTTGGATTCTGTACCAATGATCTTGTTCAACTACAAACCTCCTACGGTGAGAGTAACTGGCCTATTGGACTTTTTTTGCGGACGTTCTTTATAACATACACTGTTGCCCTGTGATGTATTTTTATTGATTGTGGGGGAGGAGCTTTGTAACACATTTAAGAACATGTCTTACAGAATGCCCAAATTCTAGCTAAATAAAGATGAATAAATACAAGAGAATACCAATTGCTAATTGTTTCAGAATATTAATGTCTACATCATACTAAAAGTTAATTTAATGGTGAACTACCCCTTTAATACAAATAAATATATGTATATTTAACCTAAACTCAGAAGAGAGAATTTGCAGTTATCATTAAGTAAAATTCCTGGTTCTAGGAAATAACTTGATTAATGTATTATTATTAGTATTATTATTATTATGTATTTTTAGAGTGTCAGCATATTTCACAGTGTTGTATTGCTTTATTCATTAACATACATATCTGTGTACCTGGCAATCACTGTGCATTAACACCAGTGATCCCCAACCAGTGGCTTGTGAGCAACACAAACCCCTTGGATGTTGCTCTCAGTGGCATCAAAGCAGGTGTTTGTTTTTGAATTTCTGGCTTGGAGGCAAGTTTTGGCTGCATGAAACCCAGATATTCTTAAAGCTAATATATCAGACAGCATGACTGACACAGGAAGAGAATTACACATCTTCACAGCTCTCACTGTAGAAAACCCCTTCCGAATATTTAGACGGAACCTCCTTTCTTCTAGTTGGAATGGGTGACCTTGTGTCAGATGGAATGATTTACTGGTTAAATAAAGCATTATAGAGATTATTATATGATCCCCTTATATATGTATACATAGTTATCATATCACTTTTTTTTTTTTTTATAATTCTGTTTTTATTAATTTTCAACATGGAGAAGGAACACATCAATACATTCCATTCAAGTTTAGAACATCGGGGACAATAGCATTTCACATATACAGGATTGTATCTACTACTTATACATGTGCACCATTGAATTGCCACTGATGATTATTTGATGAGTCTATTCCAAAGTGATTGTTTGTTACAAGTCTTTGAGTCTCGCTTGTCGTGTTTCTGAGGCTTCTCAGCTTGGCATTTCGCCTGGGGTGCAGTAAAGCTTAATGTCGTGTGCTGATGTATCTGATTTGAGAGCAGCAGTTAGAGGGTACAGCGAGGAAAAAAAAGAAAAAGAAAAGAGTGGGTGGTATGAGTCGAGGTGGGGGAGAGGGAATGGTGGTGTGTGGGGGAGTAACCAGGTGTAGGATAAGGATAGGGTAGAAGAGATGGCATGCCTGCCTGGGGGACTCTAAATCATAGGGCGTGTGGTTGGATTCCTATCAACACTATGCCATTTTGAACCTACACGGAGTATAAGAAAGCCTTGTTAAGGTCACTATAATAGTGCGACTGGTCTAGAGAGCTTACCCGGGTTGGATACCGCTGGATCCCGCTTCTTCCTCGGTGAACACAGGAAAGAAAAGTTATAGGAATATAAGAAGATTGTCAGGGCCAATCTCATGCATGACACAATTGGACATATGAATCTGTGTAAGTGAAATTAATCCAGTGACACCATTTCTTTATGAAATTCTGGTAATCATTTGCAGACTCATTCTTTATCTCCTCAAATTTAGGTATCTCTTTAATCTCAAGTAACCAATCCTTTACGGATGGGCCTTCTTTTTGTCTCCATTTAAGGGGAATTAGCGCTTTGGTGGAGTCAAGCATTATGGGAGCAAGAGATTTCTTGTATGCCTTTTATCGCAAGCGGGATGTCCTGTAGAAGAACGGCTAGAGGGTTGTCTTGGATTTCTATGTCTGTGACTGTTTTGATAGTGTTGCATACTGAGGTCCAGAATGTGTTATGTATGGAGCAATCGCAAAATATGTGTGTTAAGGTGCCTTGGTGTTCCTTACATCTCCAACAAATGAGTGACACTGCCTTATAGATCTTACTCAGTTTGGTTGGGTATCGTTACCATTTTGTGAGTAATTTATAGTTACGTTCTTGAATTTTTGTGCATTTAGAGGATTGGTGCACTAATTGAGTGATTTTGGCCCATTGTTTATCAGTTATAGTTGTGTTTACATCTTGTTGCCATTTGTCTTTGAGAATAGATAGCGGACCCAGTTTAATCTCTGTAATGTGGATGTATATCTTTGAGATTGTTCATTTTGGGGGGTCTTTCTGGGACCAAATATGTTCCATGTTCGTGAGAGTGGGCCTGTCTTTATGGGGTGGGAATGTCATCTGTATGAAGTGTTGAATTTGCCGATATTTAAATCTATCCAAGTCGGACAAGGTGTTGCCAGCTAACAACTCTTCTATGTCTTTCATTTTGCCTTGACTGTAAAAGTGATCGGCATCAGCGTGCAGGAGAATGTCCCATCCCTTGTAGTTGTCTAGGTCCAAGCCTAGTGTGAATTTAGGGTTGCCTATTACTGGAATTTAAGGGGAGAGAGAGTTGATCCATTTGCTTGATTTGGCAAGAGTGTCCCATGTATCTAGTGTATATTTTAATTTGGCGTCCATGTTCTGTCCATTGGGGGTAACCATGAGGCCGTCCATAATGAGGTTACTAAGGATTCCTGTTCTAAGGCCCAGTCTAGGCATCTGTTTATAATCGTGGCTTGATGGTATTTCTGCCAATCCGGGACGCTTAATCCGCCTTGTGCTTTAGTTGCGGTTAAGGTAGATCTGGCCAATCTTGGGTTTTTATCCGCCCAGATAAACTTTTTTGTGAGTGTGTGCATTATTTGCAAGGTGCCTCTGGGAGGGGGGTATGGAATAGCTTGTGAGATGTATAAGAAGCGGTGGAGAATGTTCATCTTAAGTGTTATGATGCGGCCTAGCCATGATAGTGTCTTGTTTGTCCAGTCCCTTAAGTCCGTTTTGATGGAAGTCTGTGTAGTTTCTATTAATGGTTTGTTTCATGTCAGGTAATATTTTTATGCCAAGGTAAGTGAAGCAGGTGTTGGATGTTTTAATGGGGAAAGGAGTTAGTTGCAGCTGAGAACTTCTCTTGGGGAATTGAGACATTTTGAGCCACTGATTTAGTCAGGTTTATTTTAAAGTTACTAACTGAGTTAAATTTGTCCAGTTCTACTATTAGATTCAGAAGTGAAATCCTAGGGTTTGTTAAAAAGAAGAGTAGGTTGTCTGCGTATGCAGCGATTTTGTGTTCTTTTGGGCCAATTGTGATGCCATTTATGTTTGGGTTGTCCCTAATCCCATTAAAGAAACTTTCAAGTTATAGGACGAATAGGAGTGGGGATAACGGGCAACCCTAACGGGTCCCGTTTTGGATTAGGAAGGATTGTGAGTATTTGCCATTTACCCTGAGTTTGGCAGATGGACTGGTATATAAAGTGGATATCCATGATTGCATTTTGGGTCCTAAATTTTTATGTTCTAGAGTGGATTGTAAGAATGCCCAGTTCACACTGTCAAATGCCTTTTCTGCGTGGATAAAAGCATGACAGGGATGGAGCGGCTTTTGCAGTAGGGAATGATGCTGAATAGTCTGTTTGTGTTGTCCCCAGCCTCTCTGTACGGAACAAACCCCACCTGTTCTGGTGATATTAGGGAGGCTAGGACTTGGTTTAACCTGGTGGCTAATACCTTTGTGTATAATTTGGTGTCAACATTGAGTAGGGAAATGGGCCAGAAGCTTCCAGGGTCTGTTGGGTCTTTGCCCTTCTTACGTATTAAGGTTATGTGGGCCTCCAGAGCTTCTGGAGGGATTGCCTTGGCGGCTGTGATGGAATTGGTAACAGCAACCAGATGTGGTATGAGGCAGTCACTTAGTTCTTTGAAAATAGGATATGGAAAAGCCATCAGGTCCGTGAGCCTTTCCGGATTTTGTTGTCTTGATGGCTAATGTAAACTTTTCTCTAGTTAATGGGGAGTCTAAGACCTGTTTAACTTATTCTGTCAGTTGTGGGATTTTGGAGTCTTTGATATATTCATTGCATGTGTGTGTTTTGTCACTGATTTTATCTTGTGAGGTATCGGAGGGGTGGAGCTGAGTATAGTATTGACGAAAGACTATATGAATGCTGAGTATATGTCCCATAGTTCTTTCCTGACTTGTGTCAATTCAGCTAGTGTGTGAGTGAATTTGGAATATTTATGTTAAGCTTCAAGGAATCGGATTCTGGTTAGCAGTTGCTGCAGTTTAGCATTGCATTCTCTTTTTTTTTTTGCTCCTATTTGGATTAATTCTCCTCTGATAACACACTTGTGTGCTAGCCATAAAGTCCATGGATCAATCTAGTCTGAGCTATTTTCTTGGAAATAATTCTGAAGCTTTTGGATTATGTCTTTCTTTGTAGTTTTGTCTCGGGGGAGAGAATCATTTAGTCTCCACGAGAAAGTTCTGTGTATAGGGACTTAACGTAGAACAGTGCATGTGATGGGTGCGTGGTCTGACCAAGTAATTGTATCTATTGTAGCATCTTTGAGGAGGTTGATATCAGCATGTCGTAAGTATTATATGGATGGGAGTAAAAAGTGTAATCTCGTACAAAGGGTTTTTTGCCAAGTGTCTACTAGGGTGTGGGTTCTAAGCTGTTTTTTAAAAGCTTCAAATTTCCTGTGTGGTATGCTTGATCGTTCGTTAGAAGAGTCCAGTATTGGTTTGAGAATCATGTTTAGGTCACCTCCAATAATGAGCATGCCTTTTTCAAAATCTGCTAAGGCTTGGAGTGTTTGTGTTAGGGCTGGCAGTTGCTCATTAGGAGGGAGATAAACCCTTTGACTAAGAGGAATCTGCCTGACTTGTCTGATTTGGTTTCTATGGAGGTGAAACCTAATGAATCTGCTATCATAATCATGACTCCCCTGGTTTTGGTAGCTAAATGGGTGCTATGAATGATAGTTGAGAAGCCTCTAAATCTGAGGAGCGGAGTTTGTTGTTTTTTGAAATGGGTTTCCTGGATGAAGACAATATCTAGCTTGAGTCGTTTTATGTCCTGGGTGAGATTGTACCTTTTGATGGGAGCATTGAGCCTCTTCATATTTAGTGATCCAAACCGAATTTCAGACATTATTCATCGTGGATGAGCGGGTCCAGCGGTTGGTGTCCCGTATCTTGGGAATCTTACTTGCAGTAGCGATGTAGGATATAGGGAGCCCCAGGCAGGATGCCATAAAAGGAAGGTAAAGAGAGTGAATCCAGGTACAGATAAAATATACATAACCAAAATAAGCAATATAGTTACAAAATACAAATGGGGTGAAATTGACCGAACATCGAGTGTAAGATTTCCCCATGTCACACTCGTGGTTAACCCACTGGTCTTAAGTTGGGAGTACGTTTGTGTGGTGCATAGAGAGTATGTCAGCCATCACCCCGTGCCCAAACTGCCCTATTACCTTGGTGGGGATACCTCCTAGAGCAAAGTTATATAATACACAGTGGAGTGACTAGTATCATTAGTTACTAATAGGGGGGGGTCTAGTACCAGCTTGCAGGGTCACCCAAAGGGTGTTGGAATGGGTGGTTTCATGGTGACCTATTTGGTTTCTTGAGGTATTTCCCCTTGGTGTTTAATGATAAGCCCGTTCATAGATTTCGGAGGGATAAGTTCTCCGGGGGGGGGGGGAGATATACTAAGTGATAGCTCTTGTGGGCTCAAACAATGTGGATGGTAACTATTAAGCCCAAGAGTGCTAGAGGGATATGGGTGGTTGGGGATCTATGGTAAAACAAACAAAGACAATATGCAAATATAATATAACTATTAAACCGTATTATCCTCATGTTAAAAGTTTGTTGAGAGGATCAAAGGGCCAGATGAGAAGTGGGTCCTCTTATCGTTTCATAAATGCCTCTTAGCAGCGTGCCGTTGTGGACAGTGACAATGTCTTGAGTGTTTAAGCCTTCGTTATTGCTTTAAGGCTTGAAGATTCCCAAATTCTCATCGTCAGTCTCATGTTGCATAAATCAAGTGTTGCATTTAAGCGTGTCCAATGGTTTCAGATGTCTGTAGTCATCTGCAGGACCTGAGTCAATATTTTGGTTATCCGGCACAGGCATAATTAGGTCTATTGTATTGTTAGTGCCTGAAGTGTAAGGGTTTTTTTTTTCCCCCCTTCTTCCCATGCTTTTTTCACTTCTCACTCTCCTCTCTTTCCCTTGCCTCCCTCCTTGCATAGCTGTTTGGTTTCCTCCACGTGTTATCACTGTGGTAGGCTTATGTGTGCCTAAAGATTCTCGACTTAGGTACGAGTTAAGTTTGTAAAGAGTCATGTGTCTTTCCATAGAGAGATACAAGTGTGTGAATTCTATGGAATGGGCCTATTGGCCTTTGTTACAGTGTCCGGAGACCTTAAAGTCAGTCCATATGTCTTGGTGTGGATGGGCTGGAGGGCTTATGCATTCTGCTCTTGTATTGCCACTGCTCAGTCTAAATGATTTCTAGAAGGTCTCCATTGTAGGCTAGCTCCCTCCATTCTTTAAGATCCATGGTGGGTAGCCCTAGGGCTTGTATAAAATTCTCCAGACCATCTGGTTCTTTCAGACTGTATTGTCTGCCTTCTTTTACAACCTGGAGAGCAAATGGGAAGTTCCACCTATAGGCTATGTTTTTAGCTCGTAGGACAGTGGTAAGTGGCCTTAAGGCTCTGCGTTGTTGGATTGTGAGCCAGGCCAGGTCTTGGAAAATGGATACTTCATAGTCCTGGAATTTGTAAAGCTCCACATTCCGTAGTGCTCGTGTTATGTCCTCTTTGATTGTAAATTTGTGGACACAGCACATCACATCTCTGGGTCGTTCTGTTCTGAAATTGGGGGCGCCAAGTGTATGTCATTGGATCTGTGCGTGAGTTGGTTGTGGGCCTGCTCTGCTTTGTCCAGCTTGTCGTCCATCTTATTATAGGCCTCACCTATGCTGCACAGTTCTGCTTTAATTTCTGCAAGATCTGCTTTCTGCGACTCTCGCAGCATTTTCGCCATTGCTCTCAGGTCATCGACAGCAATGAGCAGATGTCTGTGCGCGTGGAGGCTGTACTGTATCCTGAGGCTGTCGATCCGTCTGGGCTTGGACTGCGTGCGGCCGACTCCGCCATCTTGGATGTGCGGACCTCTGAGAGGTGGGAGGATTTCTTGCTGAGAAACGGTGCCATGGTGCTTTGAGCGGATTGTAAGGCACTCTGCGGTGTCTGCTCCGCTTTTTTGTTTGTTTTCCCATAATTGCGTGGGCTAGGTATCGCTTAAAAAAATGCTTCTGGCAGTTCAGGTCGGGAGAGTGTGTCTAATGCGACCTCTCAGCACGCCATCTTGCCACGCTACCCATATCACTTTTTTAGATCCTCTTCTCCAGTGTGACCAACCCCAACTTAGCTAAGATTTTCCATACCCTTTACCAGCTTAGTTGCTCTTCTCTGCACACTCTCTAATTCAATGTTTAATTCATGTCTTCTTTGAGTACTGGAGACCAAAACAGTTTGGCATATTCTTGATGGGGCCTTACCAGTGGTCTGTACAGTGGAAGAATAACCCTCTCCTCCCCCAATTCTATGCCCCTTTAATACAGCTCAATACCTTTTTTGTCCTTGATGCCACTGACTGGCATTGCTTGCTACAGACTGGTTTATTATCCTTTTGCATTGTGGATTTGCTTAATACAGTCTCATCAATGCTTGGATATTTTTACATCCCAGGTGCATGACTTTACATCAACATTGAATCTCATCTGCCACTTAGCTGCCCAGATTGCCAGTTTGACAAGATCCTGTTGCAAGGATGCCACATTCCTGGATGTAATTAATTGGGCTGCATAGTTTTGTTTCATCTGCAAACACTGATACATTACTTATAATTCCCTCCCCTAAGTCATTAATGAACAATATAGAGCCCTGAGGGACCCCACTAAGAACCTTACTCCAAGAAGAGAATGTACCATTAACAACCACCCTCTGTACCCGATGATGTATCCAGTTTCCTATCCATGTGAAAACAACTTAATTAAGCCCAACAGACCTTAGTTTAGAAAGCAGTCATTTGTGAGGCACTGTATCAAACGATTTGGTAAAATCCAAATAGATCACATCTCCACCACTGTCCAGCATTTTACTTACCTCATCATGAAACGAAATTTGTCTGACATGAACTATCCTTCATAAAGCCCTATTTGACTGCTGCTGATAATGCCATTCACAAGGTCAAAATATTGAATGTGATTGAATGTGATTCCTTAACAAGCCTTCAAATAATTTGCCCACCATAGATGTCAAACTTACTGGCCTATAATTGTCAGGCTGAGATCGTAATCCCTTTTTAAATACTGTAATGACATCGGCTTTCCTCCACTCCATAGGTAACATACCAGATGAAAGTGAATCTGAGAAAATCAGAAATAGAGGCCGGTCTAAAACTGAACTAAGCTCTCTTAGTACCCAGTGGTGTATTCCATCTGGCCCTGGTGCCTTGTTCAAATAATTTTTTATTAAAGTTTTATGAATCAAATCCTGAATCAGCCACTGACTAGATTGAGCTGAGCCAACAGTGCAGCTACAAAGTGAACCTGGGAACTCTGACTTCTCTATTGTATACACTGAAGAAAAGAACTGATTTAGCACATTTGCCTTATCTGTTACAACCATATTGTCACCATTATTTAAAGGAGAAATACCCCAACCCACATCTTTTTACTATTAGTATAATTTAAAAAAACTTTTTGGGTTATTCTTAGCCTCTACCACAATGTGCTCCTCGTTTTCTATCTTTGCCTTTCGGATTGCTGTTTTACTAATTTTTTATAACATTTATATTCATTAAATGCAGCTTCTGTCCCCACAGACTTGTGGTTTTTAAATGCCTTTCTCTTCTTTCCTATTAACTTCTTTACTTCCATATAAAGCCACATAGGGTGGTTCTTAGTGCTTCTACATTTACTTCTTAAGGGAATAAATTGAGAACAGTAACAATTTTAATAATTTTAAATGACAACTATATCATTTCTGTTTTTTAGCAAGAAACATAATGCCCCTAATTATCATTTGTCTTTGTTTAAAGAAGTACAGTCTCAATCTGCAATACACCACTATATAATAGGTCTATATCTGCCTCGGTCTATAAAGAAATCAGCACCGGACAGTTTTATACATGCACAATATCATCCATTTTCCCACAATCGGAAAAAACTCTGGAAAAAAGTCAACCCATGCAGAGAGACAGATTGTTGAAAGGGGGTTAGTTATGATTAGCTTGGTAAAATTAGAAAAGGTAGAAAAGGTTTGATATACACAGGAGCATACAATAAACAAGAAGAGGATGTTTCTGTCTTTTTATCTTTTATGCTTGAAGAAAATGTCTTGTTGACCTTGCTATCATGTAGAAATTACTTTTTATTGCCTAATGTCTCTGTACCACTGTCTAGAAATTTAAGTTGATATATAGTTATTTATATATAATTATCTGATATGTGTTTTGAGTGGGTAAAACACTTAACTGTAGAGGAATACATAAAGAGAAAGTAAATAGATGATGTTGACTCAAATTCAAAGAACAAGATTAAAAAATCTATTATATAAACAGAATAAGTTCAATTCATCGCAATAATTATTGTAGTATTTGTACAGTTTATTTGTTCTTTCGTCCAGTTCATTAACCCAATATAAATCATCAGAACAAGAAGGCTGTGCTAGAAAGACAAATGAATTAACCTTGCTGCTCACATTTTAACTGAATTTTGTGAAGCAGCTGATATTCGACAACACATTATTTCTCCCAAAGAGATTAAGGTCACAGTTATCAAGTAGTGTATTGTAGCTACAATGAATCACACAAATTATACTTTGGCAAGCTGAAACCTGTGGGTCTGCATGTTTTCTTAATTAAAACTCCTGGGTGCCAGCTCAAGATCTGGTCTTGGCCAGCGATAGACCCAACAAAAAGTATCTCAAGACTTGCACTCTGTAGATCAAATCTGAATTCATTAAATGTTATTAACTACAAGTCTCCTTAATTAATTAACAAGCTACCAAACTTCATAAAAACAACAATTCTAGACCAAAATGCATACATATAACAATTCTTAGAAAAATCAATTGTGCATAATTAATAAATTCATGTTCATTTTAAATTGATCAAATTAGATGAATTACTTTATTTAATAAACCGGATTAAATAAAAAGCTGGTTTCTACTGAAACCAGCTAACAATTAAAAATCCTGGAGGTTGGTTGGAAGTTGGCCAGCAATAGCTAAGCATCAGGGTTCTAAATGTCATATTCATTCTGGTAGGGATCCTGAAAAATTGGTAACAGATAGAGGGATGCCTATACCTGATTTTAGCTGAATCATTAATTATCTTCATGTTTTATTAAATTAAAACTCCTGGGTGTCTGCTTAAGAGCTGGCCTTGGCCAGTGATAGCTAAGCATCAAGGTTTCAAATGTTTCACTTTTGGTAGGAATCCTATACCTGATTTTAGCTGAATCATTGCTTAATTATTCATTACTGCAAAACATTAGAAACCTTTCTTGCACAAATAAAGAAAAGTTACCTTCTTATGTTTTGATGTGCCAGTCTCTGAGTGGGAGCACAGGTAGGTATTGTCATGTGTTCATGTACCACCAAGCCTGAAAAATTCACATACATGACAGGGAATCTAAAATAGAATGCAAAAGGAAGCGCACACTTAAAGGGTTATTTACTAAGATCCAAATTTATCTCATGTTTTATCCCGAATTAACCCGATTTTAACTTTTTGGTTTTTTTTCCCCAAATTGTAGGTTGTTTATGATTATTCCCGATTAAATCGTAATTATTGTATGATTTGTTTGCGGCCCGTAAAGTCTGAATTATTTGGTATTAATTGTATGATGTATTCGTATAGGTTTTCATGAAAAAAATCATGAACTTTTAAATGAACAGGAAGTCCTCCAGCGGCCATTTAGGAGCATAGGTGGACATTTGGCACACTTTCCTTTTGGATAGCAAAGGAGAAGGTGCTACTTTTGGAAGCTGCCCAAAACGTTTATCCAAAAATTTGGGTAAAATGGCCCACAGGGGGAAAGAGGAGGGGGAGAGGAAGGTGACCAGGAATGGGGGGAGGAAGTTTGTGGTGGGGGACTCAGGACTTGTTTGAGGGGGCCAAGAGGAAGGAGTTGAGGGAGCTGCCTCTCAACCAAGTCCTGAGTCCTAGGGGGCAGGGGTTAAATAGGGGGTCAGCCAGTGGGGGGGAGTCTTTGGGACCGCAGCCAGGACAAGTGGAGGATGTGGAGGGCAAGGGCCACTGAAGAATTTGAGGAGGTAGAGGAGGATTCTTCAGTGCCCTTGCAGGAGGTCACCTGGCCTGGAGGCAGGTTAGGTATGGGAGAGGGGACCCCATTAGTTAGAGGGAAGGGACCCCATTAGTTAGAGGGGACCCCATTAGTTAGGGAGGGGAGCCCAGCAGGTAGGGATGGGGAAGGACAGGGGGGAGAGCCCAGAAGGGAGGGGGGGAGGGTCACTTCGGGCCAGAAGGAGGAGAGAGGAGGAGAGGGAAGAGGAGGAGGGCCCTCCTGAAAAAAGCCCACCATTCACCAGTGAGGAAAATGCAGTGCTAATGGATGAGGTGCTGCAACAATGGGACATGTTGTTTGGTGCGCAGTCCCAACTGATCACTGTTGCCAGATGCAGTCAACTATGGCAGCAGGTAGTGGATCGTGTGAGTACTGTAAGGGCTGTGTGCCGTAGCGGACATGCGGCATACAAGCGTTTCAGTAACCAGAGGAGGTGCATCAGAAGAACGTTTGTGGTCCGGAGGGCGAAGGTCCAGAAGGCTGGCGCTGGGACTCCACCCCCCATCTGCCTCAAGGCCTTTGAGCGCCACCTTCTAGACAACGTTGTTTAAGTGGTCTGCTGGATGGAAGGCAAATATCTGGACTCAGATAGGATACGTAAGTTCACATTTCTTCAAACAATATATTTTATATATTAATCACTGTCTATGCTTGTTTCTTTAACTTAACGGACATATTTAGCTTGTTGATCCTTCTGGTGCAACAGCCCTATAAATATTTTTTAGTTCTAGTTAAATCCAATAGTGACTTACTTTCACCTTGTGGCAAAAATATTAGTCTTTTAAGTATCCCCCCCCCCCACATGCCACTCAACTGAGTTATAGAATGTACAGCTGGTAATGAACATTTTTGTGGTTGTGTCCCATGTTATTTTCGAAGATTTGTTTTGCCTAAGCTACGGGTTCGGGGCACGGCACCCGGGCCACCTGACAGATTTGGTGAGTGACAAGCTCTGCTGATTTTCTACCACATTTGAAATAGAATTGTTCTTTCTTTAAGTGAAGGGCCTGGGGTTTGGACACCCAGGTCACCCCTTTCCACTCGGTGAAAATTACCTAGTGGTTTGCTTTTTGCTTATTTTTATTTGATGAGTTTAGGTATCTAACAGCATTAAAGCAAGTGTTTAATGGAGGTCGTTAATTAGGTAGTCCATACAGAGATTGGAGCCAGCCACCCATTTTTTTTGTGTACGTGTGTCCCATGAATCAATGTTCATTTCTTTTCTACAAGCAATGTGTAATCCTGACTGTTTTCTTTCATACAATATTACAAACGTTGCTTAGCATTAGGTTTCCTTTTTTAAACTTGTAGCTGAAGCACCAGGGATACCACTGCAAGGACCCACAGACAGGGAGAGGAGAGCAGCCTCTCGTCAGACCCCTGCAGAGGCAGCAGCGCAGGCCTGTGCAGAAGAAGAGCCCCAGGATGCCAGCGGGTCAGATGTGCAAGAGCCGCCCGTACAGTCTGAAGGTAAATATTATTCCTGTTGTTGTTATGTAAGCGCATGGATGAATGTTGCATTTTGTAAAAAGTATTCTTATATCTATGTTCTGTTTATATATTTCAGAAGAACAACCTGGACCCTCCCACCAGTCCTTGGCCATGCCCCCTGTGCTGCCCCCAGGCGTAAGTTTGAGAGATGTAGTTTATTACAATCCCTTATTAAATATGTTTGAGTTGTTAGAAGAGTTGTATTGTGTCTAGGATGGGGACTCTTTTACAGTGACTCTTTTACAGTGGCCATTAAAGGGTGTGACCACCCACACCTGTGGTCACACCCTTTAATGGCTACTGTAAAAGAGTTGGTGAGTAGAGTTGGTGTGTATTTACAGTGCAAATGCAGTCTTGCAAGTTTCAAATAAGGCAAAAAGGGTTTGTTTCTCCTTTAAGTGACATTAGTCCTTAGGACTAGTTATGAGTCTATTGTTTTGCATGAAATAAACACCCCATAGACTCCAATGAGTGAAAAAAACTTAGTTTGCCATTTACTTCAATGCATTTGTTGAATTTATCCCCAAAGCAAAACAGGTCAGATTTGCCCATCACTCTGTGCCAAGTTTTTCTGGAAATTAAAAGACAACCTCAAACTGTCTGGACTTGCTGCAGAAGCTCATTTCATAAACACAAATGGAGCATTAGTGTTTGAAACTCTGTTTAAAGGAGAAGGAAAGGCTTGCAGCACTTGGTGGTGCCAAATGTTAGGTACCCCCAAGTGATTGTATCTAATTACCTGAAACCCTGGGCCGGTGTTCTTATCAGCAGAAAACTGCACCGGCCCAGGGTTATACCAGTGAGCACCACGGAGCGATCTTCTTCTCCCCAAAGTGCTGCAAGCCTTTCCTTCTCATTTAAGTACAATAATTGCTAGCTCCTTATGTTTCCAGCTTGAGTTTTAATGATTTTTTTTTCTGTAGATGCTGCTGCTGCCACAGTTGCTGCTACGTAAGTGGCCAGGATGAACACCAAGGGCTGGAAGCATCATTTGTGGAGGGACAACCTCGGACTGTATGGGCCTCTGCGAGCTTTACTGACACACTCCAGCCTACAATTGTGCAGCAACGCAGCCAATATCTCTGCCAAAGGTGCTGGATGGCCCGCATTGTTGGCAATCTAGTTGACCTGAGGCGGGAATAAAGGCTGCATTGAGGCTGGAGGCTGGAGAGTGCCAACATCGCGAACGTCAGGCAAGTGAGGACCGGCGCACAAATGCACTTCTGGCAGTCCTGGGGCACGCACTGCATATGCCTTCCTCTGCCGGATCTAATGAGGGGTGACTCCCTGGGCTCCCTACTGTCGCTTTCCAACCTCAAGTGGACTATACCTCTTCACCCAGTCCCTCTGTGACCACAAACTGAACTGATGCATCTCTTCAGGACACAGTCCGCTACAGAATCCCATTGGGAATGAGCACCAAACAAGTCCCATTGTTTTTCAAATCCTCATCCATAAATACTGCATTCTCCTCACTGAGGGGCGCCATAACAACATCTCATGGCGCCCTTTCCCAATAACATCTGGGAAACACTTATAATGTCTAATTGCTCTTACACATGTATAGTGTGTTTGGCGATTACTAATTTGCCTAGACCTGTGTGTTGGCCTACTTGAACATACATGCACAAGAGAAGCAAATGTTTCATGCCAAATTCTATTTATTTGGCCAAATCTGAAACATCTTTCTGTATATGGGGTGAATGTTATATGCCTGCAGTGGTAACACTGATCTTGTGCTGTGCTCAAACACAATTTCTGAACTGCAGTTTGCTTTTGAAATATGTGCCTATTGTATTAAGGGCAAGTTGTGTGTTAAAAGGCACATTTGTGTGTACAGACATGCAAAATAAACATGGCTCCTCACTCATTGTGCTATGACACACTTAAAGGGCCATCAACTTTAACTCCTTTTCCTCTGTTTTGCAATGTAATGTGCAGAGGAAACAAAAATATGGTTTTAAATAACATCTTTTGAACAATATTATGCACTTTAAACAATGATGGTCTTCCAGGGCCTGAGCCTGCAGCCTAGCACTGTGCAAAAGGGCAGTTGGGTAAATGCCTCCTCCTCCTCCTGCTGGTCTTAGAAATTTCAGTGGGCAGCTCCAGAAAGTCCTCCTCCTTTGCTATCCAAAATACTTACTCTTGAAAATGTTTCATGTTTTATTTATTTTGGGTAATGATGATAATTTTTTCAAGCCTACTCTTTGTGAAAGACAAGAAGGTGTAAAAGATCTTGGTAAAAGATATTGCTTCAGTCAATAGGTAGCCAATCATTGGTAGAAACACAGGCTATGGGATTTCACACATGCAGGGCAAGTGTCACTTCCCCTTTAAAATGTGAGGTCTCATATATTAGCCTCATTTCCCCTTTAAAAAGTGAGATTTCATATATTAGCCTTACTTCCCCTTTAAAAAGTGTGTTCTCATATAATAGCCTTACTTCCCCTTACTTCATATATTAGCCTTATTTCCCCTTGGCAGAAACACAGGCTATAGGATTTCACACATGCAGGGCAAGTGTCACTTCCCCTTTAAAATGTGAGGTCTCATATATTAGCCTCACGTCCCCTTTAAAAAGTGAGATCTCATATATTAGCCTCACATCCCCTTTAGAAAGTGAGATCTCATATATTAGCCTCACTTCCCCTTTAATAAGTGTGTTCACATATATTAGACTTACTTCCCCTTTAAAAAGTGTTTTCTCATATATTAGCCTCACTTCCCCTTTAAAAAGTGCATTTGGACATTTGATCTTGTCTAAAATTAAAAAAAACTGTTTCAGTGTGTAAAGGAAAGGCTAATTTAAATAAAAATCAAATTCTAAACATACCGAACATATCGTAATGCTTTCATAAATTCCGAATTTATTGGTAACGTTAAAAAAACCTGAATTTTTCTCAATATACCTTAGTAAATAACTCCCATAGAGTAGTATTTTCCTTTTTAATAAAGATAAGTAATAAAGCCCATAGAGCCACAAAGTGTGCCTGGAGAGCAATATTACAGATCCTCCACTGTGATATTCTTCAAGAATCCCCCTTTCGGGTATATACTCACGTGATTTCTCAAAATATAATAATGTCAGTCCTTAACCTTATGATTTCTCTCCAGTCATCCACCAAGTAACATAATGAAAATGTAAAGCAAAATATAGTATAATATTGCTTTAATAAATATAAAATCATTGCAAAACAACAGATTTTCTACTCACAATGATAGCCAGATCATAAAGCACATATAGTACCCAAAGCAAAATAAAAGTCCAGACTTCTCTGGGACCAGGAAGGCTTCTCCAGTTGAGTCTTTGATTGGTAAATAAATCACACTGCTCCAATTCCTGACACATTTCACAGTCTCCCTAGAGTCTTCCTCAGGGTGGGTGTAGCACTTACACAATTTTTTGTAAATCAAGTCAGTCCTGCTTTCTCCCTGTTAAACACTGACCCATGTATACTTATTGTGACATGGTTATGGTCAACTCAATGTTCTACTGTACAAGTTCTATGATTCACAGCAATTCTCCAAAAGAGCAACAGGTACACTGTAGCACACCACAAATTTGAAGATTAGTGCATCACATTTGCTTTATTGACCCCAAACAGTAGATATATACAAGGCAACGTTTTGGACCTCAAAACCTATATGTGACCTGTACCACACCTAGTGATATAGTGTGTGAGGAGGGAAAAAGGAGAGGGGGGAAGGGAGAGGGTGTTGTGGGTGGAACCCAATTAAGGCAATTAAGTTCAAATGAAAAAATGTTAAGTCCATTTGAAAAAAAGTGTTTGTAGTCAGTCCTTCAAATTCTCCACTCTTATTTACATGTGTTCAAAATCCAAACATTATTTATCAAGCTCCAAATTTATCTCAGTATTTCTAAGATAAAAATACGAGCAACTCCGAACTCCCAAATGGACCTTATTTATCATTCAAAAAAATAGGTTTGGCAAACTTCGGACCTTTGCCCACAAAGTCAGAAGTTTTCCGATTTTTCAGCAAAAATCATGAATTTTGGACTTTTTGGCACAAAATCCCTGACATCATTGTATATCAGTACTGACAGCAGCACAGACACTGGGACCTTCCCCATTAACTAATAAAGGACCCTGAGAGCTTTGAGATGACGGGTTTTCAGATTTGGAGTTTTCATACAATCAGACTTTAATAAATCCTGACAAATTTAGATTTTTTTTAAGGTCCGAAAAATCTGAATTTTTCGGATTTCAGGTATTTGGAGCTTAATAAATAACCCCCTAAGAATCTGTTTGTTTCCCTATGCGAAAAAAGGTTAAAAACATAATTCATGTAATAAACATTGTTCATGTAATACCACTATCATAAAAGAGTTACATAATTCATGTAATAAAGATAGTTCATGTATTACCACTATCATAGAAGGGTTACCACTGAGACGCTGCATATTGAGCTATTCATTACACTGCACCTTTACTTTCTATAGAATGTGCCTGCTTTAGTGTTAGCACTCAAATCCTTTTCCTCTATTTAGTAACCTTAAGAAAAGGAAAAATAAAGGGGAACAATGGTTAATGTTCTTGTAGACATATAACACAAATTAAAAGTCACTCTATATGATCTACATACCTGCCTTTCAGTATATAAACATGGCTGGAGTATATTCCTTATTTAAACCCCAGGGATGGATGGTCGGATGGTGCTTTTACTGTTAAGCACCCTACCCACCAAAAAGGGTTCTTTCTACAAATAAAAGCTCTTCATATTTGTGTGGAATAGCAACTACCCAATAAACATATTCAAAGTTATTCACAGTACCTTATTATTAATAACAATTAATCAAATAATTGTAGGTGATTTTGGACATACTCATTAAAATGCTAATTTATGCATATTTATTCAAAAATGTTCTTGAACGTTAAAAAATTAAAAAAGGTTCATACTTTAAAAATTAGTAATAATTAGATAAGGGCTGAATCAACTATATTGTTAAATTAAAAAGCTGCGTGCTAAATCCAGATGTATATTGACCTCTTAAAGAACTCAACCTATAACTCCAATATGTTTCCCTCTGTCGCAGTTTAATAAGTCTATCACTGCCCTTATATTCGTGGCTTATTTGTTCTATTACCACAAATTTCAATTTGTGTGGATAATGTTGGAGACTGTTGCTTACATGTTCCAAAATTCAAGTGCCAACAGATATCATTGTTCGCCCTATATGCAGCAAACACTATTCACATGTTGTTGCATAAACTGCATATATATTGTCTTACAATTATAAAACCTATTAGGCTGTCATATCACTACCTCTTCATAGTTAAACTCCTTAGGGGCAACAAAGTCGCAGGCTTTGCGCCTCTTGTGTGAGCACTTAAACTTACCCTTAAGACCTGACATGTCTTTTGTATCTCCCCTGTTCAGTCTCCCAAAGGTGTTAGATGGAGCTAGCAAGTTCCTTAACAAAGACTTTTTCTTAAAATAAATTGTAGGTTGTGTTTCTACAAATCTTTCCAATACAGGGTCATATCTAACTACATACCAGTGTTTTTAATCATATTACTTATTTTATCAGATAATACACTGTATCTGGTAAAAAATTGAACTTTATAACTGCCTTCTGAATTTTCCTTTGTACCTTCAGCCTTCTGTTTAATTGCTAATAAACTTTCCCTTTCTCTTGTTGCTGCTCTCTCCTGTTCCAGCAAAATAACACCTGGTTTATAACCATTTTCACAAAACCTTTTCTCCAAGATTTGAACCTCATTCTTGTACAAGGTATTGGTGGAACAATTCCTTGTTGCTCTCAATAGCTGGCCATAAGGAATATTGTTAACCCATTTTTTGCAATGTCCTCCTGGCATGAAAAGTCCAAATAGTTGGTCGATGCATCAGACTCGCTAGTGAATTTGAGGTCATACTCTCTAGTATTGATATGTGCAATTATAGTTTCCAAGACATCAACTCCTCCATCCCAAATAAAGATTAGATCATCTATAAAAGATTCAGACAAAATGATATGGGGTTAGTACTTAGCACATCCCCAGATGAGTTTGTCTTCCCATTCAGTCATGTACAAATGTACATAAGATGATGCAAATTAGTACTCATGTCAGTACCTGAAATCTGTAAATAATATTTGTCAGACCATGTGAAATAATTATGCATTTTCTGACTGCTGGGCCTCTGCCATGTGTGATACACCTGTAGAGTTATGGAACCTCACACACGACCCACTTATAACTGTAGCCCTTTAACTGTAGTCAATAAACACATAGTATCTTGCAGGTAAGATTTTTGTTTGACTGCTGTCAATATACTGTGAAAGGAGACTTGTAATGCTGTCAATTTCTGATATAATTGGTCTGCTGTGGATTTACCAATGTTTTATGAATTTTATGGAGGTGGTACATGATGGATATACGTGAACTGGTATTGTACTAGTTATTATCTATAGTACCCTCAGACGCTTTTGAATACATATGCATGAATTAGAAATTTTAATGAGTATGTCCAAAATCACATAAAATGGTTTGATTAATTGTTATTAATTATAAGGTATTTTGAATATGTTTATTGGGTACTTGCTGTGAATCAGAATATTTACAGTAGAACACTAGAGTCATGGGTAACCATGTCACAATAAGTATACATGGGTCAGTGTTCAACAGGGAGAAAAGCAGCATTGACATGACCGACAAAGACTTGTGTGACTACCACACCCATCCTGAGGAAGTGATCTAGGGAGACTTTGCAACATGTCGGATATTGGAGCAATGTGACTCATTTACTGATCACAGACTCAACTGGAGAAGCCTTCCTGGTCCTAAAGAAGACCAGACTTTTATTTTGCTTTGGGTACTATGTGCTTTACAATGTGGCTCTCCTTGTGATTAGAAAACCGGTTGTTTTGCAGTGATTTTATATTTATTAAAGCAATATTATACTATATTTTGTTTTATATGTTAATTATATTAATTGGTGGATGACTGGATGGAAATTTTATGTTGAAGGACTGACATTATTATATGCATTAAAATGTCAAGAAATCTCATGAGTTTATACCCAAAAGATGGAACCTTGAAGTCAAAGTCAAATAAACTTTATTGTCATCTCAGCCGTTTACGAATACACAGTGAGACGAGACGGCATGGCTCCAGCTACTGTAGTACATATCACAAAAAGGCACTTAGAAAACACAATAAATATGTAAACATTTGAAATGTGCAATATATTGGCAGACATTTGATATATACATGTGTAAACCTTTAGAATTGTGCAAATAAATTAAGGGGCAAATTTACTAAGGTTCGAGTGAATTTTTGAAGTACAAAAAGTAATTTTTTGAATACTTCGACCATCGAATAGGATACTACGACTTTGAATTTTCCCTTGACTCCCCTCCATTCGATAATCAAAGTACTGTCTTTTTAGAAAAAACCTTGACTTCAATACTTCGCCAACTTAAACCAGCCGTAGTGCTATGTTAGCTTATGGGGACCTTCCAGCGCAATTTTCAAAGTTTTTTATATTCAAAGGAAAATCGTACGATCGTACGATAAAATTGTTCAAATCATATGATTCAAAGTACAATCAGAGTACGAACGCACGATCATACTACGATCGGGATCGTATTAGCTGGGTGTGAATTGTGATATTAAAGGAAGCAGCCCCCCTTCTTCCATACATGCCTTGCATCCCATTTGGCATAGTTACATAGTTAGTTACATAGTTAGATTGGGTTGAAAAAAGACAAAGTGTCACGATCGCCGCCCGGAGCAGGACCAGGAGCTCCGGGCGGCGCAGCTACCTCTTCCGACGCCGCTCCCAAGATGGCGGCGCCCATGGCCGCCACGTGGGTAGCGGCGCCGGCGCAAAGACGCCTACGCGCAAGTGCGCAGGCGCGAAGACGTCACAACGGCGCGACAGACGCAGGCGCAGTGCGTCGGTCGCAGACGTGCTGACGCCGACGCAAGGGCGCCAAAAAACTCCTTTAAAAGGACGCCTGAGGCACCAAGATGGCGCCCGAAAATAGGATCCTGTTCCCTAAGTGATTCCTGGGTTCCCTTGCTGTTTTCCCCTGCTATATCTGCCTGATTCCTTGTTGTGACCCCTTGCCTGGACCTGGACTTCGCTGACTCTCTGCCTGCCATAGACCCCCTGCCTGGCCCTGGACTTTGTTTGTATTCCGCCTGCCTTTTTGACCTGTGCCTGGACTTTGATTATTCTCTTGTCTTACCCCTGGATACCACGACCCTGATCCCTCCTGAGGGGCTTCCTCCTAGATCCGAACTCCTCCCCAGAGGGGGCTCCCGGCTCCCTGACATTATTTTTGGGCCATGGATCCCACTGAGGAAGCTCAGCCAGATTTCGGCAGGGCCTTTCGGGGCCTGCATTCCCGCATGGAGGCGTATGAAGCCCGGCAGAATTACGTGGGACACACGCTGGAGGCGATCCTGGAGAAGCTCTCCTTGTTGACACCAGCGACCTCCCTGCCGGCACCTCCTCCGCAAGCGGCTGCTGCCATGACTACCCAGTTATCCACTTCTGGTCCACATATTCCTGCTCCGCCTCTCTACGATGGCGATCCTCAAGCTTGTCGAGGATTTGTGAATCAGTGCCAGATTCGCTTTGCCCTACACCCCACTGAATTCGACTCTGAACGGGCCAAGGTGGGGTTCGTGATTACTCGTCTGGCAGGGAAAGCTCTCGAGTGGGCATCTCCACACTGGGAGAAGCAGTCCCCACTGATGGATGACGCAGAAGCATTCCTCAAAGAATTCCGGATCGTCTTCGATGCTCCCAGCCGGGTGACATCCGCTGCTTCCCGTCTGTTCCTAATCCGCCAAGGGAGTCGCAGTGTAGCGGAATATGCTATCGAATTCCGTACACTTGCCGCTGAGACTCGTTGGAACAACGACAAATGGCAGGGGACCTTTTTACCCATAAAGTGGATCACCGTACCAGAGGCCACCCCTTTAGACTAGAAGAAAAGAACTTTCATTTGAAGCAACGTAGAGGGTTCTTCACAGTCAGGACAGTGAGGTTGTGGAATGCACTGCCGGGTGATGTTGTGATGGCTGATTCAGTTAATGCCTTTAAGAATGGCTTGGATGATTTTTTGGACAGACATAATATCCAAGGCTATTGTGATACTAAACTCTATAGTTAGTATAGGTATGGGTATAAAGAATTTTAATTAAAAGTAGGGAGGGGTGTGTGTATGGATGATGGGTTTTCATTCGGAGGGGTTGAACTTGATGGACTTTGTCTTTTTTCAACCCAATTTAACTATGTAACTATGTAACTACCATACTGCATTTTATATTGGTCTCTCCCTCCGCATCAAGGATGACCTGGTCTCCCGTGAATTACCCACGCAACTTGAGGACCTCATCACCTTGGCTGTCAAGGTGGACACTCTTCTGAGAGAGCATCAAACCCTGAGAGATCGTGTCAGGAAGTTTCAACCCATGTTGGCACCCCGCTTCCAGAGGCCTCTCCTGCAGGCTCCTGTCACCCCGCCTGCCCAAGCATCCATTTCTCTTCAGGAGGAACCCATGCAAGTGGGAAGAACTCGCCTCACTGAATAAGAGAGACTCCGCAGACGGATGTCAGGCCTGTGTCTATATTGTGGCGGACATTCCCACTTCGCCAATGCCTGTCCTGCAAAGGCTAAGAGTTTTGTACCCCGAGGTATGTCTATGGTAACTCATGTAGGGGGCACTACTCAAAAGTTCCGAGATAAGTCTCAGGAGAAGACCCAAGAAAACTCACACAGGTTTCTCCTTCCCTTCCAGGTTCGTCTGTCTGATAAGACCATCTTCGGGAATGCTTTCATCGATTCCGGAGCCGGGGGTAACTTCATGGACGCTCTCTTTGCTAAGTACATGGGAATTCCCTTATTTCCTTTGCCTTCTCCCATGCGGATCGTCGCCATAGATGATAAACCGCTGGAGTCTGTACTCACGATGACCACTGGCGAACTACCTGTGCAGGTTGGGACCCTGCATAAAGAGAGACTTTCGTTTCTTATTATCTCTTGTCCCGCTGTTCCAGTTGTTTTGGGTCTCCCCTGGCTGCGCCTGCACAACCCCACCATAGACTGGTCCACAGGGCAGGTTTCTCGTTGGAGCCCATTCTGCCAACAGCATTGCCTTCCTGCTAAACCCCTCAAGAAGGTAACTATCTCCTCAACCGAGTTAAAGTCTCTTCCCTCCTGTTATAAAGAATTCTCCGATGTGTTCTGTAAGAAGTCTGCGGAATTCCTTCCTCCACATCGCTCCTACGACTGTCCTGTCGAACTCCTGCCAGGAGCCATGCCCCCCAGAGGCCGCACTTACCCTCTCTCTCCTGCAGAGACTACCGCAATGAAGGAATACATCCAAGAAAATCTCCAGCGGGGGTTTATCCGCCCTTCTACCTCTCCTGCAGGGGCTGGGTTCTTCTTCGTGGAGAAGAAGGACGGAGGCCTTCGGCCATGTATAGACTACCGGGGCCTGAATAAAATCACTGTAAAAAACAGGTACCCCCTGCCCTTGATTGCAGAACTCTTCGACCAGCTGAAGGGGGCGAATATATTCTCTAAGTTGGATCTCCGGGGGGCGTACAACCTCATTCGCATCCGTGAGGGTGACGAATGGAAGACGGCTTTCAACACTCGTGACGGGCACTATGAATATCTCGTTATGCCCTTCGGCCTTTGCAATGCCCCTGCCGTCTTCCAGGAGTTTGTTAACGATGTGTTCTGGGATCTCCTAGGAAGGTTCGTAGTCGTGTACCTGGACGACATCCTGATCTTTTCTAAAGACATAGAAAGCCATCGCTCCCAGGTAAAGGAGGTACTCTCTCGTCTGAGGAAGAACTCTCTCTTCGCCAAGTTGGAGAAGTGCGTCTTCGAGGTGTCCAAGATCACCTTCCTAGGATACATTATCTCTCCTGAGGGATTTGAGATGGATCCCGTGAAAGTGTCTGCCATCCAGGAGTGGCCTCTCCCGTTGAGTACCAAGGCAATCCAGAGATTTATCGGATTTGCTAACTACTATCGGCAGTTCATCCGGGGGTTCTCTTCCCGCATTGCACCTATCCTGGCCCTCATCCGGAAAGGGGGTAAACCCAGCTTGTGGCCTCCATCTGCCATTGAAGCTTTTCAGTCCTTGAAAGAGGCCTTCACGTCTGCTTCTGTCCTCCGACACCCCAATCCTGAACTACCCTTCTGCATCGAAGTTGATGCTTCTGAAGTCGGAGCCGGAGCCATCCTGTCTCAGAGACACCCCGCTGATGGGAAGTTGCACCCCTGTGCTTATTTCTCCAAGAAGTTCTCGTCCGCAGAGCAGAACTATGATGTCGGGAACCGAGAACTCTTGGCTGTTAAACTTGCCCTTGAAGAGTGGCGTCACCTCCTGGAGGGTTCTCTGATTCCGGTTCAGATTTACACCGATCATAAGAATCTCAAGTTCATCCAGTCCCTCAAGAGGCTAAACCCCAGACAAGCAAGGTGGGCTCTCTTTTTCTCTCGATTTAATTTTATCTTGACTTATCGCCCAGGCTCCAAGAATCGGAAGGCCGATGCCTTGTCTCGTAGTTTCACTCCGGCGGACCGCTCTCCTGAGAGACAAGAATCAATCATCCCTCCTGTCAAGATTATTGCCTCCCTGTATCCACAGTTTGCCGACCAAATCCTGGCTGGTCAGTCTTCTGCTCCTTCTGATACTCCCATTGGAATGGCATTTGTTCCTCCTGAGCTGCGTCTGCCTATCCTGCAACAGACCCATTGCTCCAGGGAAGCCGGACACCCTGGCCCAGCTAAGACTCTTGAACTCTTACGACGTCTGGTCTGGTGGCCTGATATCCGCAAAGATGTGAAGGACTTTGTTGCTGCTTGTAATGTTTGTGCCACATCTAAGTCAAGCCACTCCCGCCCCAGTGGGTTACTACAGCCCTTGCCGGTTCCTTCCTGTCCCTGGACCCACCTGTCCATGGACTTCATTGTCGAACTTCCTCCCTCCTGTGGGAACACTGTGATCTGGGTTGTCATTGATCGTTTCTCCAAAATGGCCCATTTCATCCCTCTGAAGAAGTTGCCCTCTGCGGTGGAGTTGTCCCAGCTATTTATCCAGTACATCTTCCGCCTGCATGGTTTCCCGGTGGAGATCATCTCCGATAGAGGCACCCAGTTTACCGCCAAGTTCTGGCGTTCCCTATGCAAAGACCTGGGAATTGCTCTTCAGTTTTCTTCTGCATACCACCCGCAGACGAATGGGGCAGCTGAACGGGTTAACCAAGCCCTGGAACAGTTCCTGAGGAACCACGTATTCCTCTGCCAGGATGACTGGTCTGATCTCCTCCCATGGGCGGAATTCGCTCATAATAATGCTTGTCATTCCTCTACAGGAAGGTCTCCGTTCATGTTGGTGTATGGTCAGCATCCTCAAGCTTTTCCCCAAGACTTTGTGCTATCAGACGTTCCGGCTGCTGACGATTCCGCAGCCCATATGTCTGCTATTTGGGCTGCTACCAAGTTGAACCTAGAGAAGAGCGCTCTTGTTCATAAGACTTTCGCGGATCGTCGTCGAAGATCCTCTCCTCCCTACAAGGTGGGTGATAATGTCTGGCTCTCTTCCAGGAATATCCGGTTGAAGATACCATCTTCCAAGTTGGGTCCAAAATTCGTGGGTCCATTTCCCATCCTGGAGATAATCAACCCTGTGGCTGTCAGACTCCAGCTTCCACCAGAGATGAGAATCCCCAACGTCTTCCATGTGTCTCTGGTGAAACCCGCCATCACCAACCGGTTCTCTGGCGGTCAGTCTCCTCCTCCTGCCATCTCTGTGGAGGGTCAACTCGAGTACGAGGTGGAGAAAATCCTAGACTCCAGAATCTCCAGAGGGTCCCTTCAGTACCTCATTCAGTGGAGGGGCTTTGGCCCTGAAGAATGCTCCTGGGAAGGACACTGCGATGTTCACGCTCCTCGTCTGGTGAGGGATTTTCACGCCAAGTTTCCCCAGAAGCCTTGTCCCGGTGGTCCTGAGGCCCCCCGTGAGGGGGGGGTACTGTCACGATCGCCGCCCGGAGCAGGACCAGGAGCTCCGGGCGGCGCAGCTACCTCTTCCGACGCCGCTCCCAAGATGGCGGCGCCCATGGCCGCCACGTGGGTAGCGGCGCCGGCGCAAAGACGCCTACGCGCAAGTGCGCAGGCGTGAAGACGTCACAACGGCGCGACGGACGCAGGCACAGTGCGTCGGTCGCAGACGTGCTGACGCCGACGCAAGGGCACCAAAAAACTCCTTTAAAAGGACGCCTGAGGCACCAAGATGGCGCCCGAAAATAGGATCCTGTTCCCTAAGTGATTCCTGGATTCCCTTGCTGTTTTCCCCTGCTATATCTGCCTGATTCCTTGTTGTGACCCCTTGCCTGGACTTCGCTGACTCTCTGCCTGCCATAGACCCCCTGCCTGGCCCTGGACTTTGTTTGTATTCCGCCTGCCTTTTTGACCTGTGCCTGGACTTTGATTATTCTCTTGTCTTACCCCTGGATACCACGACCCTGATCCCTCCTGAGGGGCTTCCTCCTAGATCCAAACTCCTCCCCAGAGGGGGCTCCCGGCTCCCTGACACAAAGTCCATCAAGTTCAACCCCTCCAAATGAAAACCCAGCATCCATACACACAGCCCTCCATACTTTCACATAAATTCTATATATACCCATACCTATACTAACTATAGAGTTTAGTATCATAATAGCCTTTGATATTATGTCTGTCCAAAAAATCATCTAAGCCATTCTTAAATGGCCTGTAATCTAACCAGTCTTCTGCACTTTTAAAGTAAAAAAAAAGGAACAAGTTCTGCCATTCTCACTAATGCTGATGTTTGTTTTATATTTCCTTGTATATTGCCTGTGGCTAATTGGGAGCCTTGTCCAACTGGGGTATATTCCCTGTAGGTACCACTGCTGAAAGTCCAGGTCCCCTAAAATGGCAATGGTAAACACCAGCATCATAAAGGGCATTCTAGCCTTGGCAAAATGAGATGGGTAGACAGTTGGCACTCTTTATGAGTGTCTCACTGTGCCATAGCTGTTAGCTTATACCAAACTGAAACCATCTAAGACTGCTAACTCAGTTGCTTTGTTATAATCTATTTTGGTGGTTCTCATTCAGCTATAGGAGATCCAGGAAGCTCAAAATGTATTTTTCTTACATCACAACATATCATCACCCAAATGGATGCACTCCATTTACTCCTGCTACTCATAACAGCTTACACGTTTATCATCATCATTTCTTTATTCATATAGTGCCAGCAAGTTATGCAGTGCTTTACAAATATTTTTTTAAAAAACATGAGTCTTACAATAAATTAGAACTTACAATATAAATGTTTAAAGAATAAAAAAACAAGACTGATTGAACAATTGATTTTTTTTTATAATAACTTAATTTATGATCAAACCAGATACATTCAATATGCTTCTCTAAAAAAGTGGATCATTAGGGAGCGTTGAAGGTTTGAAAGGAGAGTCTGATAGCTTATGACAGGGAGTTCTAGATACAGGCAGAAGCTTGAGAGCAGATTGAAATGGGATGAAATGAGATGAGATGAGAGAGGAAGGTTAGGAGCAGAGTGTAGGTAATTATTAAAGGGGACCCGTCACTAAGAAAAATTATTCACAATCCTATTTTATCAGATTAGTCAAGGAAAATGAACTTTATTTACACTATATAAATTATTTCAATCTTGTTTCCTTCAGTCTGGGATTTCAAAATTATAGCAAGCAGGCAGGAGCCATTTTGTGGACACTGTTATTAAGACAAGCCTTGTATCATCTCAGAATTTTTTTTATGCACCAGAATGTGGGACCTGATGTCCATCCCCATGCCCTGGCTACACAATTAAATGGTAAAGAGAACAGGGGAATATGTAGAGAGCAGTGACATCTAGGAAGTGCTGAATGGAAAGTGAAAGTAATTGTCTGCCCCGCCTCTATGCCACGGGCATAGAGGAGGGGCACACAATATTTGATTGACAGCTGAGATTTTAAATGAGCTTACAACAGCTATGAATGCTTTAATAAAAAATAGAAATCGGATTTCATGTTTAATTTGAAAAGGACTTTTATTATACAGATTTTTGTGTCTGGGTGACAGGTCCACTTTAAGGTGTTTGAATGTTATTGTTAGTAATTTAATTCAAGAGGAAACTGGGAGCCAGTAAAAGGATTTGCAAAGGGGTGCAGCTGATGTAATGCAATGATATACTGTAGATGAATGGGTCTAGCAGCAGCTTTTAGAACAGATTGGAGTTGTGACAGGAGATATATTGGAATGACTGCAAGAATTAGCGCAGTGTCCAATGTGGGAAATAATAAGTGACTGAATAATTATTTTAGTTGTTTCTAAGCTGAGGTTCAATCATATCTGGGCATTGTTGACTCTGAGTGAAACCTGAGGTAATGGGAAAACAGTGTAAATATGTAAATGGATAATTGGTGTGAATGTTACTTACTGTATTCGACAGTGCGAGAGTGATGTGAAGTAAATTTGTTAATGCTATAAAACAAAAGTAATTGTAATGTTTTAGAATGGCCACTATGTGGCATTAGCAATGTAAGATTAGTTTTAGTTTACACCCCAGCCACTAGAGGGGTGTGCAATAGACTGCACAGGGTATAAAAAGGGAGGGCACACTCAGGATGGGATTCTGCTTCTCCTTTACATTGGCTGGACAGGATCAGGTAGAGTGAGGGACTAAGTACTTCAGCTAGATAGGTTGATAGCTAGCATGGGTAGCCCAGACCCCAACAAGGAGGTAGTGGCTTAGGGGTCATGGCTAAGCCAGGATAGGATGGAAGAGTTTAGGGCCAGTGGGAACATTCTGAAGCAGGGACCAGAAAAAATCCTATCTGGAGTAGGGCAGAGGGGCATAGAGCATATGTTGGACTGCTAGGACCGGAAGGTGGCACACAGGAAAATTCCTATCCAGAGTAGGGCAGGGGGGGATTGAGCATATGCCGGGTTGCTAGGACCGGTAGGTGGTGCAAGGTCCTGGAAAGGGATTTGATATGGCAACTGGGTTGTATTTTTTGCTAGTGAAATGCTTTACATGGCTGTTGATCAGTTTGCCTAAAAAATGAATGTGTATAAAATCTGTCTGTGCCAACGATGTGAAAGCCTGTCTGAACGTGAGTACAAAATTCCCTGCCAATAAATCACATTTTCTTTACGAACTGGTGTTGGACTCTTGCACTTTAAGTGCCACATTTACTAAGGGTCGAAGTGAATTTTCGAATTTCAAAAACTTCGAATTTTGAAGCAATTTTTGGATACTTCGACCATTGAATAGGCCAAATTCGAGTTTGACTTTGATTCGAAGTGAAAAACTTCGACTTCGAAAATTGAAGTATTGTCTCTTTAAAGAAGTTTGATTTCGACACTTCGCCATCTTAAACCTTGCTGTTTAGCCTATGGGGGACCTCCTATAACCTATCTTGAGTGTTCGGGCAAGTTTTCAGGAATCTAAGGATTTTTGGTAAAATCATACGATTAAATTGTCGAAAATTTCGATTCAAACGATTTTAAAAATCCTTCGACTTCGAGTGTTGAACTACACTATTCGATGCACTTTGAAATTCGACCCTTGATAAATCTGTCCCTAAGTGTAAGCTCTTGGGATTGGTCTTACACAAATATAATGATTTCCATTTTAGAGAGGTTACATTTCAGGTGGTGCAGTAAAACACAGGGAGATAGCAGAAAGGCAATCTGTGACTCAGGAAAGGGCACAAAGAGAGAGATCAGGAGTAGACAAGTATATATGGATGTCATTAGCAGAAACGTAATAATAATAATATTGCATCTCAAAACACTGAAACCGTATTCAGTGTTTTGAGTTTCAATATTATTATAATCTTAGAGAAGTAATGCCATTAACTCAACATCACACGGAAAGCGAAAGAGAGAGGCTCGCCTAGATACGCATGTTGAACAGTTGAGGCAGAACTTAAAAACTTGCAAAAAAGAAAAAATGGCCAAAGGCATGCAGAAATGGAAATCCTTTGTTGCTGCCTTAGTGTTGAGAGAGACGTAATATAGAGTAAGAACTGCAGAGGGTCTCTCAGAAGATGAAGATTGGAGCTGTGAATGAGATGGTAGACAAGGTGGTTGTAAACAAAACTTTTTATCAATTTTGAAGCAATAGGAAGTATGAGAACTGTGTTGGACAGAAAGTAACTGTATACAAAGTTAAAGGGATACTAACATGGGAAAGTATGTTTAAAAAAAAAAAGGCATTGGGCTAGACATATTGTCATTTTTCCAAGTGCGCCCAGTCATGTGACTTCAGTTACTCTTTACTGCTGCACTGTAAATTGGAATGATATAACCCCCTCCTTTACCTCCCAGCAGCCATTCAACAGAACAAGGGGAAGGTAACCAGATAACAGCTCCCTGGTAGAAATAAGAACAGCATTCAATAGTACAAATCCATGTCCCAATGCAACTCTTTCAGTTACATTGAGTAGGAGAAACAATAGCCTGTCAGAAAGCAGTTCCATAGTGCAGCACTGATTCTTTCTGAAAGCACATGACCAGGCAAAATGACCTGTGATGGCTGCCTACACACCAATATTACAACTAAAAAAATACACATATTGGGTTAGGAATGATATTTTACATGGTAAAGTGAATTATATGCCATGTAAACAGTGTGATTTAAAAATAAAAACTACCGGATATATATCATGACAGAATCCATATGAATTAACATAGTCATGGAATGGTATGCAGTCTAATGCAGGTTACCAAAGTCTTGCCAATTGTCACAGTAGTAGGTGGAGATGATAGTTAGATTGTAGCAGGAAACATGAACTTGAAGTGAAGGATGTCAGGATCAGTTTGTGATTTTCTTTATTGGTGTTCAGCTCAGTTCAATAAAGTCTTCTGAGCTACTGAGTTGAACTTGCTCCAAGGTTGGGGGTTTACTGAATGAGTGCAATGTGTGGTGGAAGTAGTGACGGTATTAAGAATTCAAGAGAGGGCATTATGCCAGAGAAAATGCTTCAACTGCTAACAGATTTCTGTATGTGTATGAGTGTGATAAAAGAACAGCAGAAAGTGTTATCTGAAATTAAACTGAGTGATGGAGTAAAGGAGAGTTAGTAAAGTTGAAAGCCATGTTTCAGCAATAGCAAGAATGTGAAAGGATTTGTAGATGAGGAGGTTATGAACTGCAGTAAGTTTATAGTAGATGGACCATGCATTCTAGGCAGAGCATAAGAAAGGAAAGGAGAAGGCTTTATAGGAATTAGGTTTAAGCTAGCTTTAGAGGTGGCCTACTTAGGCCAAACAAGTAGGAAAGTTAAAGTCTGACCTTAATGACCACAAATCAGCTGTACAGAGTTTTAAACCCTCTGATGATGATCTACAGGAGAATAAAAATTTAATAAGATACTTTTTTGTTAACATGGACACAGAATTAATCACCTAAGGTGTCAAATTGTAGAAAAAGTATGTTTTATACAGGGTCAGGTTATAAAAAGGAGATTGCTCCAAAGAGATTGTTTATGCATTTGACTTTTACAAACAAAATACCCACATGGATTAAGGATTTAATATGGCATGTTTTTTAATAATCATTTTGGTTGCTATATTTCTTAATTGCATTATTTTCTTTCAAAAATTTGAATATTGGACATCTAAAAACCAGAGAAAGGCTATGATTCTTTACTGATTAGGGTGAGAAAGTAAAGTGTGGTTTATTTGAAGTTTAAGTCAATGAACTGATTTCTGGACTTTTTTCAACTGTAAAATTACACTATCGTAGTAGCATGTTAAGACTAATGTCAACACATGTTAATAATGAGCTCACAGCAGTTGACACAGACCTCCTGTACAACTAGTACAAATACATTGTAAGTGGTGCATATTTTTAAGGATTGTATCATTTATTAAATCATTTTTGTCCATGCCAGTTCACATGGTCAAATATTAATAACTTTGCTCTGAGCAATTTCCAACCACTTATTTGTGACCTTCTTGGCAAAAAAAATAAATTGTAACAACTGAGACCTTTATAATAAAGTTCAAAAAGGTAATCACCTTAACAGTTTTGAATGTGATGTATACTTACAAATACTGATTCAACCAAAGGTGGATAAAATGGCTAATTGTACTCCTTATTGTACCTTTGTAAACAGCAGTAAAGAAAATGTATTTTTTCATATAAAAATCAGTTAGATCTTGTAACATATCTATATATCTTGCAATCCATTTTTAATGGTTGTATTAAGTTATAAATAAGATCATAATTTTTTTTGAACACTTTATTGAGGCTGTCTATTGAACCCTTTATCAGTTATAACTTTGGGTGAATTTTCACATCATGTTTTATGCAGTTCAAGAGCTTCACAAATTACTTTATTCTTTTGCAGAAATGTATCTTCAGGCTTTATTTCATTTAGTCAGTATTTCTCTTTGGAAAAATGTCATTGTTATTTAAGTCAAACTTATACCTAGCATTAAATAAAGTTTTAGGGGGGAAAATGAATTAACTATCCTGCACATTTTGTTCCAGGATAACTATCTCTGAGAAAAACCCTTTAGGTAATCTAAAGTTACAGAGCTCACGTTTGGTCATTAAAGATGAACTTTAACCAGGAGACAAGAGCACCTTACAAATATAGAACATGCATCAGCCAAGGTAACCCTGTCTCCTTTATATCAAACAACCCTCCTAAATTAGAAGAGCATGCCTATGTAAAAGATCATATTTATGACATGATTATCTTGTAGTCCAGAGAAATCTGCAATGTTGGGGAAAGGACTGGCCCTGAGTACAATGAAAAGTGAAATTTTAGGCCAGACATGGATTGTCAGCAAATTTTGCCACTGGTAAATATTTTCAGGAAACTGCAACAGCATTTTGTGGTAAAAAAAATTAATTAACTAAATGTTCATTGATCAACAATGTCTGGGGTGATTGTTGTGAATGTTGTGATAAAAAGTGGGGAACAGAAAGAGCTTCTGAGGGAGAAGTTTTATTGCCAGGAACCTAATAAAGGGTTCATTGGGGTTTGCAGCAAATGATAGTTCTGCCCTGTTAAGTATCACAGTTACAGAATTTGATGTAAGATATCACAAAGTTTTTAATTTTTCTGGAAAAGATATAAGGTAAAAAAGGTTTCCCCAGAATGGGATGGGTTTAAGTTTATCCATGTTTCCAGGCCAGATACAGAAATATGTCTCTATGGGAAAATGTTAACTTTGATTAATGTGAATCTGATTAATTCGGATTAATTGCATTTTTTGTTATGTTTCTTGAGAATTAATGTTTTATGTATTTAATTGTAAATTTAATCATAAATAAAATTCCCTGACACATTATTATGTCTTATTATTTTCTCTATATAGTATATGACTTAAATTTTGGACCCTGCGCACCATCTCTTGTTTCTCAATTTGATGGATCCCTTATCTATTTTCTTTCTTTATCTATTTTCTTTTTGGTAGATATGAGAATAACACCAAAGAGTAAAAATCCTAGTCCCATGGTGACTCCTTCAGTTACACTGAGTTGGGAAAAAATAGCTAATAAAAAAGCAGTTCCATTATGAAGTGCTGGCTCTCTGTAAGCACAGCATCAGGTAAAATGACCTGAGATGACCTGAGATTACTTGCAGAGTAAACAGTGTAATTTAGAAAAAACTACACCATAAAAATCATGATAGAATCCCTTTAATATATATTTGGGCATGGGCAATTTTAATTAATGGTAAAAGGTAAAAGAAAATAAATAAAATTGCCTGACTATTTTACCACCTGTGTTGCTAGCATTAAACAGACTTGGGAATAGGATAGTAGTTCTGAAATATGTATAGATAAATTCTGAATGTTTCCTGAAAAAAATATTTACATGTAAATGCTTTAAGTATTGGTGGAGATAAATATACTATAGAGTTTAGAATTCAAAATCAAGAAGAATGGACTGCACCTAGCTAAAAAAATAGGGGAGTAATATTAATTAGACTGATAGTTGCACATTCTAAAGCTCTTGAATTGAATTGTCTGCTTGAACCTTTATCATTTCTTTTATTAATTTCTGCTTTTGCTAACTCTCCTTTTCTAATCCCACTTTAACGTTATTACATTCCTATTTCTGTCATCTCTGTCACTAGTGACACATCATTAGTGAGTAATTTCACCTTCCTTGTACTTGAATCCTTGACAAGTTTCATGCAGGAAATAACCTAACCTGAGGTTTGATTTCCTCACATCTTAGATGGAAAAAGTATTTCCCAGCTTCTCAGGCTGAAATTTCATAAACATAAGTGTCAGTATATTTTCTTTACATGAGAATTTTTCTTGAGGGAGCATTTATCAACTAAACACTGGAGGCAAGCATGTTTTAGCTAGTACAAGATTGCAAATGATCACACTATTTTTATACGCAGTCCCCTTGCAAAAATGGAGAAGCAGTACATTTTGTGGCTTTTAATAATGCTTTGAATAATAATATTAAGACATTTTTTAATTGTTTGAATTTCTCCTCTGTTAAATAAATGTATGTGTAAATATCACAGATTAATTTACTCTCTATTCAAATGTATACATGACAAGAGTTGGATGCAATAAAGTGAAATAAGGTTACTGGACTGCACATGGTGCGTACTGTACAATGCAGGAAATGACCCTGAATCTGTTTCTTACATGAATACAGGTCTTTATTCACAATATTTGAATCAGTAAGTACAACATGTGCAAATGAAGATTCCCAATCAGCTGATGTCAGGATACAGGTAGTGGATGGGAAGAAAAGTGTAGCAGTCTTAATAAAGCTATACAATGATAGGGCACTCTTGGGCAAAGTTTGTGACACTGTGAAAAAAAAGAAAGTAGCATAGGAAAAGGTCGCACAGCCATGCAAAGTGTTAAGAGAATGATCATAACTTTAGATATTAAAAATAAGCTTGAAAACTAGCTTATGTGACTGCAAAAATCCTTGTTACGTGTAATAACCTTCTGCTGTGCATTGTTAGCCTTATGATACATATTAGCATATGAATGCTATAGTGTTCCTACATGGCCTTCAAGTAACTGCAGTATTTCAGAAGGGAAAGAGAAAATACTGTGTAAGCTATTGAACCATACAATTTAAGCAATATTGATTTTAAACATAAGTAAAAATTTAAATGATTATTTGATATAGAGGTCAAAGAAAAGAAATAGCCTTTATACAATGCAAGTTGCAGAGGAAGATCTTCACATGCACAGCAAAATAATGTTATTCTTTATTTATATACCTATAAAAAGCTAATTATTATTATTATTATTATTGGCACTCCTCAAAAATATACACAAGTGCAAGGAGCAGTTTATAAAGTGATGGCACTCACAGGATTTATACATCAAAAGACAAAAAATGTCAAAGAAGAAAAAAGGTTTATTCGTCTAACATTTCGGTCCCACACAGGAACCTTTGTCAAGGAAACACAGTGCAGTGTAAGAGTTCATAATATATAGCCAAAGAGAGGCTAAGTGATTATAGGACCCACCCACATAGATGACATCATAGTAGTAAAAACACACCTGTGAAAATTAAAAAACGGCCCTCTGGTTGTAACGTTGGGCTCCTGTATGTTATATCCCATTTTTATGCCAACAATTGCCAGACTACAAACCCTCACCGTGGGATAATAGGGTAGCACGTCAATAAGGTATAAATGTACCCATGCCATTACCTACTGCCAAATGGCACACATCAGACTAGGGCAATATGCATCAGGTACTCCCCTCGTGGCGGAAGCCATTGTAGACCAAAATACTGACCAAAATTGCCTTGTGCGTTAACATGGCTACATAGCCCAACGTTATACAGTATTTACTTGGGGAGTGCTCAAGACTGGAACCAAGTTCTCAGATAGCACCTCACCATATGGGCAGACAGAGGTCTAAGGTCATTAGGGTAAATGCATTTACCATTTGTCCCGGGCCACATATCTGTAGTTATGGTATAACACTGTGCTCCCAGCTCCGCAGCGATTTGCATAGAGTGCCTAGACTGATAACCAAACAACATCAGGAGTTGCTTAGGGTCAAAAAGAACATTGGTGAGGGTCAAAAAATGAAAACAAAGTTGATTAACATATGAACAGCAGAAAATGGATGGGCGTTACAACTCGTAGGTAAGAAAGTGTCTAGCAACTGGCTGTGTAGCTTGACCATTCTTAAGGTCTTTGCTGATTGCTGAGCGATGATTGCTGATGCTTTCTCTTAGTGTAGTGATGGTCTTGCCATTGTAGTATAACCCGCACAGGCAGGTTATGATGTACACAACAAAGGTAGAAGTGCAGGTAAGTCTGTGGTTAATTTTCAGTCTTTCAGTCTGGGTAAAATCTGTGCTGCTTAGTAAGCACTGACATGTAGTGCAATCCAGACATCTATAGCAACCCAGTTTTTTATTACTTGGTAGCCAATCAGTTTGTCCGGCCCCATGTCCTTTGAAGCAGGACGGCCATCAGAAATCACAGGGCCCCATAAGACAAAATTTCCTGGGCCCCCACCGCAAGCCCCACCTACAGTTCCGCCTTCCCCACCACATAGTAAAAAAACAAAAAAAATTTGCTGGCTAGGGTTCCCACCAATAAAGTTGGGGGGCCCAGCTAATCAAGTAAGTGTGGCGTGACCGGGCCCCCCTTACCCTCGGGGCCCCCTAAAACTCTCCCCCTTGCCCCCCCCGATGGCTGCCCTGCTTTGAAGTCAGTCACCATCAACATGTCTTCAAGATTTCTGTCCCGTCTATACCCCCTCATCGGATTAGGTGCCTGAAAGAGGGACAGAGACTTGTCCATGGATATCATAGGCCAATAATAAGCCTTAATTATTCCAGAAAAATTCTTGGCCGCCAAGGTGTACGTGGAAATGAAGATCATTGTTAGCCTTATGATACATATTAGCATATGAATGCAATAGTGTTCCTACATGGCCTTCAAGTAACTACACTATTACAGAAGGGAATGAGAAAATATTGTAGAAGCTATTGAACCATACAATTTAAGCAATATTGATTTAAAACTTAAGTAAAAAAGTAAATGTTTATTTGATATAGAGGTCAAAGAAAAGAAATAGCCTTTATAAAAGTCAAAAGACAAACTTTTTTCTCTGCATAATAAAATGCAAGTTTGCAGAGGAAGATCTTTACATGCACAGCAAAATAATATTATTCTTTATTTCTATACCTCTGACAGAGCTTTATACATCATTCCCTGCCCCAGTGGGCCTTATCACATTCACACACACTCTAGTCAATTGCTCAAAAGCTAATTATTATTATTATTATTGACACTCCCCAAAAATATACAGAAGTGCAAGGAGCATGTATGGGTAAAAGTGCCTTTTATAAATAACTTTAATGAGCATGGCATTTTTCCCTGATTTTAGCACTCCACATTTGTGGTTTGTAAAGGAGCAATAGAAAGTAAAAATTGTTACTACAGTCCTGAAAATGGTGTGCTATATAACACTATCTAAAAATTACAGCCATAATAATAATAACAACATACTCCTCCTGCTCAGCCTTGTGCTGCTTAGTTTGTCTATGAATAATAAAAGGCTATCAAACAATTGAGGACTTGTAACTATTCAGCATAGCTTCCTTCTCTCCTCTTAAGTCCCTTTTAAGTTACACTGTAATAAGTATATTAACAATAAAGTTACTTGAATCTTGAATAAAAGTGATTTCCTGGGCCAATGCATGCACCCTACACTGCAAAATTGTCTCAGTCTTCTGTCCCACCACAACATGAATTAATACAATATGCAATGATGAAAACAAATTTTTACCAATCATTCCAGTTTGGAAATTCAACATGATGCTAAGTACCAATCAGGAGCATTCAGTTTTTATTTCCCATTTTATATTGATATTGACTTTCATTACTTCTTTCCCGAAAGGGGTTATTTCTGGGCATACTGTATAGCTGTTAAAAATTACAGAAAATTAGCCCCTTATATATCACTTACAAGTAAATATTTACACGTGTGCCCTTGGGGCTGATTTACTAACCCGGCAAAAATTTGCAATCGACGGCTTCTCTACACTTCGACAGGTGAAAATTCGCTCAGACAACACAAACTTACTAAAATGCGAAGTAGAGTTAAGGGCGCTGAACGCTGGCAATTTTTCACTAGCGTTACTTCCCCAATCAAAGTGAAGATGCGCTAGCATTCAGTTATGCCTAGCACAACTTCATTAGAGGTCTTCATTCAGGCAAATTTGCATACGGCGGGAAATTGTAAAGTTTAATGGACGTATATGTTGCAGCAAATACATTACATTACACAAGTCCAGGGAATCTTAAATTGTTATAGTGCCCTACAAATGAGCCCATTGTATAGTTTATGTTCCATATGTTAGGAAATGTGGGAACCCAGTTACCCAAAAAAAAAAATTTAAGGAAAGGACTTTTGAGGATATCACTCTAAAAAAAGGAAAAGACGCCAGCGTTTTTTTGGGACACTCCAATGCACTGCCTGGTCTGAGCTGGTGAAGGCAAGTCTGACGAAAGAGGTAACATTCAATAAAATCTGCATCTTAGTAAATTTGCAGAGTAACGTCCATTCGCCAGATTGAAAATTTGCCTGGTGATAGAGTGCGAATAAGCACCTGTTAGGCGAAGTGCCTAAAAATGGTAACGCTGGTAAATTGTCACCAGTATTAGTCACTTTGCCCTTTAGTAAATCTGCCCCCTTGTCTCCAGAATAGACAGCAATAACTTCAGCACATTTTAGGCCTCTTTTTGACAAATACCATCCAAGTTTTTAATGAAATTTTATGTTGGAAATCAAGTTCTGACTGCAATTGGAATACCAGAGACAAGTGTTGTGTGTTCTAAAGAGTCAGTAGCAAAAACTGGAGGTCTGTTGCAGTAAAACTAAGTCAGAGCAATTGTAATCAATCCATAAACATGGTTACATAGTCACATAACCATGGAAGGAGTGATGTGTTGTGAAAAGAAAAGCAGTAATTGTGTTGTATGAAGAAGTATTACATGTTTCAATATAATATCAACAAATAGTGAAACATTTTAGTAGTAGCATATAACATTATAACATCGTTATTTTTTCTATGTTCAGATATTTCGTCTTCTCTAAGTTCAATTAATAGAGAATGATTTTTTTTTGCACTTTTAGAAGGACTTCTGTAAGTAAGCCTTCATTGCAATATCTATTTAAATACATATTTGGCAATAAGGTAAGGATACTAAGAACAATCTCCTTGTATTACAAAATGTAACTGATCATTTGAAATGGTCAGTATTATATAATATAGTATATATGGGTGTTCCCCATTCTTTGAATGAAGAAGCTGGCATAGCAATGAGATATTTATGTTGGGAGTCTTTTGCTTAATGAAAAGAGCTTTAAAATTGGTGGTGACAGTTTTCCCTGAGTCAAGACAACTTTTAACATATGGAAATTCAAAGTATTATGAGTCATCCGATTTGAAAGGACCTTTTTTTTGATGCAAACAATAGGTTGTATGACACACAAAACCCTCAAAAATGTATCCAATATTTAAACCATGCTAAGATGATCACTGAGCTCTAGGGATGGGTGAATTTTTTCGCCTTGTTTTGCCGTGGAAATGACGCCCTTAGACTTGGCGCATGGTGTCGTGCGTCAAAAAACAAAAAGACACGCGGAAACATTTTTTGGGTAAAATGAAACGGGTCAAATTCGCTCATCCCTACTGAGCTCCTCAGTTCTTATGTGTTTTGCATCATTGGGCACTTCATCAGAGAAGGTCAACTTCTGAACTTGCTGAAACTTAAAGAATTATTGAAGTCATTCATTTTGAGGCACCTTTTTTGCTAGTTGTAAGTCCTGCAGGATGTGGTTTGAATATTAAGAATCATTTTGCACTTAACTGTCAAAGACTGAAAATGTGGATTATTTATAGGGATGTAGCGAACCGCCGCCGATGTGTTCGCGAACGCCGTTCGCGAACCCCGGCAAAAAATGCGGACAGTTCGCGAACAGTTCGCGAACAGTTCGCGAACTTCGAACATCCGAAAATCGTTCGATTCGAACGATCGAAGGATTTTAATCGTTCGATCGAAGGATTTTCGTTCGACTCGAACGATCGAAGCCATTCGATCGAATGATTTCATTCGATCCAATGGCTTCGATCGTTCGAGTCGAACGAAAATCCTTCGATTTTAGCGGTCGAAGGAATCGAATGGTCGAATGGTCGAACGATTTTTGTTCGAATCGAACGCGAACTCGTATTGGCGAACGTCGCGCGACGTTCACGAACATTCAGCGGACGCGAACAGTCGAAGTTCGCGCAAACTAGTTCGCCGGCGAACTGTTCGCTACATCCCTAATGAGGATGATAAAGATGAGCTGTTTAATTACAAACTGATAACTAGTTATTTAGATTGTCTCAAGTGTGTAATAAGTCATAATTTCATAGATAAAGATGGTCCTATTTAGTTTGGAGCCTTATAATCTCTTCTATTTTAAATAGTTCCCATTGCCACTGTTACTACTCCTGAATGCCATCATTATCTATGTCTTCATTTTTGACCTGCTACACCACACTCTCATTTTCATTCATTTTAAATATAGAGACAGGTTATTTTAGATATATAAAGTTAAAATTTGTTTAAGCATTAGTAAAGTAAAACAATTATTGTTAATCATAACATTGATTTCCTGACACCACCTGCACTGTATGCCTTCTGATTGCTTGCCACAATCTGTAGTAACAGCATGGTGCTTTCCTATGTCCTACATCAGTTTGTAAAGTCCATGTTTTTTGTGTCATTTAATTGCATTGTACTTTTCCTGAGCCCAGCTAAAGTTATCCATTTACTATTTACATCTCTTTGTCTCTTTATGTTTTTTTCTCTCACCCTCAAACAGGTACACTTTTCCTAATCCACTTAATGCAGTACATTCTCCTTGTCTCTTATCTTCATGGATGACTGTATGTGTATCAGTGTAAATGTGTTTAGTTTTGTGTACATGTGTATATGTATCACCTTATCCTATTACAATGCCATTCATCACAGACTATATACATCTAACTGTATCTCCCAAACAATAGGAAAGAGCCATGCCAATGGAAAGTTTCTTTGATCAAGATTCTCTAATTAGTGATCTCATCTTACATAAATATTGAAATGAAAGTTGTTGAAAATCTACTCATTTTTATTGCTGTGTCTGTATAGAAGGTAAGAGGGGCATGCCTTCATCTGCATATGCATATATGTGGTGAAATAATGCTTTGTGACCATAATAAACAACTTAGATTTATACTAATATCTACACATTTGTAAAAATATCTGAATTATAGTTATATGCAAATTGTGAGATTAGTCATTGAATACTACCTTGTAACTTTCCATTCTTTATTTAATGATTTATATTTATGTAACAAAGAAACCAAGTCCAAAGTTGTAATTGTCAGAACGATGTGGTGATAAAAAAGACAGCATTTTTTTAAAGCAATTGAGAATAAAACTAAGTCAATGCAACTGTTCAATTTTTATTACTTTAAGAGCATAATGGATTGTCATTTGACAGATGACTGTTGTCAATACCATTTCCTTATCTACAAGTGTCACTTGAGAGCAGCTACATCTTAAGTGCTAAAAAGTGTACATGTACTTAGTGAAAGGAGCATTTTATTATATAATGTGCATTATAATATTCTGCCTGCTAATATATTCTAAGAAAGTAATAAAGCAAATCTTTGTACAAACAAAGAAACATTTTACAAAAGACAGCTTTGTAAGTATTGAGAAACATACAGAACTTCTAGTCCTTTTTTAATCATTTACACACATTGTGTTAGGGCTCTCAAAAATAGATACTCATACTGGAAAGAACAGAAACTGACATTTTTTTTTTAATCGTGAAATAACTAAAACTTTATTTTTAATAAATTTATTCCAGTAATACATAAATAATTACTTGCCAAGCAAAATATGTGGTGTATAGACTAGAATGTACCTGTGGAATGTCTTATATGAAAACAATATTTATAAAACACCTTAGAGTTATAAAAAGTCGAAGTGCTAAAGAGTTGGTTCCTAAACATATCAATAGGGCACACAATACGGATTATAGTGGTCTAAAATTAATTGGACTAGAGACCATTAATAACGGTCTGGGTTTTGGAGACGGATCCAAGGCATTGTGTAAAAGGGAACGTTTTTGGATCTTTCAATATGAGTTTATATCTTAAACCATAGTCGGTGTAATAGAGAAATGTTACTTATACCCCCCCTGAAGACAGAAGGTGTGCTCCCGAAACATGTAGGGATATTTTATCTCTTTTCTTTTGTGTTATCCAACTGATGTTACTGGACTGAATGCAGCTGAGATCTACAAACCTTATGCTATGGATCGATCACTACCTGAGTTGCTAAGGAATAAGGAGCAACTCAAACCAATAGTAAAAGGACAAGATGGACATCACAGCAGAACAAATTACTTGCTACACGTCAGAGTTCAAGATCTTCACATCTGCAAATCATGTGATATCACTGGAGGGAAAGCTGAGAAACAATCAGCAGTATTGGTGGGCTTTGTTGTGTGCACATTTTAATGAGGCAGTGGTAGCCTCTTTGTTTGGAAGAGGCCTTTAACTAATTTTAGTAAAGAACTTATTTATTAAACAGTTTTACACTGTGAATACACTCTTCTTTTTATCTTATGTTTTTATCAAAATGTGATATTAGAGTTTACCACAGAAAAGTTCACATGTTTTCTATTCATTTCAATCAAGAATATACGTACATGTTTCACGTTCTCATAGTTTTAGACCATCACTGGAAGTCAAGTCAATACTGGAATGCAATTACACTGTGTTTGAGTTTTTTTAATGTTTTTAAGTAATTGATTTTTTCTCTTTTGAGTTTTTTATATAAATAAGCGTGGTGATGGTGAGGATGATGAGTTTTTGAGTTTAAAAAAAACACATAAAAATTGAAAATTCACAAATTGGAAAACTGAAAAATAGGCATTCAAGAGTCATTTATCACCTCAAATGCAGTGTACAAAGTGCTTCTTTAATTGAAATTCACCATATTTTTAACCCACAATGCAGCATTTTCCCAATTCTTACAGCAGAATTACAGACAGGTGAAAGATTGTGTCTGATGTGGCTCAGTAAGAATTGTGCTTGTGCTTCTGAACTACTGCAACCTTTAACAAAAGGAGGGATGGATGCAGTTTTTCGGTTTTGGCATTAAAATACCATTAATGAAAGACGTCAATATAGGCAAAGACTACAGTCAATAGTGTTTGCAACTGTTAAAGAGATCTACTGTGTATGCTCTCACTGCACACAATGGGTCAGAATAAATTTGACGGGAAAAACATATAAAACATATTCAAGTGTATGGGGAAGTCTGAATGAGTAGAAACCTTTTTCTCATAAAATTTTATCGTGCAAAGAGTAGTTACCACGCTATTAAATGGCTGTGAGGAAATGAATCCTCACTGGGCACAGTCTGGGTGTAGAGTGAATGGGGGATAAAACGATGTACTTTCCTCATTTAATAAAAGAACAAAGGAATAGGGTTGACTTCTATTTGATTCAGAAACACCATGAAACTGTCAGAAGCGCTTCATTGCAGAGCATTCTGCTTAAGAGCCAAGATGGTGTTGCCCAGGGCTGTGCACAATGACATGAACGCACCACAACTTGTGCATGATGTCATCGCATCCTAAACAACATGAAAATTCAAAATAAAAGGACTTTCTTTGCAAAGTTCCTGGGTGTTCCTAATTACTGTTCCTGATTGATTCTAAGGTTCCTGACTTTGTTCCTGACCATGTCTGATTGCTACCTGCCTCTGAACCCTTGCCTCTTTCATTACTCTTCGGATACCACGTATCAGACTCTATTTCTTGTGCTCCGTCCTTGGTCTGGACTTCTCAGCTTATAGATCCACTAGGTCATGACAGAAACAAACATGCTGGTGCTCTACAGAAAAGGTTAGCAGTATTTCAAGGGGTTAAGACTACATAAAACATATTTATTAATACATTAATTATGAGAGCAACACAGTATCAGACTTATTTTTCTTAAAAAGTATCAGACTTATTTTTCTTTACTCTTTCATTCATCAACCTCTTCGTACTTTCTTCTATTTATACTTGCCGTTAATTTAATTTTTTTTCTAAGAATAAAGCCATCATGAAGTTAATCAGAGCTCTTAAATAAAGAAACATTTAGCGTAATTCAACATATTTCAGTGGAAAGCCACAGATAATCAATGCTACATTCCAGAAACTGCAATTACCTGCAGTTCTGAGATATTTTGGATGAATAGCAAAATTGCCCACACTTTCTCATCACTAGCAGCATCAGGCACACACAATTAGCAGAGCCACTGGCCTTTTCTAGCTTGCTTTTTATATATTCCTTTTGTTAATTGGATTTGTACATCAGTATATAATTATGAACTTTCAAGATGAAGGCATTGAGAAAGCAGTAATTATTTCAAGCCTGTGATTCTATATTCAGAAAACATGGTAATCAGCATTAGAAACAGACGAGTTCTAATTAGCAATTAATCTATGGTGTCATTATGGATAAGATAGATAGTTGTTTTATGTTGTTTGCATTTTATGGAAAAGAGATGCTAACAAAGTTATTCTAATGGCAATTGAGAAGTGTCCAGATTTCTTAAATGTGTTTCTCTGATATATTGTACACACAGGCATCATCTGTCTGTAGCTGAAATAAATCACGTTGTCCAGGAAAGAAAGTGCCATAGCACTGCACTAACTGGCTAACACCCTCTATGACCAGCATTCACCAGCAGGAATTAGCCTGGAGAAGTAATATGGAGGTAAAATAAAATTTTTAGCATATTTTAATTAACCACTCAGATGTTCTAATGTGCTTAGTGAAATATTCAGAAGGCTGATTTCATGTTTTGGCAGAGCCAAAAGGAGACGTACAAATGGTGGCAATGACACCACTATAGTATGAATGGCATGGAACATAAGTCAGGAGACACACATACAGTCCAACTAAAAAATAATGTTTCCATGCATCTTCTACTAATGGCTGTAACGCAGTTTGCACCCAATAAGATATAGTTATCAAGCACCAGACTGATAGCACCAGGAGACATAACTTACTTTAAGCAAGTAATTATTGGGATCTTGGAGCTATCCATGTCTCTGGAATACATCTGGGTATTTACTCTGTATAAATAAATGTCAGAAGGTATAGGTATCAGACAGATCTGTTATCCGGAAACCCATTATCCAGAAAGCTCAGAATTACTGAAATGCCATCTCCCATAGACTCCATTTAATCCAAATAATCCACATTTTTTAAAATAATTTAGGGTGGAACTGCTTTCTGATGTTTCTCCTACTCAATGTAACTGAATGTGTCACAGTGGGACCTGGCTTTGAGTATTGAGTGCTTTTCCTTATATGTATCAGGCAGCTGTTATCTTGTGTTAGGGAGCTGTTATCTGGCTAACCTACCCAATGTTCTGCTGAGTGACTGACAAGTCACAAGTCACATGACTGGGGGCAGCTGGGAACTGACAATATGTCTAGCCCCATGTCAGATTTCAAAATTAAATATAAAAAAATCAATTTGCTCTTTTGATTTCAGTGCAAAATTCTGCTGGAGCAGCACTATTAACTGATGCTTTTTGAAAAATAAATTTTTTCCCATGACACTACCCCTTTAAGTTAATCATGGGGGCCACACCTTTTCAAATTTTTGAAGGCAACCTCTGTGCAAGTATGTTCATTGATATAAGGGGACTGAGCTATTGACCAAGTTTATACATTGCCTTTTTGGGGAGGTTGATCAGACTCCAGGAAACATAATAAGACCCATTCTGCCATAGTGAGGGCTGTCTCCTCCACCTGCTTTAACAATAATAAGAGTCTAAAGGAATGCCAAGAGACAATTGACTACCTCTGTCATCTGCATCCAAAACCTGAATCCATTTCAAATGTATATAAATTATAAATGAGTTAGAACACTTAGAACAGATATCAGGGATAGCTTGATAGTTCTTACGGTGGAGTCTATGGAGGGTTAAATAGGATTTAGCTAGATTTCTGAATTCAATAATTTATCTTTTGAGCTAATTAATGCCATATTATGGGATATCAAGATATCTCCGTATTTCAAGTGTAAAATGAAGTACATTTAACCATTTTTGATAGAGCTTTGTAATTTGGGGCAGCCAGACCCCCCCCCCCTTATTTGAGGGATGTTGTATTGTTGTTAAAGTTGTCCAAGCATGTTCAGCCCAAAAGAATGTAGTCACTGAAGACTAAAAAAAAATCCTTTGGGTATTAAAATTCCGGCTTGATAAAATAAATAATTGAATTGGGGAGTAGAAACGTTTAAAATAAATGAATTCGTCCTTGCAGTGCTGTACTCTCTAGAAAGGTCAGTAAGGGCAAGAGATTGAGCTCTAGATATTTTTGAAAATCTCTGTCTATGTGGACCCCAAGATATTTAAATGTGGTGGACAATCTACGTAGCTCGATATTCATGTTTATTCATAAAATTCATGCCCTTAATCCTGTTAGTGGCCAAAAGAAAGTTCCATTCCACAAAATGGAAGCTTTCTCATTGCCAAGAGCAACTATGCCTTGGTGCTTAGAGTTATCATGGGATATTGTCATGTTAGCAAAAGTCTGCGGTTGTTTATATCTTTTGTGCGGCCCAGTATAAAACTGTTTTGATTTGGGAGGGTTATATTAGTAATTACCCCTGGGATTGGTATGGCCACAATTGCAGCCTGGTTATCAATGAATGCTGAAGCTTTTGAGGTGTTCTACATTTTTCTATTTTTTTCAGAGAGCAAATACCTCCCTAACAGCTGTAAAACATGGTTTATTATTACCGTGATACTCATTTTCAACAAAACTTCTGACTGAACTAAAGTTATAAGAGAAGTTGTACATATGTATTCAGAGATTAATTTATCAACAAATGAAAAAGAACAGATGCTTAATTATTCCTGAACGAATTGGCTACTTTGTATACTTCATTTATAAGCATTGTATTGGTCATTTTTATATAGTGTTATTTCCTGATAGAGGCCAACATTTAAATTGTATTTGTAGTTAATGGTGCTTCACTGTTTCCTCAGAGAAAACTCCAATTAAATGGAAGAATCATTCTACCAGTACCAGAAGAAAAATACTCTTTGGTGCAATTACAGTTCAAATCAACTGCGTGTACGCTCTTTCAGTAAGTTATGTAAACATAAACATCACTATATGGTGCTGAATATATAATTGAATATAGTTTTCTAGGGATGAATTACAAGGGCAATGCTAATACACTTGTATACAAAGTTATTTGGACAAGAACTCTACATAGCTATTTACAAAACTACATTTTAATTTATCACCTCTGCCAAATTACCTATTGGTCCCTTTTGAACAAATGATTCATGGTGGTTTATCAAGTCTTTAGTATTTATACAACCTTTCTAATGGTTTATAAAGGTTTCTAAAAGATCAAGCAGAAAATATGAGGCATACATAAATACTTTAAGTTCTTATTGTTCTGAGAATAAGTATATAGACATTCCCAGTTTATGTAAAAGAAAGAAATCCAGAATAATGCAGCTAAACATAGACAAAATAGATAAAATATTATCCCATGTGATGGACCAACTCTACCGCACTAGAAGCAGCCACATCCCAGGGCAAAGCTCTCAGCAGCCCTCATTAAATTGTAGAGTAAAAAGAAATTAAGCAACACTTTCAATTAATTTAGCACAGACAGTCACATTGAGCCATCAAGCATAATGAGTTTCAGCCTACACCCTTAATCATAGGCAAACCTGGAAAGAGCGACCTATATATTTTATATACAAAAAACAGTACCCTCTACTGAGTCTCCAATTAAAAGCATCAGAAACATTTTAGTTGCTATGCAATCCAAAAGCTTCTCTTACAATAAAGGGACACAATCTCCCTTTCTCAATGGTATAGGTACCAAATACATTTTACACTTAAATCCTTCTAGAACTCCTTCTACTCAATAAAATATCCCCCAATCAGGGAATTGTTGTCCTTATTGTCAATTACGTTAATCATTCTCTGATGTTACCTTTAAGACAGCATCTCATGAGACCCACATTTTTTTTTCACAGTGTTTACATTGTAGTAAGAATATGACACTTTTTGTATTACAATTGCAATATACGGTTTTGTAATTATATTTTCCTGTCAATTCCTGAGCTAACAGAAAATCTGGGAGATGGACAAGATGACCAGTAAAAGTTATTTACATCTAGGGGCCCATTTACTTAGTTCGAGTGAAGGAATAGAGGAAAAAAAGTTAGAATTTCGAATGGTCGAATATGGCTACTTCGACCTTCGACTTTGAATCGAACGTTTCAAACTAAAAATCATTCTACCATTCGATAGTCGAAGTACTGTCTCTTTAAAAATTTCTTCGACCCCCTAGTTCGCCACCTAAAATCTACCGAGGCCAATGTTAGCCTATGGGGACGGTCCCCATAGGCTTCCTAACAATTTCCTGATCGAAGGAATGGAAATCGATGGATGGATTAAAATCCTTTGGATCGTTCGATCGTAGGAATACCGGTAAATCCTTCGACTTCGATATTCGAAGTCGAAGGATTTTACTTCGATGGTCGAATATCGAGGGTTAATTAACCCTCGATATTTGACCCTAGGTAAATGTGCCCCCAAGAGTATCATCAGCTGTTTAATTAAGTGATAGTCTGAATCAACTTTTCCCCAAAAGAAAACTGTGGAAGATTGCCTTATAGAGAAGTCAGTGGTAAGAACCACAGTGACATTGGGCTATAGTATATGGCTAAGGATTTCCAGCTATTGTTGCTATATAATTACTAGGATAAGGTTGTATGGCTTTGTCCTGAGAGAGTTTTTAAGTTTTATTTTTTCCTTTCTTCTGATTTTTTCAATTCTTTTTTATTTTTGTTTGTTTTTTTATTATCAACTTTCCAGTTTGATCCAGCATTTAGTGAGTTCCATTTATAAGGGGTGAAGATATATATGTATATTTCAGGATGTCAGACATGCTATGAGTATTGTAATTGATATCTTCGCCAATTAATAGAATGCAGTGGTAAAATGATGAGGTTAGCATTCCAGGTCCATTGCTATTTAAATGGGAGTTAGTGATTAAAGTTTTATCTATGAATGTTAGGTGACTGAATACCCCTTTGAAGAAGTATAGGGCCTTGAGGGAGGCAAATAAATTAAAGGCACAAATAGTATGCATCCAGGAGACAAACTTTTCTAGGTGGAATCCAAAAGGTCTCAAAATGTATGCGCGTCAGTCAGTAGTAAACAAAAAGGAGTAATTACACTTATAGATGAAACCCTTGCATTTGACGAAATAGTACATATAGCAGACCCCTCTGGTAGATATAATTTTGGTATGCAAAGTTAATAATGTTTTGTTAACTTTGGTAAATTTGTATGCCCCAAATATTCAGCAAATGGCCTTTTTGATGAATTTATGAAACTAGTATGTAAATATAGATAAGGTGAATTGTTGATTTTTGGGGATTTTAATAAACCAATTAATGAAAAACGTGTATGCCAAGATTCTAGTCATGAAGTTAGATTTTATTATAGGAGTGCTACTATACGAAAACATGCAAAGAAATTAAGGAATGGGACATCAAAAGATCCATGGAGGACAGAGACTATACCTTTTTTCACATCCACATTCCACCTATAGTAGGACTGATTATGTTTAACTAGCAAAAGCACCCTACAATTAGTTGCTGATTGGTTTGATAACATGGTGTGACCATGCACCAATTTTGATTCCAGGATGAATCCTAAGCCTTGGAGGATAAATGAGGTTTTGCTGGACAGAAAAGGATGTAAATAGGCCTTTATGTCACATTTTGAAGAATATTTTAAGTTAAATACTAAACCAGAAGTAAAAGCAGATATGTTCTGATTATCATATACTGTAAGTCTGGCATACGAGGTATACTCATTCAATTAAATTACATTGAAAATAAGAAAAAGCAGAGCAAAATTAATAATTTAACTATAGAATTGAGGGTGTTTGAAAATGAGAACAAAAATAACCCACAAAAAAAAGTAAAATTAATAAGATAGAGTAAGGAGAAGTTGAGTGAGTATACCTCAAGGCAGACTGAATATAATTTAAGACATTATGCTAAGGGTAATAGAGCAGACTTACTGTTTGCTCAACAAGTAAAAGGGCTACAAATTAAGAGCCGCACAATACAGATTTTGGATCAAAGTGGTCCCATAGTGTGCCCATAGTGGATTTATTAATGGTATTGTAGTCATTGATTGCTCTGCCTCTAGTCACAATTTACCTTCCTCTTGGAGGTTCCATTGTAAAATCTGGGCTAAGTGTATTGCTTTATAATAGAGGTAGGTATAGGTATTGAGAGGCCAACTTCAAATGTTGGTAAGGTACTGTATATACTCGAGTATAAGCCAAGTTTTTCAGCACCCAAAATGTGCTGAAAAACTCTACCTTGGCTTATACTCGAGTCAGTACGCAAAAGGCTGCGAAACCAAAAGGCTGCGGGATAAAACCTGGTGGGCCCTGGCCTTGCTGGGACCCTCTAGTTATTCTTCATAAGATATAATTAGGTACCGTGCAGTGGGCCCCCCTTAACAGAAGCACTACAGCAGTAAATGATCGTCAGTGGGCCCACTGCGCCTGCTGCCTGTGTCTGTCAGACTCTGCTGTCTGATCCCAATGCATGGCTAACTTCTGCCTTCTATTCAAAGGACCTCTGTCCAGGCTGCGTCACAACAGAGCAAGCAGGTAGATGAATAGACAGCGAAAGACCTGCAGCATCAAATTACCGGCTCACTGCTAGTCATTTCAATATCCCGCCCACTCATTCAGGGTCCTGTAGATGAGGAAGGGAAATGATTTCTCTGTGCCGGCTCTATCTAGAGAAACTGGCTGGCAGCTTTCCAAATTCCACCCCCAATCAGATAAGCAAGAAGACCCCTAGTAAGAACTCTATATATTTTTTGCTCAGTCTGCCTGCCTGTATTTATTTATGGTTTAACTCTTTTCTTGTTGTAATTTGCCATTACCTGTATTAATGTCATATGTGCTGACTAAAAAAATAACTGAAATAACTGTGTTCAGGGGAATAATTTGTACATCTGCCACTTTCATCCTGTTTTATATATGTATATTCTGTATTATATAGATACTGTATCTTAACATATTTTTTATTTTGTAGTTTCCAGAATTATTCGCTCTCTTCTTATGACAAACCACTGCCTGGTTGCTACGGTAATGTAGATCCTAGCAACCAGATCAGTGCTGAAATTCTAAACTGGAGAGTTGAACAAGATATTTTAATTTAATTTTGTTATGGGCATTTCAGTTTATTTTTTTTTGTGAAGATTTTTTATTTTGATATTTATTTGTGGCTGCTATTCTGTACTGGGGGGAGGGTGCGGGCCCTGGGAGCTGGGACAGACCGTGAAGGTGAATGTGTGCAGAGTAGAACTTGCTGCAACTTCCCTGTCAAGTCAACTTCAACTTCAGTCTCTCCAGCCCTACTTCAGCTTCAGCCCCCACTGTGCTTAGTTCACTGGCTTGTAGTTCACTGGCTTGTAGTTCACTGGCACATGCACGCAGTCGGGATCAGGAGCGTGTGTTCTGCTGAAGATGTCCTAAAATGCATTGCTTGCCCTAGGCTTATACTCGAGTCAATAAGTTTGCCCAGTTTTTGTAGGTAAAATTAGGTACCTCAGCTTATACTCGGGTCGGCTTATACTCGAGTAAGTAGGGAATATAGCATTCTGGGGTTTTTGTTAGACCAGATAAAATTAGAGAATATAGTATATATTGTTATATAATATATATAAGAATATATATATATGTTATTTAATGTAGTATCAATTTCTCAAAAAAGCTTTTTGGTATGTGGCTCAGAAGAAATTGATGAATTTCTTGGTATTGCGATCATCTGGATATTGCCTGGATTCTTCCAGACCATGATAGAAAAAGATGCTTACATTTATTTAAAAATATTGGGATACTTGTCAAGAGCTGTTCTTAATTGTCTCTGTGAAATTTGAAGTGGTTCATTGAAATGGAAATGAATTGGAAAGATATATCATTGAATTTTGGAGATTTATGTTGAGTGCATCTGATTTGCTGAAGTTAATTTTTAAATTTGAGAGCGTTCCAAATGTGTTGAAAATGTTCATTAAGTTTCGTATGTCTGTGTCACGACCGGCACCCGATACCAGAACAAATGCCAAGCACCCTGGTCTCGGCTCGGCTTCACCAGTAGTGTGATCACCGTTGGGTTTTCGGGAGGAGCCCTCAGCTTACTTGGGTGCCACCTGGACTTTACGAGGGGTGCAAGGCGAGATGTTCTGGCTGGCGAAGGGGCACGGCTGTTAGCAGAGTCTTTTGGGCCGAAGGTCACGGTACAAATGGAGCAGGCAAGAGAATCGTCAGACAGGCTGGGTCAAGGCAGGCAGATATCAAGAATCGTCAGGCAGACATGGGTCAAAACCGGGTAATCGAACAGATGGAATCAGGCAGAAAGAGTAGTCGAGATGCAGGCAAGGTCAGAGTTCGGATATCAGAATAGTCAGGGACAGGCAGGGATCAAAACCAGAAATCACAGCTAAGGTTTTCCGGAACAAACAGCACAAGGCTTCAGGAACCACTAGAATAAAGATTCTATCACGGGCACTGGCTGGGAGTCAGAATGGCCTGCTGGAAGTCTGCGTT